>BSBK01001361.1:335000-935000 GCA_027943335.1 Chamaecyparis obtusa | reverse complement strand
GTGTCAACAATTGTTTCTGTTGGGAGATCGGGGACCTCTGGTGCTTCTGTTGGGGGTTCGCTGGTCGCTATTGATGGGGTTTCTCTAGTCGCTAGTGCTTCTGCTAGGGGTCCGTTGGTTGGGGGTTCGCTGGTAATCTCTGCTACGATTTCTAGAGGTGTTCCTGGGAAGCTGCAGGCCTTAGAGGCTCTGGTCTCTGGGGGTTTGTTGGGTTTTTTTGATGGGGGTTCGCAGTCTGCTGGTGTTACTGGGGGGGTTGCTAGCGGTTCTGGCTAGGGCTGCTGTGAATCCCGCTCATGCTGTTGTTAAAGGCACTCCTCGTAGGGCCTTTCCAGTCAGCCAACATATTTCAGTAGTGCTAGATGTGGATACTCTTTCTGAGATTGATGCGGCAGCCTCTATTTTTTCTAAGCATGGGTTGATTTGTAGATTCAAGGGTTTCTAGCCCTCTCTGCTTGATCTTCATTCCTGGATATCCCGTCATTGGGAACCTCTAATCTCTAGTACAGTCCATATCTTCGCTATGGCGAAAGGTTTTTTTGTGGCAAAATTTGATGATGCTGAGGATAGAAATATTATTTTGTGTGAAAACTTCTTTAACTAGGAGGATCATTTTATGCTATTGTTGAAACCATGGCATTCTAATTTTTCTCCATCTTCTGAATCATTTGATGTGCAACCTATCTGGGTCAGGCTTCCTAAGCTTCCCCTCCATCTTTGGATTGACTTTGTTCTAGAGACTGTGGGGGAAGCTTTAGGGGATATGTTAATGGTGGATGAGAAATCCTCTGATTTATTTCATTCTACTTACACTCGTATCCTGGTGGATATTGATACATCAAAAGGCGTGCCTTTGGAAATTAAACTTGAATCCCCTACGAGTAGAAGTTGGATTCAGCAATTGGACTATGAAGGCATCCCCTTCAGATGTAGAAGATTCTTTAAGACTAGTCATATTACCTCTCAATGTGATCTTCAGAGACATAATAAGACTGCTTCATGGTGGAAGGGGGCCTCTTCTCAACACTATACTATGGAGAAGGTTCGAAGCTTCACGAATGTGGTAGAGCAGGGTTCTGGCCTTGTCTCTTGTCCTACGGATGTTTCTGCTCCTTTGGTTGCTGGTAGTACTTCTGCTAGATCTGTTGGTTTGTCTGCCAGCATTTATGCTGGTGGTTCTGCTCTTGCTGGAAGTAATTATTTTACTGCTGGTGACCCTCTTGTTCCTCTCGGTTCTATTGGGTGTTATGTTCCTTCTGCTAGTAGTACTAGTGTTGGTTTGTCTACTAAGGCTATTGGGTCTGTTGGCCTCTTTCCTACCATTTCTGCTTCGAAAATTCCTTTTGGTGCTGGGAAGTCTAGTTCTGGTTGTGAGGCCGCTTTAGGTTTTGTCCAGACTTCTCATACTGGTTCTATTGTGGCTGGATCTTCTCATGCCTCTGTCTGGCAGTAAAAAGCTTCGTTGGTGGACGAGGGATGGACTGTTGTAATAGGTAAACATAATAAAAAGTCCCCTCTACATTTTGATATGACTCTCCGTTCCCAAAAGAAGGGAGGCAAAGGAAAATCTTAGGTTGGGTGTTGTTGTAGAGCGTTGGCTTTACACGATTGGCTTTTGCAACTTGAGCATTTCTGTTTATCTTTTGTGTGGTTGTTGTTGTTTTGATGGTTTTGTGCTGCTGGTAGTTCTACTGGTATTAAGTGTTGGGGGGCACTATAAGGTTTTTTCTTTTTCCCCCAGGTATTTCATTTAGATCTAATCTAATTCTTCCTATCATTCCTAGGGTTACAGTTCCCTTCAAAAACTGTATGTAAATGGTTTTGGGGCCCATTCAAAACTTGTTTTTACCTTAATAAAAAATAATCAATTATCACAACTACAACATTCTTAAAGCTTCAAATGACAACATAAAGGTGTTGATTAGCAAAATTGAGGAGCACAGGGGTAGCAAGGAGGAGTTTCCCAACAGCAGCAAAGATAAGTCTCTGGAGGAAGGCCCAAGGAAGAGGACCAGATCTAGCACAATGAAGAAGGATACTTAGGAACCAGATAAAGATTTGTTAGACCTCAAGGAGGCGGCTGATAGGGTGTCTGAGCTCGAGATGTGTGCGGTGGAGATTCTTAGAGAATTTGCCTGAGCTTTTCTCCTGGCTTTGGGCTTTTTCTAGTTTTTTGTTTCTGCCCTTGGATCTGTTTTCAATTTTTTTTGTTTTGTGGACTGTTGGTAGACTGTTGTGTTTATGTTGTGGCTGTCTTGTTGATGTTTACTTTTAATGCCTATCTTTGTTAAACTTGTTACTCTGTAAGGGTTTCAGGGCCCCATTAAAACATGTTTTCCTTAATTAAAAATAATCAATTATCATAGTAAACACATAACACAAAAAATTTAACGTGGAAACCCTATTAAGGGAAAAACAACCTGGGACTGGCAACCCAAAGATTATTCACTCTTCTGAAGTGAGGTCGATGAAGACCAAACCCTGTTAAAGGTTACAAACACACTATTAGATGTGACCTTGTTGGAGGATTTAAGACCAACTGTTATTGTCTAACCAGCATTCGCTATGGGGTTGATAGGATAACAAATGTACATCCTATGAATGACATTATAAGACTTTCAAAGTCCACTCTATTAAGAGATTTGTCTAATTAGAATGGTTAAACTATATCAGTAATTTGATCTGAATACAACACAACTTCAATTGCAAATTATCAAATCCATTCTTAGGCTCATTAAAATCCTCTAATCAATGTTTCTATTCTATTTTAATCAATTTTCTTTTACTTACTGTCACTCGGTTATAGCTTCCTGGTGCTTGGTTAACTCTGTAGTTCGGTTCTCCTTTAACCAATTTGATCAGGCTCGCATGAAAATTATTCACGCAAAATCTCTACAGTATTCTTCCTCCAGCATTCGTTTCATTGTAAACTCTAGTCTCTTATATAGACATGTAAACCATTTTAATTCCATCCATCAGATTTTGCTGCTTAATCTCCTTTGTTGATTTTGCCGCTTTAACCTTCCTTGACTGATGTGTCAATAACACATTTCAATTTCGTCCTTTAGATCCTCCTTGAATTTTTCTAGCCCATAGCATTCATCGATTCTATCATGTCCCTTCTCAGAAGTAAGATTTAATAATAAATAAAATTAAACTATAAAAATAAATAAGTAAATAATAATAAATTATAATATAATATTAAGTGTTTCAATTTTGAGAAGTCTTTAAAGAAATAAAATTACAGTAGATTTGTAGAGCAAGATGATAGAAGGATTACTAGCATGAAGAAACAATACAATATAATCCTTATCATTGTCATGAAGAATAAAGTTTACTTAGACCAAATATGTTTATCAACAGAGAAGAATAATTAATTATTAACTTCATCCAAGTAAGTCACGACATTGAGGAAGGATGATTAGTTGATACTGATCATTTATGTGACAATAATGAAATAGTCTTAATTGATGACCAATCGACTAAACCAATACAAAGATACAACGTTTATCATGCATGGTGAAATACAATAGGAACATCAATGAACTTAGCAAACATTACCGATTAATATTAATAGTAATGATCAATAACAATGGTTTGGTAAGAAGTAGACAAGTATGGATTAATGCTCAATATCGAGTGTTAACAATGATTAATATTGTTGAAAATCGATAATGACAACAATTAATAACATAAGGTAGTAAACTAATCATTATCATTTGTATAAACTAATCTAGCTATGTTATGAATAGGAATGAAGTTGAACAAACATGTCTCTCCAATCACACCCATTCTCACTACACAAGATATAAATTAAAAACCAATCTCATTCTACCGGGGATAATATATGGAGGAAGAATTGATTTGAGAGAATCTGAGAAATGATTATTTAATAATTTATTCATGAGAGGAGATTGGATAATATAAATTAAGCAAGACATTTATCAGTACATGAGAGGTTGCTAGAATCAACACAAATAGTTGGAACCCATATCAAGGGTGTTTCAAACTAAATTTCTATTCAATAATAAATTAAATTGCAAAAGCCATCGTGTGAGCATGAAGTTATATATATACAGATGGCTATAAATAATAATATATATAGTGAAATATATTTAGTAAACTTATATTCAGTATTAATAATTAGAATTGCATATATTATATATCTGAATCATATATCAATAGTATATGATTGGATTATGAAAAAAAAGAGAAAAGATACAATATAATTATAACTCTTCAAGGAAGAGATAATAAAGGAAATAAATTATTACAATGTTGGTAAGCATTGTGTGACAAACTAACAAGGGTCATTACAGATTCTAAAATGTTGTTCCAAACCCCTGAAAACTTTTTTGTTGCTTCTTGTTCTAGTTTAGTTTCTATTAAACATACTACATCGGGTTTTGTCTCAAAATATTTTTTGATTAAACGTCTCTAGTTAGGGGCATTGCAACCCCTAAAATTCCATGTTATGAGCTTCATTTCTTTCCAAGAGAGAACAAGTCTCTCCCAGATCTTAACTTTCTTTGGTCTTTTCCATTCTCCCTCTTGTCCTCTTTCCTCCCATATTTATCTTTTTGGACTTAGATTTATTTTTCTTGATTGTTCTATTTTCCAAAATTCCTTCCCCATCTCTCAAGACAAATTCATCTTATGCCCCTCCCTGATTAAGACCCCCCTCATCCTCAACATGGTCTTCATCACCTATAGTCTCAATTTCACAGATAGGGGACATGTAAATATCTTTAAATCCTTCTTCTACCACAATGTCACCCTTAAAATTATGGTCCTCCTGCTCCATCTTCTTGATCTTCCTGGCTAAAGTGGATGAATCCTCCCCATTCTCTATTCTTTCATCTCTCTCTTCCACACTCGCTTATATTACTAATATATCTATTCCTTTTTTAACTTAATCTTGTGGAGTAAATGTGTTCACAATCGAGTTTGTTGTATTATGCTCTGTTTCCTCTATGATATTTCTAGAATCTCCACTATTCCTATCCTTACCAACAATTCTTAAACATACTTTATCTGATATGATAATAACATGTTAAACTAAACCAATGGCATGTTCTTCGTGTGGTACAAGGAAGATTTGGCTATCAAATCTTCCTTTGTGAAAGCTGAGTGCGAGAGAAGGTATGTGATTTCTTCATCTTTGATTGGTATCTTTGATGTGCAACGTCTTTCGAGCCTCTGGCATCATATTCGACCACAAATTTCAAATGCATTGTTTTTTATTTGATCATGAATGCTCACTGAAATGAATGCATTGTACTGGTGTCATGCCCTAGCCCATGCTTTATCCTCTCAACTTCCCCAACCACTCCTAATTGGTTAGAGGGATTAGTTGAGTGTTTAGACACTAAAACTTCTCATGCAACTCCCAAAATTTCACATACAAAATAAAATTAAATCCATTTATGAATTAAATCTAGTATGCCAAAGGACTAGTCCCAACAATTCTTAAACATACTTTATCTGATATGATGAATTGTTAATAAAGGTCTAATATACAATGGTCATGCCAGAATGCGGTCATTTCAATGAGCATTCATAATCAAATAAAATGCTTGTGCTCAAGGATATCGATTCGATGTTTTAAAATGTTTGGATTCACGTTTGTTGATATTACTGGCACGACCATTGTATATTAGACCTTTGTTAACAATTCATCATATCATATTAAGTATGTTTAAGAATTGTTGGGACTAGTCCTTTGGCATACTGGATTTAATTCATAAATGGATTTAATTTTATTTTGTATGTAAAATTTTGGGAGTTGCATGAGAAGTTTTAATGTCTAAACACTCAACTAATCCCTCTAACCAATTAGGAGTGGTTGGGGAAGTTGAGAGGAAAGTTCTCAAACATTCATATTCACTTATTGAATGCTTTGGAGACTATTGGTTTTACTGTCCATGCGTTACCAGTGACTGAGATTCATTAAAGGATACAAAACCCTTCATTTTGGGTTATTGTGTGTGGATTCAAATGTAGGTTTGATTTGGTTAATGTTTAGAAGAGATCAATAAAGTATTTGAAGACAATCTTACATGTTTGGAGAGGTTTGAGAGGCACTTATCATGACTGTACCCTCACAAACAACGGCATAGACTAGTTTTACTAAGTTTCATTTCTCTATTTTGAGGTTTCCTTTCTTTGCCGCAAAGGTACAGTCAAAGGGTTCATTGACAAAATGATCCTTTGAATGGTTACTATGAATGTGAATGATTTGATATAGCATATTTCTCATTTTAATTGAAGTTTGGAATAGCTTGTGCAAGAGTGAAAATACTTTTGATCATTTTGGTTGTGACTGTTCCTGTACACAGTCAGGAAATGTAACTATCTAATGATTATATGTAATGTTGAATGGATTAAATGCTTTATTCTTGGTAGAAGTGAATGGAAGGAATAGTGTTGGTGTTAGGTTTCATTTATTATTGAATTCAATGGTTTCCAAGATGTGTTGAGTTTGCTCCTTGTTTAATGTTAACTGTTCCTACACAATCCACTCATACAATAGTGAAATGCTATGTGATTGACAATTTCTATTTTTTTCATTTGATAACCACAGTCAACATTTCAAAATAGTGAATCATCCTTGAGCACAAGCACCAATAACATCAAATAATAGAGATAAAGCATGGACTAGAGCACAACACTAGTAGATTAAAATTGAACCAATGACATGTTTACAACAAAGAAATATAATGATAATAATATGCTGAAAATTATATTCTGTTTTATACACGCGAAAGGACCAGTCCCAACAATTCTTAAACATACTTTATCTGATATGATGAATTGTTAATAAAGGTCTAATTTTGTAGACTGCTAGCAGGAAGGAAGATTTGACCTAGCCAAATCTTCCTTGTACCACACCAAAAAGTGTGTGATAACTATGTCTACTCCAACTTAATTGTTTAAGAATTCATCATATCAGATAAAGTATGTTTAAGAATTGTTGGGAGTTCTATTACACCTTTGTTGTAAACATGTCATTGGTTCAGTTTTGTAAATTTGTTTTTTTGTGTTGAATGCATTTAAATGGAACATTAATCATAGTAATAATATGCTTAATCAATTAGTAATTGGCAGATTAAATGCAGATAACACTATTATCAGTTTAGCATGTTATTACAAGATACTAAAAAAGCCCTGCTATTTGTCAGACAAATATTCATTGTCAGACATACTTTATCTAATATGATGAATTCTTAAACAATTAAGGTTGGAGGAGACATAGTTATCAAACGGTTTTTTGTGTGGTACAAGGAAGATTTGATTGATTAAGAGTGAGGCCTTCTTTAGAATCTCATGAGTTTTGTACTACACATGCAACGTATTGTGAGTTTGAAGAGAGTTAAAGGTTTCTAATTGAAATCAGTGATCTTAAAGGTGTTAAAGTCTTGTTTTGGTTTTTCCTTTCCACTATGCAATAAGGAATAGTTTTCAAACATTTATATTCACTTATTGAATGCTTTGGAGACTAGTGGTTTGACTGTCCATGCGTTACCAGTGACTAAGATTCATTAAAGGATACAAAACCCTTCATTTTGGGTTATTGTGTGTGGATTCAAATGTAGGTTTGATTTGGTTAGGCTGATAAAATATGGGGATTCTTTTTACCGCTGCAAATCTTTGAAGGTTGCTGCACTTGGACGGATGTGTACCATTGCTAAGAGAATTCGACCAGGACTATTTTGATCTGCGAGTACCCTA
Organism: Chamaecyparis obtusa; assembly: GCA_027943335.1. Classification (NCBI taxonomy): domain Eukaryota; kingdom Viridiplantae; phylum Streptophyta; class Pinopsida; order Cupressales; family Cupressaceae; genus Chamaecyparis; species Chamaecyparis obtusa. The sequence continues at coordinate 927,269 of BSBK01001361.1, read as the reverse complement.
ATGTTGGCAAGAGTTCTTTTATTAATTATGATGAGTTGTATCATTCCCATCATTCAAATATAGGATGTAAATCATTGTTCTCTTCTTGACCAAAGGCTGCCATATCTTGAGGTAGTGGAGTTATGTCATTGTTATGAACTCAAAATTATGGTCATACCCTGGTGACAAATTTTAAATGGATACAAGCACCTTTTTGTGTAATGGTCAGGCCCAACCTTTATATCTTGAATGCCAATGCTAGATGCCTCTTCTTTACTGATTAATCCATGTGACAAATCTGCAGACTTGAGAGAATGGGGAAAGGAGCCTCTACTGTCCAAATTCAGAACTTGGGACTTTTCTTTCCTTCCATCTTGAGATTCACCACACACCATTAAATTTAGATTTTCCTCATAGTCTTATAAATTGAGAAGAGGAGTTGGTGTGTCAAATGAATCCCTGTCCATATCAACTTCATGTTCTTCACCAATTGCTGATTCAAAATCAATCTTTGAGCAATCTAAATACTCATCAAAGCTCTCTTGAATATCCTCGCTACAATGCACATGTCGTCTTCATTGCATCTTCTTTTTATTTCATGTTTTAATCTTTAAGAACTTGATCAAGAACATAGGTTTTAATGAAATATCAATTTGATTTGCAAAGTTTGTGTTGTTTACTGATTTGAAAGGCTCTAATACTTACTAGGGCGGATGTGGATGTGCAACCTTATGCTTTTACTACTAAGTCTATTTTTTTAGCATACTAATTATAAGTACTTGACATATATCACAAATGTTGCTAATTAAGGTTGGCGGGATGATTACGCCTATCCTGAAAAAAGACTTTCAAATCATTATGCTTTCAAATCAATTACCTATCGGCGTATCTCTTGCGAGGGAGAGAAGCCAAACACATTATAAAGAACATGCACATAAACACGACAGTTGAAAAACTTAAATGTAGAATAAATTGGGTGAAAGGAAAATCAACATAGAAAATATTCCAAACTGAACTTTTTCTATTTAATCTTTTATCTTCCCTGGCACGCTCAAATCTAACTCCTTATTGTCTTTCAAGGAAGCCATCTTGATCATGAAAATAGACACAAATCTAACTCCTTATTGTCTTTCAAGCAAGTCATCTTGATCATGAAAATAGTGACTAACAATGACATTATGACCGTTGGATGATTGTAGATCAATGACCAAAGCTGTTTTTCGGGCCGAAAGGGGAAAAAAAAAACTATTTTTGCAAACCCATTCCAAATTCATGACACGTGTCCACTCACACGATCAATGACAAGTGTGACCACTGTAGATTGTACAATTTTTGCGCTTTAAGTTTCCAATCTAATTTTTCATTTAAAAGTATAAGACTATAAGTAGTCTGTAGATTTAGAAAGGGATTACGAATTCTAAATTTCTAGGTTGAGGATTGAGGTTCGAAGAAAGCAACAAAGTCTCTCAGCTCTCTTCCCAGTCATAGTCTGCAAAAATCAAAACTAAGGGTAACGGGTAACTACTAAAATCTTGAACACCTACGTCCCGCATTTTAAATTTTTCAAATCTCTTGATTGACAACTTTACTGTTTATATTATTAAAAAAAATTAGCCTGTTAGGGTTTAATTTTGAATCACCCCTGTAAATTATAGGCTTGTAACTGTGTATAAATATTTGAATTTTCCTACAGGTAAATAGTGATACCGGTTACCAACTTACCACAATGGACAAAACAAATATCAAGAATAAGACTACGAGTAAAAGACCAAGTCAGATAATAACCACAATCTGCTTAAAACACCAAGTTTCACTAATGAATTCCATAACCTGTAAAAAACTTCATATTCAAGACCACTCACGTTCATGAATTCAACTTGAAACCTAACACAATTCAAAGCTTTTGTATGGGTGCGTTTTTCAGAGATGTAAACACCATGTGCATGCCAACTATAAATTCCAATCATTGAAAAAGAATATAAAGTCAATTCTCAATAAAGCAAATGTAAAAAATCGTGCACACATATTCCAATTTCCATGTAATTTGGAATAGCAACATCACCCAACGGAGGACTGTTTTGATGGCAACATTAGTATTCATATTAAAGTGAAAAGAATATGGTATTGTGGATGGGTCACCTGGACCAAATAATAATCATGGAAAATAAATTAAAAAGATGTCATTTGTTATTTTAGTAAATGAAGAAAAACTCCTAACAAATATTATATTTTAACAAAAGGGAAATTAAAATGATAAATAAACGAATTGAACTTGTACTTAAAACTAATATAGTTATTTAAATTGATATCAACAATATTCAGAAAATAATGATTTGAAATTGTACTTAGAACTATTCTAGGAAGAGAACGCTAAAGATAATGCTCTCATTGGCTGCAAGTCAACTGATCATTCTGCTCCTGATGGTGTTTGAGGGAACCTGATGATAAAGATCTTCCTTCATGTGGCATAATCATGGTTGCTTCATTTTTGTTGAGCTCAACCTTTGTTTTTTTATACGATATTTGGAGACTAGGCCCTTTTGTTGGACTCATGAGTGTGCCTTTGTACCACCCTCATTTTTTTGAATATTGTACTACTTTTTTAAGTTAATGCTAAATTAAAAAGGATGTATAATTAATTAAAATAGTACTTACAACTACTATAGTTATTGCAGGGACTAACAAAAATATGTTCTTAATTTTAACTCATAAATAAATTATAAAGAAAACTTTTAAAAAAAACTTCACAAACAAAAGAAAACCACAACATGAAAGTTCATTTCCAATTCAGATTATCAACAAAAAAATCTTGACTTGGTACAATTATACATGGTATATGATCCCTAGAAGTTGGATCATTCCACATAAAGCAAACGGAAAAGCTCAATAAGTCCAAGTTTATAGCTTCAGCTTTGCATTTATTACAATTTAAGGGTGGGATAATGCAACCCTTGATTACCTCGTCTAATATTTAATATCAATATTTTCAATCACTTGGCAACTCAAGGATTTGCTAAGCTACATTTGCTTAAGATCATGAGCATGAGGAAACATGTACTCCGACATGGTACCTCCTTGTATCTTACATCTTCTAAGGAGCATGCTTTTGTCTACTTAAGTTACTTTCGTCTTTATCAACTAGCACTGTTGAATTCACTATCTCAAACACATGAATTATTGCTGGCAGGTTTATCCATGACTAGTAATCTTATTCACACATTTAGATTATTAGCTCAAACATTTTTATCCATCTTTATAGATAATATAGGTACATATAGGTGCATGTAGATAATATAGGTACATTTTTATCCATTTCGATAATATAAGTACATTTTCCTCGATACATTTAATGGAGCAATGCCATATTGTCAAACCAATTATGAAAGTAATCATATAGAACAGATGCTCGCCAAAATATTAGAAAAAGAAAAATGAAAATTTATGTATTGCATGTGAAGCCCAGACAATAGGAACACGGCAAATAGAATCTTATGGCTTATTTACCATCTTTTTAAGAGATTACAATTTAACTTTTCGAGAAGAGACTGTTATTTACATTAAATACTACCAAAACGAAGCAAAATCAACTGGTAAATAAATGAATGGTAAGATGCGGTGCAGATTTACCTCAAACTCATGGGAATTGATATGCACCTTTTGTTCATTGCAATTTTAACCCAGTTAGTCCATGCCTTCGACACAGTGGTCATGAGAAGATGACTTGATATTGATGTACCTAGTTTCTCCACCATAATGGTATGGTTGTGATTTCTCCTCTAAACTTTTTTGTATCTTCTAAACTGTTAGGAAGTATAAACCTAGTCTCCCTAAGAAAGTCTCACTTAGATAACCCCTTGTTGCCCATCAATAGACCTTCCCATGTTAGCACTGTATTTGACTTCTTTCTTGACAAGTTTTATAGAATTTCAGCAAACCAACACAATACAGATACCAGGATCATCTCCTTTCGTATGGGGCATTCAACTAAAAAAAGACATAATTAGAGACCTGATTTGCAGGCCCATTCATATTAAAACTCCATGACACCCTGATGAAATAGATGTCAGTGGGATTGTTATTGCATTCATCACGTCATTTGGCTTAAAATTAGTCATCACTCAACTCTTCCATTTCCTGACTCTGACTGTTTTCTTCATCTCCATCAGTCTCAGCCTGTTCGGGCTGATTATTCAAGGGTTCATCCTCTTCCTCTTCCTCTTCACTTATATGCAACTGAGAGCTAATCTCCCGACCTTGTAAATCCTTGTGTTTTAGGTTCCCTGCATACCACAAAAGTTTTTGTAATCATAAAAGGACAACAGTTAACTGTTTTGCTCGTAAAGTGAATTTAGTTGGTCGTGGAAAATGCTTCTTCATGCTAAGTAAAACATATGTAGAGAAAAGTTATACCCATCCAAAAAGAATCCCCATGCGAGGTGCTGTGGAGAAGCGCTTTAACACAAAATACATAACGTTCCATAGATCTCTTCACCATAGGAACCTTGCTTGTAACTGCTGTCCTTTTAAAACCCTACACAGAAGGACTAACAACCATCAGATTAACCTTTGAAATTTCTGATACCAGGAAGCAATTCAGTTGAGTAAAGGATTTCAAGTTTAAAATGACTGTATCATTGGTAGGCGACCTTGGCCTCGGAGCATAGTGTTTGAATGGTCCTTGTTGCTTTTTGGAGTTCCTTCACCTAAAACCCCAGAGCAAGCAAGATCAAGGGGAACAAGAGTTAAAATAACTACGTCCCAATATATATATTTGATACATATGTAATTCTTTAGGCATTCTCTTTCTGTCATTGATAGCTTACCAAGGTAATTATACTGTTCTTATGAGCATCATACCGAGCCTGCAGAAATTCAAAACCTGGACAATTTTTACAATTGCTTCAGTAAAAGTAAGAAATTGTAGTGTAGATTAGAGACCTGCACTGTATCAAGTACCTTTTAAAAAGATGTCCACAAATCTTCCACCATACTTAACTGCCATAGCATATATGTGCGCCTATAATATGGATAAAAAAACAAGTCACATGCATTATTGCCATAGAGAATTTCTGAAAATTTTCTAATCTGTGGAGTCATGGACCATTCTCAAGCAAGCAAATGGTCAATACCTTATCATGAACTTTGGTCAAACTAACAAGAGCTACAACTATATTTACACACTGCAGAGCATTGCTTAAAAGTTTTTCCACGTGCTCAGCATCGACAACAGCCTTTGACTTGTGCAATGCAGTGATTTCTTTGATCTGCACAACCATTACGCAACTAAAATCAGATTTAGTCAAATGATATTCTACTTCAAAACAACAAACTGGTGTTTCCCTGCAATCTTTGAAGAACAAAGTCACAAGCCATACTATGAAACAAGGTTACAAGAGTGGTGCTTCCATAGGGAGCATGCATGTACATGTATGCGTTTCTATATAGGTCAGTTAATTTCTTAAGTCGCAGCCAAGCTAGATGACAAATTGGCATAGGACACCATCATAGTTGAATTCCAAGAAGGAATTACTAAATGTTTTTCTAGTTACGTTTATATTTTACAAATTTGTATATTCCTCTTCTTTATAACCTTCATCATCATTTTCTTACCATATATAAGAGACATGGTTTGGAAAAATAAGCTGAGAAAAAAGGATTCTCTCTGCCTCTTTGTCTCTCTCAGGGTTTGAAATTGAAAACAATTTTTCACCTTAATTCTAAAGAAATGAGAAAATTGTAATTAGTAATAAGATATTAAAATAGTATAGTTGTGATCTTACCACTTTGTTCAAAATGACAAGGATTTCTTCATGCTGCAGAGAAATTACATCTCTATTAAAACCAAAACTCATCAAACTCAGATCAACTGTTGCAAAACATGAAAAGAGACAGTTTGTAGGGATGGATACTTGAAAAAGAACAGAACATCTGACCTGCACACGGTACCAAATAGTAAATGTAGCAGACGAAAGAGCAGGAAATCCCGGAACTGAATCCTGTCCACTTCGAGACTTTCCAGCTGGCACCTGAAAGCACAATTGGGACTTCTAAATTTCTTGACTCTCAACATCTATTATGTATCAAATCTAGTCACCTAGATGTGTAGGATAACTCCCTGGGGATGACTATGTTTGTTACATTATAAAGGCATAAAAACTATACACAAAAATTGGAAATTAAAATAACACTTAAGCTCTAAAAGGCCAATGGATTATAAAGGAACAAGCAACCATTTTCATTTTGTAAATTTTCTCCTATTTTCCCCTGTATATAGTCGAATGTGGACCTCGAATCCAACTACACACACAACATAGTCCTTACTCACACAATCGAATTATGACAAAGAGTATGGATTACTCAGTTCGAAATTCATGATGAAGCGACCTGTTGCCTCCTAATTAATTGGGGTGTTTAATCACTCTCAGATTGGAGAGCCAACAACCATAGACCGAGTTGATATGGATGATTTTGAAGCTAGAATGGTAAGAAAAGTACAATTAATCTAAGATGAAAATGCAATTCGTAATCTAGAATGTAATGCAGATTTTAAGCTAATAACTTGAAAATAAACATGAAATGCAGATTCTAATCTAAGAAAGTTTGAAAGAAAGATGATAATTAACTAATAACAATGAGCAAATTAAGCTACTATGAAAGATACAATTAACACTAAATGAGAGCAAACTAATTAATGCAAATAAGCTTGAAAATATGAATATAGTTGAGACAGAATTTTGCTATAGTTCATCTACTTTCAAATTGCTCTCTCTCGAATGAAGAATGAGGTTCAAAATATAGGCAAGCCTGAAAGAGGAATGAAGAGTTTCTTGATTTGAAACGGTGGATTCTTCATTTCCTACGGAGGAGGAGACAAATATTAGGGAATTACTTAATTAAAGAAATGGATTATTGCCACATGGGTGGCTCTTCGAATATTTGATTTATTAAATGCAAATATGATAACCCATTCGAATAACCAAGTATTTTATTAATTCCTTTTATGTGTATATTAGCTGAAGAGGGTGGTTTTTATTTTATTTAATTTAAAGCACTTAGGACTTTAGAATTAAATTAATTTATCATAGGGGTAATTTAGCTAATAAAGTCAAAAACTTAGGAATTAATTTAGCATTTGATTTATGCAATTTAGGATTTTTGCATTTGACATCAAGTCGATTAAAGTCAAGTAGGAGAGAGAAAATTGCCTAGTGAACTAGGACTTTGATAATGTAAAATTCGAGAAAATGCACCAAAATTGATTGAAATTATTAGGTGCCAATTTTGGGGTATTACATCCCCCATCACTCAATGTAATGTATATTACAAATCATGCATAAGTTGCATTTATCTAACAGACTAACATAGAAGAGTTTGCAGAGTGCATAAGAGAATATCTAAGCATTGGCCATGTCCCTTGGATCCCTATCTGCTGCCCCCACTTCTCCAAGCATTAGCTAGGCCTTTTGAAACTTCCCCCCTTTATAAAACTCAGGAAAACATAGCTACCTGTGGCATAACCCTGCAGACAAGTTCTTCCAGACAATCAACTGGAAACGCACTATATCCAATATAAATTCTCTAAGCATTAGTTAGGCATTTATAAATCTCCCCTTTCTGTAAAACTTGAAAAACAAAAGGTACCTGTGGCATAACTCTGCAGGCAAGTTCTTCAAGACAATCAACTGGAGACTCACTATATCCAATATAAATTTGGAGTACCTTCTGCAATACATCTCCCTGTACAAAAACCATTTTCTTTTCAACTTAAAACATGATTATAAAAGCTAGTTAAGAAAATTCCATGCAACTATGATACATGCATAGTAAAGAAGAAACACATGAAACATCAACCACTGAAATTAAATGCAGCTTTACAAATATAATTACTTTGCTTTTCCAAATTTTCCCCTGGCTATCACTATCCCAGTTGTATTCCAATAACTTCTGGGCTGATGCATTGACTTTTTTACACAATTTTGGAACAAACTTTAAAATCCCACCAACACTCGACCGACGTCGCTTGCCTTCTACATAATTTTCAGCACAGGCTTGGGCACAGTTTACCAGTGCTTTTAGTGTCATTATAAGCTCCGAAGCCAGCATAAATGAAGTTGAGCTAGCTGTGTCATGTAAAATTGTCAAACATGAAAATTAGGCACTCCGTTCTTAAGAAAATTGAAGTTTAAGTTTACATTACAGGTAACATAATGCATCTAATGTCAATCATCAAGTGCATTTATTTCTTTTCATGCATCTTCAATGCCTGCTAGAAATAAAAATTATGATTGCTGATGAACAGTTTTAAATACCATAGACCAAGTTGAGTAATTACCACAATTAAAAAGACCATCAAGATATTCATAAGCACTATAGAAACAGAAATCCAAACTCCCAACAGGAGGGCATGCATGCAATTCAGAAGAGATATCACTCATTGCAGCAGATGATTGAAATGCCTGAAGTAACTCTCTCAGAATCGGTACATTACATGGAAGAGACAAGTCTTCAAAAGCTAAAATCTGCAAGTGTTCAACATTGTTACCATGTGAAAATCAAGTTCAGATGGAAAGACAAGCAATAAAGCTTTTGCCACTTAGATAAGATCAGGTATATTCAAGTTATTATAAATTTATAGGAGATCTAAGCAGCACTCACCTTATGCACAATGCAAAGGATCTCCTTGAAAACTAACTCTGATGTTAAAGATCTTGAAGCAATGATACTTTTAATTTGTGGGTTCCCAGATGAAACAGATTCATTTATCCAATGCATTTGGCAGGTTTGACAATCTGTACAGTGAAAGTTTTGCAGTGATTTTTATGACCATACACTCAAAGATATTCTCATCAATAAGTACACCTAAGTTTGCCAACTGCTGGCAAGAGCTTACCTTCGTTGAGCAAATTTACTGCAGAGTCAAGATGCTTTCTGAGGCTTGGAAACAGGACCTGCACCTTCTTTAGAAAATCAATGATTGACATGTTCCCAATGCCAGAAGGAACCTTGCAAACAGTGGATGCCCCTGGGGGAAAATGCTTGCGTGGACACTCAAAGCTGTCTAGTTTACAGCCAAAATCGCGAAGTAGGTACAAGTACAGTGGCAGCTGAGACAGTAAATGCAATAGCTTGTTAGCAATATTGATTTTCAGACAATACACAGAATTTGAATGGTGTTCATTACCAAAAATCAAATGTTTTCATATCAGTTCTCCACAAAAGAAACAAAAATGAAACCCCACTGATACCTCAGCTGCAGGATCGGCACAACAGGCTACCTTCAAATTCTGCAATTCAAAAGAAACATTTATTTCAGGTGGAAGGTCTATAACAAGTTTACAATATAACATTCAACCAGAAGTTAATAGGCAAGAACAACAAGATAAACAAACACAATAAACCATTCAAAATAGTTCATTGCAGTTAACTGTCCCAGGTCAACCCATTTAAAAAATGTGGCTGAATGAATTCCCTAAATTGCTTGGTGGTGAGAAGTACAAATAGAGCTCAGTGTACCTATTTTAACTAGTATCTGTGTACTCTGTGTACTCTACTGAAGAATATGGAAAGCAACTATAAAAACCTTGCCAAACTTGAGAATAACCCCATTTCTAAGGATTCCTGTGTTTAGAAACTGGATTAAGCCTCCAGAAAGATTTCTGAGAAAACCAGAAATGGTCTCCTTTGCAATGAGAAACAGAATATGAAATCTTTAGAATAAGAAAGAAGAAGCAAGCTCACTAAATGGCTAAATCTGGAGGGTTTGTACAGGCAATAATAGTGCAGGGGGCATCTAGCTGGTCTACATTTCATTCAAGGACTGATATATAGATCAGGAGCATATATGGAGTTATATTATTTCCTGCATATATAGCTTGAAAAATATTTTCCTAAGCCCAAGCTAGGAGAAAAACTGCCTACTGGACTTGTTTTGACTAGCTAAAATTCACTGTTTTGGTCAGAAATCTGTAGCAAAAGGTGGTTCAAGATTCTTTGTAATACCAAAGCAAACATAATTAAGTGTTTTTCTTCAAACATCAAGGGATGCCCCAGTGCATTCTCAATGACCAGGATCCTGCTTTCATCAGCAAAATGATATTTTAAATTCGCTATTTCAGTCTGCATACCATACCAAAAGGTGAAGCAAGTTTGAATGTAATACAAAAGCAACAATCATAAATGTTTACTTCAAAGTTTCAAACACCAAGGGAAATATCAATCCAAGCCTAATCAAGAATTGGAAATGGTTGCAAAATTCCGAGGAGCTTTGATGGTTTCAACTTTATTTTGCTAATACGCATCACATTCTACTACAAATGCTTTGACATTGTGCTCAAGATCATCCCTAAAGAAATCTCATTTGACTCTCTCATAGGTCTTAAAAAATCAGGAGGAATGAAATTCCATGAGTAAGGCATGAGTTTAGAGTTAGGAGTTAAATAAATCTTGCCTTGCTATGTGAAGATGTGACTAGCCTATTGAAACCTAACAGGAGTTGAGGATCCTATCCCAACTAATGAATCATTTATTGAATTGTTATATTAGCAGCTCTTCCTCACTAGTCACATCCATCCAAGAGGATATTAAGATTGAAAGATAAAACAATGTATTATTCTTTCGAAATGAACATGAGAGTGTGTCTCCGACAACATTTTCCTTGCCCTTATATAGAAAATCTCTTAGTCCCAATCAAACTCCATTTTTGTTGTTTGGGGGAAGACACTCTTTCCTACAAGAAATATTTCAAGCTACGATGATATATTTTGATCTATAACTTTTAGCCCAAGAGGTAAGGATGCTATTGTTGAACAACATGGAGGATAACCAACATTATTTTTCATAGGTAGATTTTGCTCAATAAGTTGCTTTCTTGTGAAGGCAAGAGGCCTACCTTCTAGCATTAACATCACACCCATCCCAGTGTTGAGAGCATCACATTCAAGAATGAAGGGTTTGTGAAAAATTGGTATGGCTCAAGTTGGAGCATAAAACATGGCAGTATTTAGAGCGGGAAATGCCAAATCAACTTCAATCCAAATGGAGTTCTTTTTCAGCAAAATGGGCAAGAGGGCAATAGTTGAAAAACAAAAAATTGCTGAGAGGGGGAGGGGGTGAATCAGTATTTTACAAAGCCTATTATATACTAAGAGACCAAAATTAAAAGAACACACAGCAAAGGAGACAAGACGCACAAATTCTCTCGTGGAAACCCAAGGCGGGTAAAAACCACGGCATCACTAAACAGAAGGGCTACAACCCATTACATTAGAGAGCTCCAACTCTTCTTATTCACTTTGCCAATCAGGCTTCAACCTGACCCAGAAGGCTACAATCTTCCCTATAAGTAGATATGATTAAGCAGAAACAAAAGTATGTTCTTTTTCTTCACTAAAACATGAAGACTCTGATATTTGCAGATTTCCTTAACTTAATTTCACATTCATAAACTGTTCTTGAATAGCATCAATCCTGTATCAGCAAACAAAGATCTGTGATTGGTCTAACACTTGCTCCATCAATGTGTTGCTGCTGGAGAATATCTTTTAGCTGTAAGTGTACTGGCAATAGCACCAGTTTCTGAGATTTAACATGGTTTGTTGATACACACCACTTCCAGTCCAGATTATTGGTCCATCTCTGAAAACTCCCCCACACTTTTGTACACCTTGTATTGTATCCCTTTTAAACAACTGCACTCCTCCAATTCTTCTTCAAATCTCTTATAGCACTGGTCTTTTTAACCAAGTCACTGTTGAACTTCTAGACTTATCATATTTTTTAACAGGTCTCTAACAACAAAAACTAAGAGCTCGTTTTATTTGAAGCCCCGTTTCCTTTCTCAGCTCTGTGTATTTTTAAAAAATCGAACTCGACATCTCACAGTTTTATTTAAATTGACTACACCACTACATTCAATTCTTTCAGCAGCATGGCTCTGTGTCTTTACTCACTCTACTGCCTGAACACCACATGCTCACATTTTTGAGTTTTCTTCACAATCTTTTTGACCACATGCCACTTCTCTGATGGCTGTTTTTTAATATTTTAGCTCGTATTCGCATTGTTTTGGAAGACCGTTTTTGTCCTCACGTGCCAGCTTTTTTAACGAAAAAAACAACCTCTGTATATCTTGACTGAGTATTATTTACGGTGCCTTGTTCACCAAGACATGCCAGCTTCCCCTAATTCACCAAGAATAAAAATGCCTCTAAGCCAGAAATGATTTGTTTATGCTGTCACTGCATACACGCGCTCCTTTCTTTTCACCAAATACTATATATTTTGAAGAGACTTACTCATTCGTTTTGACTGTCCGTTATCTTTCTTCATACACCCTCAGAAAAGAGAGCCATCCGCATTTTTTACACAATCTAATCATCGCGCATGGAGCTGAAAACGGTGCATGTCAAGAGCTCCCGCAACTATTCTAAAAATAACCTCTACTTGTTAAAACGGCACACCAAGTTTTGTATTGACGCACAGAGTACTAAGATGCATTTGATGGAATTCCAATTCCATCACACTTGGCAAAAACGCCTAAAGGATCTGACTCGGGTGAAGATGTCAGGTAACGTGGCTCCACTTGTCTAAGTCCATGAAGAAAAAACATTTTAGAACATACAAAAGAGATTCTGAAATCAAAAGCACACACAAGAGAGACACCTATCGCAATTAGAGCCAAACCTCAAAGTTCTACACACAGTAAACAAGCATTGTTACGCTATGCCAAGTGTAAGAACAAGAACACAGCATAGAGAGAGTCACGCACTTAGGACAAACAAAACTGAAGCCAATAACAAAAACACAACAATCTCCCCATTTTTGTCATTGATGGCAATACCAACAAGAAAAGAGATGAACAAATCGCAAAGCTGAAACAGCTCCACCTGAATAGCTGAACCAAACTGAACCAACTCCCCCTGAATATCTACTCCCCCTTTAACATCAATGATTGTGACACTGAAAAAACAATCGCAGCTCAAAAGATATAGCAATGAAGCACACCTACTGAAGAACACACTACTTTAGTGCGGTAGTAGGACACCGAGCTTGCTGCGAAGATACTCAAACAATTCTCGGGGTAATGGTTTAGTAAAACTATAAACAATTTGTTCTTTAGAACAAACATAATTCAGCTTGACAGTATTGTTAGCAACTTGTTCTTTCAGATAATGAAATTTGATTGGAATGTGCTTGGTGCGGGAATGCATCACTGGATTTTTCGAGATATCAATGGCACTTGTGTTGTCACAAAAAATGCAAATAGGATTAGTAAACTCAAGCTTATAATCACATAATGTATTCTTCATCCAAATTACCTGAGTTCAACATGAAACTGTTCCAATATATTCAGCTTCAGCAGTGGATAATGAAGTGCAAGATTGTTTCTTGCTAAGCCATGAGACCAAACAGCCACCCAAAAAAAAAGCACACCCACTTGTACTTTTCTTATCATCCAAGAAGCTACCCCAATCTGCATCTGTATAGGCTATAAGAGAGAAATCAGAACTCTTTGAAAACCAAAGACCAAGGTCAGCAGTGCCTTTCAAATATTTAAAAATTCTCTTAACAACTTGAACATGTGTTTGCTTTGGAGATGCTTGAAATCTAGCAACATAGCCAATAGCCTGCATAATATCCGGTCTAGTGGCTGTAACAAACAACAAATTTCCTACCATAGATCTATAAAATGTTTGATCAACAGAAGGAGATACATCATCCTTACTTAATTTACATCCAGTTTCCATAGGATTGCTAACCGGATTGCAATCTTCCATTTTGAATCTCTTAAGCAACTCTCTAACATAATTAGCTTGGGAAATGAAAACACCTTCAGAAGATTGATTAATTTGCAGCCCAAGAAAATAAGTTAATTCACCCATCATAGACATTTTGAATTCATCTTTCATACAAGCAGCAAATGCCTTAGACATTTTGACATTGTCACTACCAAAAATCAGATCATCAACATAAACCACAACAATGAAAATGTTGTTACCTTCATCTTTGACATACAAGTTGCTATCTACATATCCCTTTTTGAAACCCTGCTGCTACAAGTAATTATCCAGCCTGCCATACCAAGCTCTAGGAGCTTGTTTGAGTCCATAAAAAGTCTTTTTCAGCTTGCAAACATAATCCACATTGTTAGAAATAAGGCTTTCCGGTTGTTCAACATAGATTTCTTCAGCCAAATCCCCATTTAAAAAAACAGATTTAACATCCATTTGAAAGACTTTGAAACCTTTAAAAGCAAAATGCAAGAAAAATTCTGATTGCTTCTAATCTTGCAACCGGTGCAAAGGTTTCACTAAAATCCACACTTTCAATTTGAGAATAACCCTTGCAAACTAAACAAACCTTATTTCTGATAATCTTACCATCTTCATTTACCTTATTCCAGAATACCCATTTTGTACCTATTACATTTTTATTGATGGGTCTTGGCACAAGCTCCCAAGTATTGCTCTTTTTAATTTTCTCTAACTCCTCTTTCATAGCAGCCACCCAACGCTCATCTACAGCTACCTCTTCAAAACACTTAAGGCTCAATCATAGAAATGAGTGAGAAGACATCATCCTCAAAATAGTTAACATTTTGCCTAGCATTTTTAGTTCTTCTTTTAGCTATAACTTGATCAATAGGGTGATTCTTTTGAACAAACTTTGAAGGAGTTTTGAAGGTAGAAGCATCATGATCACCTTGAGAATCATACCTGGAATTATCATGTGAATTTTCAGCATCATTAGAAGTAGAGCATGTTTCTTCATGAGCAGATTGAGCTTTACCTTTGTCATTCTCACCACTTTTGCTAGATGTTACAACTTGAATATGAGGAGAAGAAGGTACAGCAGTGCTGGTTTGAGTTTTTTCCTCTTCAGAGCTGTCATCATTCTCACCAAGTTCATTAGTAGCCTCATGAATCTTAACATTAGCACTCTCTACTAATTTATGCATCATTTTATTGTAGCATTTAAATGCTTTACTTTTAAAAGAATAGCCAAAAAAAATTCTCTCATCAGATCTAAATTCAAACTTTCCCAAATTATCTTCATCTCTCATAATGTAGCATGGACTCCCAAAAATTTTGAAGTACTTAACAATAGTTGGTTTACCTTTCCAAAGTTCATATGGAGTCTTGTTGAACTTGGGTCTCAACAACGTTCTATTCTAAATGTAGACTGTTGTGTGGACAGCCTCTCTCCAAAAGACATCTTTCATTTTTCTTTCATTCATCAAACATCGTGCCATTTCTTGAACAGTTCTGCTTTTTCTTTCCACAACACCATTTTGTTGTGGTGTTCTTGGGGCTGAAACTTGTTTCTTGATTCCATGTTGCTCACAAAACTTAACAAAATCATTTGAGGTAAATTCTCCCCCATTATCAGAACGCAAGCATTTGATTTTCACATCAATTTCATTTTCAACCAAATTCTTAAAAATCTTAAACTTCTCTAAAGCTTTTAATTTTTCTTTTAGAAAAGTAACCCAAGTCATACAAGAAAAATCATCAATAAGAAGCATAAAGTATTTTTCACCTTGAAGACTTGCTATCCTAGTTGGTCCACAAAGATCCGTATGAACAAGCTCAAGTGGCCTACTGTTGAAATGATCTTTTGGTTTGAAGGAAGCTCTGGTTTGTTTTCCCTCTTGACAATTTTTGCAAACAACATTACTTGGTTTCTCTATCATTGGCATATCTCTTACAGCTTCCTTTTTACTGATTTTGATAAAATTATCAAAATTTACATGCCCAAAACGCTTGTGTCAAAGCCAAACATCCTCTACCTCGCTCAAACAACAAGTCTCATCAATAGAATCATCAAGAATATAGAGATTATTTGCTGCTCTAGTTGCTTTAGCTATGACATCAATTCCCTTTTTAATAGTGCCATAATTTGAGTTAAATCTAAGGTCATACCCTTGATCACATAGTTGACTTACACTTAAAAGATTGTGTTTCAAACCTTCAACATAAAAAACATTCTCAACAATGGTTTCATCATTATTAATCAAGACAGTACCTATACCAACAACCTTTGCAGAAGAGCTACCTCCAAATCTAACCTTTCCACCTTTCATTTTTTTGAGAGCGTGAAACTTACTTAAATCACCTGTCATGTGTCTGGAGCAACCACTGTCAACATACCAAATATCCTTCTCACTGTTGGCAAGAAGAGCTGTTTGAACAACAAGAGCTTTTAGAGGTATCTCTTGAACTTTTCTTCTCCAAACTTTGGTCACTTTTGTCTTTCTCATTGGTTCAACATTGTAGAACAAATCTGCACTATAGTTGTTACAAAATCTTGCAGTGTGGCCAGACTTGTTACAGTTGTAGCAAATTAAGTTGTACTTCCTAAAGGCAATCTTTTCATGTTGAAAATAATTCTTAAAGGGAGTAGCTCTACAATCAGCAACTCTATGTCCAAAGTAGTTACATGAAAAACAGTAGCCATAAAAAAAAAAGGTTTATTTACCTTGTTAAGTGCAAGCTAACTACTTTCCGATGGTGAAGAGTTTTGTTCAAGTTGCATGCCAACTCCTCTCTTATCTTTGGTAGGCCTTTGAGAACCAAGAACGTCATCTAACGTAACATTGCCACTCTTGAAAGATACTTCTTCACTGGAAAGCATAGAAGTTTTACCTATGTTTCTGAGAGCCACAACCTCAGCTTCTAGCTTGGCAATGTTTTCTTCTTTTATCTGAATCTGATTTTCCAGATTCTCACGAATCTTTTTAGATTCCTCATTCAAAATTTTAGAATCAACAAGTTGAGTTTCAGCCTCTTTGAGAGATGTTGCAATCTTTAAGTTTTCAGCACTCCCAACTTGTAGAAGATCCATAAGACTTAGATTCTTCTTTTTCAGGTTCTTTATCTCAGCTAGAGCTACAATCAATTCAAATTCAAGATCCACTTCATCATCCTCAACATCTTCATTTTCTTCGAAGCTCAAGTCATCAACAGCCATGAACATAACTTCATTAATTCGAGAATCGCTTTCGCTGCTTGAAGAATCATCGCTGTTATCTTTTGAAAACAGCACATTTTTGCCCTTTTCAGATTTCCAATTCTTCTTGGCAAATTTCCTCAATTTCTAGAATTTAAAATCTTTTTCATCATTGTTGTCATCTTCTTTATCAAACAAACACTTTGAGGCAAAGTGACCAAGTTTCCCACAGTTGAAGCACTTCAAACCAAATTTGTCTTTATTTTTGTTAAGACCCTTTTTCAGCCTTCTAATGAGGTAAGCAATTTCCTCATTGGAGTCCTCATCTGAGCCATCACTATAATTATTTTCTTTGTCCTTGCTCCTTTTAGAAACCTTGAAGGCAGATTCAATTTTGGAAGGCCCTTCAACAATAGTCCTCATCTCATAGGCAGCCAAAATACCATGCAATTTGTCAACTGTTAGAGTGTCCAAATCTAACATTTCTTCAACAGCTGAGACTTTAGCATCAAGCCTCATGGGAAGAGAGCGAAAAATTTTCTAAACAACGGTTTTCTCTTCAACATTTTCTCCCAGACCTTTTAAAGCATTGACAACCTCATCAACACGAAGAAAGTAATCAACGATGTTTTCACCATCCTTCATGTGAAGACCTTCAAAGACAGCCCGGTGAGTTTGAACTTTAACCTTCCTAACTTTGTTATCACCATGATAAGCATTATGCAATTTATCCCAAACTTCTTTTGCGGTAGCACAGTGCATGACCTTTATGAATTCAGCTTCAATTAGACCACACAAAATAGCATTCATAGCTTTGGCATTATTCTCAAATTCCCTTTTACTATCAGCATCTGCAGGAGTAGAAGGAATAGTATAACCATTTACAAGACTGAATAGACATCACAGCCTAGAGACATGATGTAGGTCTTCATGCGAACACTCCAAAAGGCATAGTTGTTTCCGTCGAAAAGAGGTGCACGATTCGTAGCAAGACCTTCTAAGGCACTCATGATGGGCACAAGGATCGAACTCTCAAGCTTTTAAGCACGAGAAGAGAGTGACCAACTCTGATACCAATTGAAAAACAAAAAATGCTGAGAGGGGGAGGGGGTGAATCAGTATTTTACAAAGCCTATTAAATATTAAGAGACTAGAATTAAAAGAACACACAGCAAAGGAGACAAGACGCACAAATTCTCTCATGGAAACCCAAGGCGAGTAAAAACCACGGCATCACTAAACAGAAGGGCTACAACCCATTACATTAGAGAGCTCCAACTCTTCTTATTCACTTTGCCAATCAGGCTTCAACCTGACCCAGAAGGCTACAACCTTCCCTATAAGTAGATATGATTAAGCAGAAACAAAAGTACGTTATTTGTCTTCACTAAAACATGAAGACTCTAATATTTGCAGATTTCCTTAACTTAATTTCACATTCATAAACTGTTCTTGAATAGCATCAATCCTGTATCAGCAAACAAAGATCTGTGATTGGTCTAACACTTGCTCCATCGATATGTGTTGCTGCTAGAGAATATCTTTTAGCTGTAAGTGTATTGGCAGTAGAATCAGTTTCTGAGATTTAACATGGTTTGTTGATACACACCATTTCCAGTCCAGATTATTGGTCCGTCTCTGAAAACTCCCCCACACTTTTATACGCCTTGTATTGTATCCCTTTTAAACAACTGCACTACTCCAATTCTTCTTCAAATCTCTTATAGCACTGGTCTTTTTATCCAAGTCACTATTGAACTTCTAGACTTATCACATTTCTTAACACGTCTCTAACAACAAAAACTAAGAGCTCGTTTTATTTGAAGCCCCGTTTCCTTTCTCAGCTCTGTGTATTTTTAGAAAATTGAACTCGACATCTCACAATTTTATTTAGATTGACTACACCACTACATTCAATTCTTTCAATAGCATGGCTCTGTGTCTTTACTCGCTCTACTGCCTGAACACCACATGCTCACATTTTTTAATTTTCTTCACAATCTTTTTGACCACGCGCCACTTCTCTAATGGCCGTTGTTTTATATTTTAGCTCATATTCGCATTGTTTTGGAAGACCGTTTTTTGTCTTCACGTGCCATCTTTTTTAACAAAAAAAACCTCTGTATATCTTGGCTGAGTATTATTTACAGTGCCTTGTTCACCAAGACGTGACAGCTTCCGCTAATTCACCGGGAATAAAAACGCCTCTGAGCCAGAAATGATTTGTTTATGCTGTCACTGCATACATGTGCTCCTTTCTTTTCACCGAATACTATATATTTTGAAGAGACTTACTCATTCGTTTTGACTATTCGTTATCTTTCTTCATACACCCTCGGAAAAGAGCCATCCGCATTTTTTACACACAGTCTAATCATCGTGCATGGAGCTGAAAATGTTGCATGTCAAGAGCTCCCGCAACTGTTCTAAAAATAACCTCTACTTGTTAAAACGGCACACCAGGTTTTGTATTGCCGCACAGAGGACTGAGATGCATTCAATGGAATTCCAATTCCATCACACTTGGCAAAAACGCCTGAAGGATCTGACTCAGGTGAAGATGTCAAGTAACGTTGCTCCACTTGTCCAAGTCCATGAAGAAAAAACATTTTAGAACATACGGAAGAGATTCTGAAATCGAAAGCACACACAAGAGAGACACCTGTCGCAATTAGAGCCAAACCTCAAAGTTCTACACACAATGAACAAGCACTGTTATGCTATGCCAAGTCTAAGAACATGAACACAGCATAGAGAGAGTCACGAACTTAGGACAAACAAAACTGAAGCCAATGACAAAAACACAACAATAGTTTTACCATATTTACGAAGAAACATGAAAAAATCTCTCAAGCTTTTGATGGGCTTGGTTTTTTAAAACTCCAGCATTGCTGCAATCTTCTTGGAGTCAACTTGTACTCCTTGTCAAGTGTTTGTGAAAATTTGGCATGGCTCAAGTTGGACTATAAAACATGGCAGTATTTAGAGAGGGAAATGCCAAATCAACTTCAATCCAAATGAAGGAGTTCTATTTTAGCAAAATGGGCAAGAGGCCAATAGTTTTACCATAGTTACAAAGAAACATGAAAAAATCTCTCAAGTTTTTGATGGGCTTGGTGTTTTAAAACCCCAGCATTGCTGCAATCTTCTTGGAGTCAACTTGTACTCCTTATGAAAAAATGTGGCCTAGATACTCCACTTGGTGGATGCCATAGGCACACTTAGAGTGGTTAGCAAAAATAGAATGCTCCTTTGAAACCCTAAGAACTATCTTCACATGGTGTACATGATCCACCCAAAGGAAGCTATAGATAAGAATGTTGTCAATGAAACATATTTTGGGTGAGCCAAAAGGCATTACCAAGAATTCAATAAGAACTTCATGTGTTTGAAATGTCATTTTGGAAATATTTTCTTCTTTTACACAAATTTGGTGATAGCCAAAGTGAAGATGTAGTTTTGTTAAAAAAAAGAGGCCCATGAAAGCTCATTCAAGGAATCATTGATAGCTCATATAGAGAACTCATCATTGATGGCTAAGTTATTGAGTTTCAAGAAATCAAGGCACATCCTTCAACAACCATCTTTATTGGGAACAACAAAAGAAAAATAAAGACTCGTAAAAGGGATATTTATAACGCCAAATATAAGGAGGAAGGTTGCCACGAACAGGGGAAATGGCTTTGGTCATGGGAATATGTTGGAAAAAATGGTATCTCAACCTTGCAATAATAATAAGTTATTATGTTGAAACGCCCCTGAAAGTCACAGATTTGATAGATTATTATAATAGATTATCATTAGGTCACAAATCTAACCGAAGAGGTTATATTGGCTTTGCTTGCCCTAGAAGGCAACCTATTGTAAGAAGGTATTTTATTGCAGCTAGATATTGTGATGTATTTTGAGAGTTTGGTAGCTGTTAAGTTGCCTCCAAATCTCTGGTTGGTGATAATCCTATCGAAAGCTTGCTCTCCAAGTATATTATAATCTTATTGATTGTTGCATAATATATTCGGTGGCTTTTGGAGTGGGGTTTTTCTCCCAAACGGGTTTTCTCCACTTAAATCAATGTGTTTTGGTATGTAAGATATTTATGTTTATTTTTGTTTAATCTTTGTAACTATTATAATAACCTGAAGAGTTTTTGCATATCCCTCCTCACAAGATTATTGTAGGAAGTTGTTTTGCTATTTTAGCTTCCTTACAATATGGAGGAGACAACCTTTTAGGTCCTAAAATACTTGGTGATATCGATCTAAGAGGCCTTGCAAACCCAGCAAAGGAGAAAGATTGGAAGGAGGTTGAGCTTCCATGGAATGGAATTAGGCAAGAATATTAGAACACGCTTAAACAGATTTACCATAAAATGAGAATTGTCTATGTGAACACCACCAACCTTGAGATCTTCTAAGGTATACTCTCTTACCTCTTGGTTGAATTTGACCTACAACTAGGAGTATTCAAAAGCGGGTGGACCTAATGTTCGTAGGCATTTGACACCCAAAACCAAATCGACATCTCCCAAGGAAAGAGCAAACATATATTTATTTTGTTAATAGTCTCCCAAGTAGTTTTACATTACAACAGTATCCCCCACATGACAGTTTTAACGTTGGCCATCATAATCATAAAGTTGTTTTAGGCATCGACAAAGCAACAGATTTAATCAACACATTTTCAGCTAATTAAGTTGTGTATTGACCCTTGTCAATTAGGACCACTAGCTTTTGGCATTTGATGTGGCTGCCGATGTTCAATGTTTCAGAGGAAGAGAAGTCAGCAACAGCGTGAATAGAAATATGAGAATCAAGAGAGGACTCATTTAGCAATGAAGCCAACTCTACTTCCTCGTCTAAAGATTCCTCTAGATCACTCAACACCTTGACAGAAGCAACAACATATAATCATTGTTCCAAGCATTTGTGCCTTTTTTCCTACTTTTTATCACAATTGAACATAAGTTGTTGGCCCTTTTCTAAACCAATTATCTTTAAATAACCTATGAATAGTAGTGGGTTTCATACCCTAATCTATCACATTTTTGGGGGGTCTAAAAGACAAGAAAGAGACTACATATTTTTTCTAAGTTACAAATTTATCCTTGGCAAGGCAAGCCAAAGCAAGAGCATCACAAAATGTGACAAGTTTAAACATTAGAACCTTTGCCTTGATATCCTCTTTTAGGCTGCTTATTAAATAACTTTTGAAAAATTGTGCATCAAGACCATAGGTCTAATTTCCTAATTTATCAAATATTGTTTGATAGTCTCACGCAAAAATGTCTAGGATAATTTAGTGAGGGATCCTAAATAGTCTTCATATAAACTAGGGCCAAAGTGGTCAAGTACTTTAATAAAAAATTCAATCCATGTGGGAAATGATTGGGATGTAGAGAGAATCACAACCATGTAGGTGTCTAAATGGGTGAGAGGGGCTTGGGCAGAAAAAAAGTTATCCAAAGTTATACGTCAAATTAACCAACTCAAAAAGATGATCACAACAAGGCAATCCATCAAAAGAGGTAAAGGATGCCCAAAATTTTCTTAACTTTTTGGATCCCCTATAGATTAATTTTCAATCAAATCTAACAAATTGTGGCCAGATAGAGAAAAATTTGCTTCAAAATTTTTAGATCTAGGAGTGGTAATGCAAGCAAAACCAACAATTGAAAATGGGCTATCAAAAAGGAACACATACCTTGGAAATGGTATGCTAGTTACAAACAAGATGGCTTTCATGATTCATCCCGCTAAGGAAAATAATCAAGTTGTTGAAATACTAATCTGATAATTTATTGATCTCATTCATAAATAGTGTCGGTCCAATGTTTCAAATCTCTGACCACAAAAGATTAGGATTGAGCTCATAGCCCACTAGCCCATCTACAAGGTAAAAAGTAAATAACTTCTGAGGCTAACCTTTTATCATTGCATCATAGAATTTACAGCCAAAGGGTGCCTAAGGTAAGGTTGAAGAAAATCTTATGAAGTCTTCCTATATACTTGGGTATATAGGACATGGGTGTTGGTGTCAAAAATATTCTTCACTTCACTAGACCCTTTAAAAGGAATGAAACTTCCCTAATAAAAATATCTCTTATGAGAATATTTGATAATCTCATAGCACGGGATTTCTAACCTGAGAAAAACTACTTGTAAGCAAAAAAAATTTGGCAAAACTCACGCAAGAGATTCAGTGCCACTATCGTTGTACCTGCTTTGTAATCATCAAGATCCTATGAGGGCATGGTAAAAGTATAAAATGAACAGTTGTAAAAAAACCCTAAACTGGTAATGTTGTATGCAAAAATGGCTGTAAAGAGAGCTCTAATACCACTTGTAGTGAACCTGCAAAGAAATTAAGACAATTCACAATATACGAAGGAATAGAATGATTTATATTATCTTCACAAGGCCACTTCTTGGAGGCAACCTCCCAACAGAGCTTACACTCCAAATAGTTCCCATACATCAACATCTTTATTCAAGGTGCCTTACACATGGGAAGTCATTACAATATAGAGTCTTAACTAAAGATAATAACTATTATCCATACATGTGGGATAAATAGTAAATACTTAATTCTCACTAGCCAGTGGAACCACTCATAAAGCATATGAATCCACATCTAATTTACTATGATCTATGGCAACTTACTAGCCTAATACAGCTAATATCAATTACATATAGAAGAATGGGATTCATAACATATCTTTACTCTCCTGGTAGGGATAATTTCATGGTAGAGAAAGTTATAGTATACAATTGCCTTATCTTACAAAAAATTCAAATAGAAGCCCTCTTATCAATAAAGTGTGTGAGAGGCGATCTGGTTGTACAGGATCTTGATCAATTTTGGTACCACATCTTCACTCTTTGGTGATAATAATGGAGTCCTTGAGATGATTAAGAATCTTGACTATCATCCCTACACCAAGTATAGAGGTCCATCACCATTACATCCACAAGTTGTTCAACAATGAAGATGCTTATTTTTAGTATTATCCTACAAGGGAGCAGATTACAAACATAACAACTAAAGTGCCTATTGGAAATAAATTTGTTTAAATTTAGAGACAAGCTTGGAATCATATTAGGCTTGCAGCACTAATGCATCATCGGTCATTTTTTGATGTGCTGCTTCTTGCATATCACTGTCAGTATTAGTTTGCTTACCCATAATGTCAATATTTGATGTACTTTCAAAAAGTATCTACCAGACAATAACATCGTGCAGATATTAGCTTCTGGTATATTGAATTTTATTTTTATTGAGAAAAATCATGCTCAGAATTTCTCAATACTGTGTCAATTAGGTTTAAAAAAGGGATTTCTTCAGTAGCCAACCTGTGAACAAGAGAGGAGCAATAAGCTGGATACTGTTAATGGCCTGATCTTGTATCTCTGCATCTCCAACTCTTCCGGAAGCGAAGAAACTTCTTTCATGTCATGCTCGTCATTATTCCTAGCTTCTGTCTCAGCACTCAAGGCTTCTCTTTGTTTTTCTGAACTGGCAGGAAAACCTTGACTCTTCTGAGAAGATTGCTGGCTAAGCCCTCCTACTTTTTTGAATGCATCTTGAATTGTTGATTGTTTTAAACTTGTACTAGAATGCACATCTTGAGAAGATTTGGAACTTGTACTTTGGCTTTTAGTTACATCTAATGCACCATCTAGGCCTTCTGTCTTTGATTTTCTTCCTTTCTTTCTCATTGATGTGTTCTTTTGATGAGACTCATTGTTATCCACAGACCCACTGCTACTGGTAAGAGAATGCAGTTGTGGCAGTGATAAAGGAGTTAATTTGAGACAAGTATTCAGCAAACATTCCAAGAACCTGCATATCAACAAAACATTTCAATATTTGTGTTGTCCATCAAGAATTCATGGCAATAGAATATAGCAATAGCTTTAAAAACAAACTCCAATACAAAATGTTTCATATTGTGTGCTTTTATGACTGTTGTACATGAGTAGTTGACTCAAAACAGAAAGTGTTTCATTCTATACCATTGAGCTCTACAGAGAGCCAAGATAATTAAGAAATTCTCAAAATCTCAGCCATGAAGTAAAGGATGTGGGTAGTAGGAAAGTTCCTCCTACCTCAAATTAATATATATGATACTCAAAATTGTCAATATAAGATTTACTGATGACCCAATCTTAAACCACATTCAACTTAGCCTCATGGAATTTTCGCGGAAGCAAATCTTTTACCCAGCTTGAGATTAATTCACAAGTGATTCATAATTGCAAGCCAAACAAGTCATGTGACTATAAAGCAAATTCAAGTGATTATAGGGATATCTACTTTGGCAATAGATATCAATGAAACAACTGTAACAATAATTTAAGTTTCAATTACAGAACTAAGAGATCCGATGAACTCACAATAAGTTTCTAAGGCGCTTAAGTAATTTTGAGGCTGTTTCTTCTCGTGTAACTTGAGTTACATTCTCCACTTGGTCAACAATTTGTGTGGAGAAAGCATTAACCTATAGACAGGTGGTCTATTAAATGAAAGATATACAGCAGTATAAAAGACACAATTAATTCCAAATAATTACTATTTAGCTTACAAATACATTCATAACAAAGACCTTACCAGCTCCCTTATCCAACATATTCCATAGTAAAGTGAATGGCATACTACTTGCTTCTGCCTTTTACCCAAGGACTTCCATGCATCTCCAAATAAAATCTGAAAGAATGAATCCATTGAAAGCCACTAAATTGCATAAATATAATTTCAAACTAAAACAATTATATAAGAAAGACCTTGCAATAGCTGACATTCGATATCTGTGAAAAATCAGAACCATGTACACAAGGATCTGGTTTGAAAACCATGATATGATGAGAAATGTAGTGAACAAATTCTTCTGTCTCAAAAAAATGCATAGAAGATTATGCAGATGTACTCGAACTTTTTTAGAGATTGGTCCAGCAAAATGAAGAATAAAAATATGTGGAAGCATGCCGATGTATAGCTTTTTATTCCATAAGAAAACTAAAATTGAAATACACTGATCTTCAAAATTGATAATTCACTGCTATAAAAAATAAAAACCACCTTTAACTCATGTCAAAATACTAAATTAACACAAATCCATCTTAAAATGAATCAGATATGCATGGAGAGATGTTCAAAAGGGTAGAGAGGCTGATCCCAACACATCCTAACTGTAAAAACATGAGAATTGACACGATGAGTATTTTGCATGTCTTGGTGCATATAAGTTCCAGTTTAAGATAAATGTGTGTTAGTTATTGTACACAATTAGGTCGCAAAAATTATAAATCGAACATTTCATAAACTTTCTACGTGCAACACTTTTGGGAAAGTTTTATTTATAAGGTCAGTTGGTCCCTCAAGCTTTTTATTTTCTATTGTTATTTAGAGTTACATATCCATTAAAATATCGTTCATCAATATTCCTCATGACACTACCCACCCATCTACACCAAAAATTTAGTTGATGTAGGGTATAGAATGCATCTTTAAGTGCAAATACTTGACACAAAATTAGATGGTACCCTTCAAGGTGATATGACATTACCTGCATAGAGCCTGGGAAGAAACAAAGGGAAACAGAGAAGTTATGCTCAGAATAAACAACAATTAAAAGAACATGAAAGATTATCTGACCTGATGCTTTGGAAGGTATAAGGGGCAGCCAAGCAGTGCATCAATGCTTTCAAGAGAGCCCTGATTTGTTTGCCGTTCTATCTGGTTTAAGGAACCACTATAACATAAATATTTCATAAATAGAATTGAAAAACAATCTAGTTAATGAGATATTGGGAAATGGTATGATTTTAATACAAAAAGCTTAACAAGCAATTAGGCCACAAAATATTCAAGAAACAAAATGGATTAGGAATACTCACTGCTGCTAATAGAGAAAAGTTAGCAGGCAGGAACTCCAACTTCTGTGAGGACCTGCAGTCCATATTTGAAAGAACACTCAGACGTAGTTAATCATGGTGGTCCAGCAGTTATCAAAATTAGCTTCAATGATATATGCATAATACAAGCCCAAATTCAAATATAGATGGATATCTCTGACAACATATGCTGTTTTGTACTGACCTTTGTTGATATGATGTCAACAGAGGTAAGACATTCAGGCAAATTGGTGAAACATCACCATCCAAATTCATCCATAATTCCCCTGTACAAAGGTAGTCATTTATCAAGAGCAAATCAATAAATCAGAAAATACAGATTATAAAATGAAATTTGAATATGGGCAACTGACAGAAGCAATTGACTCAGAAGAATGTGATCTCCTTTGATTCCAGAACCACTAATAAAATGTATGATTTCTGCAAATTACGAAGTACCATTCCAAGGTGTTCAACATACCTTGTAGACCACCACAATCACCGGGCTCTACCTGAAGCTTTCCAGACTCAAGATCTAAGAGAAAAAGCATCTCAAACTCACCCGTGTGTTTTGACATCCTGCCAGAGAGGGGGGATAAGTTTCAAGGCAAATTCAAATATAGACCAATACAAACATCAGAGTATATCTGACTAGAAAATAACTTACCATTCTACAACAAAAGGGTGCAATTCTGTATCATCTACTAGTCCTGCTAATTCATTGTAGAAAAACCCACGAGCCATTGGCAGTGACTTACATGTTTCCAGAACCATTTCTAGCAGTGATAAGGCCTCATCAGAGCTCGTTTTCCGAAAATCAAAATCCTATTATAGATTAATAAAACATTCATCAAAAACTGTGTTAGCCTAGCCTTTAGTATCTCTCAAAATGAGCCATATTTAACACAGGAAACAAGGATGCTGTATTTAAGTCACGTAGTTTCCTCAGTCCATGAAGATATGCCTAGCAGATTTCTGGATTAAAATGTGTAAATTTTTTTATCAACATTTCACATCATACTTCATCAGGATGAAAGACATTAGCAAGCAGAGATAAAAGAGTAGCAGCAGACTTAGAAGACTAAATAAATACAGGGAGAGGGTTCTAGAACTTAGTAGAGAAGGGAAGAGGAACTGACAAGAGAATAATAAATAAACAAACATGAAAGAACTAAATAAGCCTAATAGAGAAAAAAGAAAATCAATAAAAGAAATAAATTCAGAGAAGAAATATATAATTGTTGACAATTTACGTGAAAAATAACAAGGAGAACAAAATAAATCATGTAACAAAGAAGAAAACCGAGTTAAAGAATGAGAAAACATTGTGGAAGAAAAATGAGGAAAGGAGATGAAGAAAAGGAGATTCTTCAAAGTGTAGGGTAAATATTATAATCTCCTCCATTTTTGTTTCTAATTTGTTAGACTTCCTCAGTGACAAGGAATTATTTGGTTAGAGTTCTAGCTATTGTCCATATTGAGGATTTACTACTAAGGGAAACAGAGACCTTCAACGGATAAAACTTTTTGAGTGGCATGCAAAGACTTTAGGCATTTTGTCCCTAATGTAGTTCTTCAACAAACAAGAGGTGTATTTTCAAGTGTTGTTTGGAAAGATGGAGAGTATTCCATGTAGCTTGACCCAAGGCATTGACGATTATGCTGTAGCTGTGATTTGGCGAATCTCTAGACCTCTTTTCATCTATCTAAGTTTGCTTTGGAGAAAAACCTATGTGGAGTATGCTCACAAAACCATCGAAAGTGTTGGTGAAAATGGCTAGGGTGCCCCCTGCAAAAGGTGGCACTAGCAGCTCAGGAGCAGCAGCAGAGGACATGGTGGAACTGGACTAATTGCTTTAGTGGGGTTATAGGCTGGTCTTTCAGATTTGGTCTATTTTATGTTATAATAGGTTGTTTCTGTCAGTTAGAAAGGTGTCTATGCTTTCATCTTAAACTTTCTACAGGCCTTTGCTGAAAATAGCACTCATTTTTGTAATATTTTAAAGTTTTATACAAAAAGTGAGCCCAATCCCTTAATTTACATATCAAACAAAAAAAAAAATATTACCTTTGTTCAAAAAAATTTAGAAGTACAACATTTGTGTCAGCAATATATTGCTAGTGCAGATATCTAGACAATTTAGGTATGATGTGAGAAATATATCAGACCAAAGTGTTGCATGTGTATTATACAGAGATCCGAGAATCGCCATTGAACTGCGTGAATCACTGGTTTGGCGATTCGGTTCATGGCAAACAGTTTTTTTTTAATCGGAAATCATTTCAAACGATTTTTTTATATGAATCACCTCAATTGCCAAATCGGCGATTCATGGCATAAAATCGCATGAATCGTCCCAAAATATTGGACATGAGTCAGTGGATTGCTAAAAAGTCAAGTCAAATTTTTAAAAAACACAAATATTTTCAATGTTTTTTTTTTGCCTTTCCTATTTGTTGTAAGTTTATACAAATATAACATTTAAGTATAAGTTTGATTTATTTAATTTCTTGTACTTTAAGTTATATTTGTATAAATTATAAAATATAAATACTTCAAGATGTTTGAGATAGGTTCCAGCTTCATAGGAGTTAAGATGCAGATTCTAGATTTTGGGGATTTTCGAAAAAATCCAAACTTAACCAAATTTCAGGATTCAACAAGCCTTTAGCAGGGTTACTCCCACAATCCATCATGGCTTTCTAAGGTCAAACTAAAGCTGGCAAAAGGATTCTCAAAGGGTTTTAACTCATTTTATCACAAATCACTTGGTTTCGACCCCATCTCTATGACAAACTTAGCTTAACTCTCGCCCAAATCCCAGACAGACATGACTTCCCAAGAGGCCAAAATCATTCAAACCTCATTTGCCAGACCTAGGGACTTGAAAACAGCCACCAACAAAGACTACCTAAGATCTAGTTATGAAGACTTTGACATTTGGCATTGATCAATGATCAAGCATCATAGATTCATACTATGAAACGATTCAGTTTTATGGATCTTACAGATACTGATAAACATATGTTTCATGGATCTTCATCTTACATACATTTATTATTTGATGTCTTATGGATCTTCATCTTACATACATTCTATGATTTGACTCATTACGATCCTATGATTTCTATTTACTTTAGCTACCATTTACATTTTACGTGTAATGTATGTGATGGATTTATCA
The DNA here is from genome assembly GCA_027943335.1 of Chamaecyparis obtusa. Taxonomy (NCBI): domain Eukaryota; kingdom Viridiplantae; phylum Streptophyta; class Pinopsida; order Cupressales; family Cupressaceae; genus Chamaecyparis; species Chamaecyparis obtusa. The sequence goes on along the minus strand of BSBK01001361.1, from coordinate 897,268 downwards.
TTTATGTTCCTTGTTTATGTATATTAGCTTCTGTTTGATGATGTTATAGTGTGTTTAAGTTATATTCAATAAAGGGTGCATGAAATAAGTTTTAAATTGTTAAAATCCCTAAATTTCAAGGGTTTTTTAAATTTGCCGATTCGTGGCCGATTCACAATTCGATTCAGCCTTGCTGATTCCGATTCTCGTTTCTTTGGTATTATAAGATGAATGAACATTGAAAATTGAAGACTCTAATTAATATCTTCAAATAAGCAGGTGAAATAGATTCTATAAAGAAGAGTGTTGGCTTTCATATTCTCACTTAATACAAGTTATTCCTAAATGAAAATCATAAATTTGCAGCCTTTCAACAAGAAGCACAGTACTCGGCATTTTAAAACATACCTGACAACTTCCACCAGATAATTGCAAATTAGAGGTAATCTTTTTTCCTCCTAATGATGCAACTAGTTTTACAACTCCAATGATGCCCATTCGCTTGTACCTTGGATCTGGATTTGCAATCTGTTTTGCATAAAAAACACATCTATGAACTTAAAACAGAGTTAAAACAAGGTATGACAAAAATTCTAACCAAATAATCTAACTTCAACCTGTCACATTTTGTAACTTGTATGATAGCATTAATACAGTAGAAGATAATCAAGATGCAGATAAGACTGCTAGTGATTTGATTCAAAAAAATGTTTTGAACTCCAATCCAGGTGGATGAATATAGACCTTACATAATTGAGCAGTTCATTGACCATTCTACAGCAGCAAACCAACACAGTTCAAAGAGAAGTCCACATTATCTCATAAAATAAAATTATCACCAATGCAAGTGTACGACAGGATAAAAGATTTACGTAAGCCACATTATTTCATAAAATAAAATTATCACCAATGCAAGCGTACGACAAGATAAAAGATTTACCTGCTTACGGACAATCATCAGTAATTCATTTGCAATGGAAGAGCCACAAGAATTAGTTCCAGACCAAGACTCCAACGCAAGTCGGCTGAAAACAATGTAAACCTGCATAAAACTTCAAAAGTTTGACCTGACCTCATTTCATTTTGCATGGTTTCCATAACAAAAATCATCAAGACATATGCATGAGAATAAAAGGCCTTTGTAAACCTTCTCTAAGTGGTCATCTTGAAATCCTTCTAGATAATCCAAAATGCCTGCAGGTTGTCCACATGATATACACTAGCTATTACTAACTGAAAATGCAACCAAAGCCAAACAAAACAAAAGCTTTTGTTTCAAATCCTAAACTTGTTAAAACAAAGCTTTATGCTTCTGAAGGAGCTCAACAGAGTAATATAAAGTGTGCACACATTCAGAATTCATTTTTTTTTCAAATCTTCAGAAGCAAATTACTAGGCTTAAAATAGGAAACCATTGATATAAGAAGAAACGGGAAGCAGCTCTTGAGGATGTTTTGTTGCCAGCAAAACCAGAGTATCTAGAGCTGAGTTCACTTCATAAGCAACACCAGAACCAGTATGTGTAACCAGTGAACCTAGAACCTGAATAAATAAAATAGAAGATTGTAACATACAGTAGGGAAAAAAATATTGTTTTCAGAATTAGTACATATAACATGGATGATAAATTTTAAAGTTCTGAGAAGTGTGTATAATAGACCAAAAAACATGTAGTGATTCATATAAAACACTGAAAGATTGTACTGGGCTTACTTCTTGTCGATGATAAGTGCCCACAAATTCCTCAAAGAGAAGAGAATAAGCATGCACACCAAACTTTCGGATAGGTAGTTCCTTACAAGTTAGAAGTGATTCACTGATTGAAAGTAGATCTTGGAAATAAACCTGTTGAAGAAAGTAAGCAAATATGGAAGGTTAAGAAATGTCCAAGCATCTTGGTGTATAAAAAATTATATGGAAAAGTAGCATCAATTACTTTAATCCAAGTGAGCTGACAGTAGTCCTCGTTAACAAACCTGCAATGACTCTCCTCTGCCTCCAATGCATTGGTGAAGCAAAGATTCATTTAAGTAACCAGTAAAGGCTTTCTTTTGGATTATTTTCTCTGCACTTTTCCGCAGAGGACCACCATTGGCATAGATGATTAACAACAACCATACATCAATCACTCTGTGATCACATTCTCTTTCAAGGCCTTTTATTTCTTTCAAAATTGTTTCACAAAGAATCTGCAAGGCATGGCAAGATATAGATCCACGTGCCAAATTATAAAAGCAAGCCAGAAATGCAGGTGCAGTCTACTTTCAAAAACCAGCTTGCATTAACTTATGTGCAGAATTATTTTGAAAGATTTACAACTTACAGATTTAAAACGAAGAGCAAATCTAACAGTATCCAGAATGAGAGCCTCCGCACTGCCGGAACCCAATTTACCTTTCAGCTTCTTGTTTCTGGTTGCTTGAGTATCAGAAATTGCAATAAAATTCAAGTTTTCACGAATTTGCATAACTATCCTCTTTGAATTTGCTGTTGTTGCTGATTGTAACAAAAATCTCAAAACAAGGGGCAAATATTCTGCATCTACAGTCCTGAGACTTGACAGGGCTATTGTGACCACCTTTACAAATGATAATTGCAGTGAGAAAAATAACATTGCAAAATAGGATTTATTTCACTGAAACCCGAGAAAAGAAATTCATATAGTTTTCTTATGTTGAGTAAGCCCAAAAATTCTGTCCTTATTTGATATTTTGAATCATGAATCACAACAATAAGGCATTTGATCCTTCTTAAAGGAATACATGTTTATTGAAACAGAAATCGATTTCTTTCTAAATCAACATGTCACAAACAGAATTCTAAAAATGCTTCTAATAAATACTACTAATTGAAAACCAAAACATTTGATCAAAGATAAATACTGTGAGCAAAAAACATACTATTCAAAATAAAGAAGAATGATCGTAGTAGCTAATATCACGGTAAATTGTGATTTATCAGGAATCAAACCAACAAAAAATGGGTTTTTTTTATCATTTAACTAAGCCTAACCTGATTTTCCCCAATTAACACATGTAGTGTCCCCTTTCCAGCACATGTGCTATGATGTTGTCATTAGCTTATTTCTCTTTGGTCCCTCAAGCTAACCAGGACACTTATGGGATTTGAGGTCATTTGACCTAGGCAGCTTCTGTTTTAGGCGTTTCTGAGATGTTTTGGTATGGATTCTAGATACTTACTATTTAATATTTATAGTAAGTCAGTTGGGCCAGTTCAGTTTCATCAGTGATTCGGGAATAGTATCTTGTTGAGGGTAATTGTTTAATATCAACTAGAGATTTTAACAATCATCTAGTATTATTTGTTTATTTATCAATAAAGTTAAGTTATAAAATTAAATTAAAATATTTAATTTTATTGATACGGGGAATAAAGAAAGTTATTTAAAAATTAAATGTTTCCCTTTATTAATGGGACTTAAGCAAAAGGGACTTAAAATAAATAAAGAGGTGTTTCTATATATACCACATTGACTGGTAAAGTGTGTGGGCTCTCCTGTGGATGTTTTAAAAGACTTTTGAAAGTTCATTTCGGGCATGCTGGATTGAGTTGGTCGTACTATTCCAATCCCTAATTGTCAGATGTGGATGCCACCAACTTCCATAATTTGTTTGCCTACCTTTGGTTGTCGTACAAAATATGTTTCAAACTCTAAGCAAAAGCAATACACTACAACCTATGGGTCGTACGGCCAGCATTCCCTTCCTCATATTATCGTACGGCCTTCTACCTGCCATCATCACCATAGACTTCCTTACCAGATGGCTGCATTATTTTGGGTGATGTCTTTGCTTGTGTACAACCACATCTTCATTTGATGTAGGACCGTACGACCTTTTTAAACCAATGGTGGTGTTTCTTTCCCTTCTATTCGTCCCATATTGCCATACGGTTATGAGGCCTTTGGGCTTTTTTTTCCTTTATAATTTTTATTTTATTTATAATAATAATACATTTTACCTCTTGACGGGCTTTTCTGGCTGAACCGGGTCTTGCCTACAACGTTCATGGTACAACTTCAATTTCAACCCGTTCACCATATTTGGAATCTCTTGCCCATCAAGCATCCACAACTTGATTGCTCCATTTTAGCCAACTTCTCGAACTTTGTAGGGACCTAGCCACCTCACTTTGAATTTTTTCGATTTTATCTCGTTCTTCGCATTATACTTCAACACCATTTGTCCGGGAGTGAACTGCATTCGCCTCAGATGCTTGTCATGCCATACTTTTCTCCGTTGTTGGGCTACCTTAGTTGCCTACTGCGACATCATCCGACACTCATCAAGCTTGTTCAGCGCATACAGTCTCTCCCTTAGGCTTTCCATGTCACCCAATCTATTCTCAATGGCTATCTTGAGGCTCGGTAACATGAATTCAATAGGTACAATGGCTTCTTGGCCTAACATCAATTGAAATGGTGCCTACCCTGTGGTCACCTTGTAGGTCGTGCGATAGGCCAACACTGACAATAACTTCTCCTCCCAATCCTCTTGTTCTACTCCGCACGAATTATAGATTACAGACACCAAAATCTTGTGCGTTGCTTTTGCCTACCCATTTTCTCTTGGGTAGTAGGGAGTCAACAAAGAATGAAAAAATTTGAACTCTATGGTCAACAACCTGATGATAGGGTTCACAAAAATGGCTCCCTTTGTCACTTGTCAACTGTATTGGGATGTTGTACCATGTATTGATTCGTTCCTAAATGAACTTTGTCGTACTAAGTGCTGATTTGTCAAGTAGGGCCCGCGCTTCTACCCACTTCGTGAGATATTTTGTTGCTACCACAATATATCTACATCTTCATGCTCGGCTCACCTTCAATGGTCCAATGAGATCTAGTCCCCACAGTTCAAAAAGTTCTTGCATATGTGAAGGGTTTAGAGGCATGAAGTCCCTCTTTAACAGTTTTCCGACCCTTTGGCAAGTGTCACAACCTACGACCCACTCCTTGGCGTCATTGTACATTGTAGGCCACCACAGGCCTGCAAGCAACACCTTTCGTGTGGTCGTATCAGGTCCCATGTGTCCCCTTGTTGGTCCTCTGAGCGCTTCCCTAAGGACGCTCAGAACCTCTTCCTCCATAACACATCTTTGCAACACTTGATCGGGTCCCATTTTGTATAGCAACCCATTTCTCGATTGGAAAGTTCTACTCTTGAGGACAAGCTTCCTCCTCTCGTCAGGAGGCATATCCCTTGAAAATTGTGATGTGGACAAGTACTCACCGATACTCCTGTACCACGAGAGCAACACTGCAATGTGGAATAGGTAGGCGTCTGGGAAGTCATCATTAATCCCCTCGGATGGTTCTTCGGACTTGATTCGGGAGAACTGGTCTATGATCACGTGGCTCTTCCCTAGCCATACAATGATTGTGAAAGTAAATTCCTGTAGCAACAACAACCACATGCTTACCCTCCCTTGGATGATAGGTTTATTGACTAAGTACATCAGCACCTAGTGGTCCACATAGAAGGTGAACGAGGTCGCCAATAGATAGTGCCTAAACTTCTGAATGACATACACCATCCCGAGTGCCTCCCTTTCAATTGTGCTATAATTCTTTTCAACCTTTGACAACAGCCTACTAGCGAAGTAAATGGGGTGGTCCAACCCATGGTCGCCCACCTAAGCCAAGGTGGCACCTATAGCAAAGTTTGACATGTCCACGTGGACATGGAATTCCTTATCCCAATTCGGGTATGCCAAAATCGATGCGCCCACAAGTCTTGTCTTTAGTTCTTCGAAGGCCTCTCCCTGCGCAGTCCCCCAGGTGTACGGCTCACCCTTCCGTGTCAGTTTGTCCAACGGGTATGAGAGTTTGGCAAAGTTCTTTATGAATCTCTTTAGTACCCAATATGGCCCAAAAATGACTTCACTCCAGTGACATCCGCAGGGGGCTCCATTTTTACTATCACTCTTACCTTGTCAAGGTATGTTTTCAGTCCAACCTTACAGACGATGCGGCCCAACAACTTTCCCTGGGGTACCATGAACTTGCACTTCTTCGGGTCCAGTGCCAACCTTGCTCTCTAACACCGTTCCATACATTCCCGAAGGGCTACTAAGTGTGTGTCCTACACGCTATAAATCGACCAATCATTCAGGAATGCCTTGAAGTTCCCCACGGACATCTTGTCAAAGATGTGCAAGATTATTTGTTGAAAAGTGGCTGGCGCATTACACAGACTGAAGGGCATCCGGTGGTACGCATATACACTATCTTCCACCACGAATGTTGTCTTCAATTTGTCTTCCTCCGTGATGGAAATTTGGTTATACCCCGAGAACCCATCCATAAATGAGTACATTTCATGTCCAACAACTTCCTCTAGAATGGTGTTTGTAAACAGTATAGGGAAGGGGTCTTTGATTGTGACAACATTCAGGCACCTGAAGTCTACACAAATACGGATCTAATTGGCATCCTTCTTCAGTGATATGACTATGGGGGGCACCCATTGATACAGGAGATAAAACGTAATAAAATAATCCCCAATGATCTAAAAATCAATGATGCAGTTCAAACAGTTTATCCTTTCTAAAAAATTCATGGAACCTCAAAAGATTCAATAGTGTGTAACAAAATTGTTATTGGGGCTCGACCCCATGACCTTGGCTTTTGTAGCGCCCGCTCATACCAATGTGCTACATCATGAGCACTTGACTATTTTGAGTGTTGGGTTATCTTCTTTAATTGGGTAAGTGTTATATAGGGTAAATGGTGAGCAGTGGGGGTTGAACTCCCAACCGCTTGATTATTAACAAAAGATGCAACCGTTGCACCACGCGAGATTTTAGGACTAATGGTGACCATATTTTATTTAACCTGAAACTAATTCCATCTGTCCTTAGTTAAGTAAGGATATGGGTTAAAACAAACCCCTTAAATTACATGACAACAAATCAATTCAATTTTGTGAAGGGAGTATTGACGGGATAATGTGTTTTAAATAGGGATTTTATAGTTTTGGGGGTTTTAGCCTATTTATGGCTAAGTTTATGTATAAAAAGGGGGGTAAAAGGCCTTGGAAAGGCATTGAGGTGCTGAGAGAGAGAGAGATTATGAACTTGGAGACGTTGTGATTGTTCATGTGCAACAGAGAAGTATCATTCTGATGTACTTGAAGGGAATGATCTTTTAACACTTTTAAAGTTGATTTTAGAGCTTAATCAGATCGGTCCCCCTATTGGAGCAGGACCTGGAGACGTAGTACACCAGGACAAACTCCCTTTCTTTCAATTTATTACCTTTTGCATACTTTATTTGCTTTGTTCATTTAAGCATTATATTATGTTAATTCGCTCAAATTAAAGCTTTGAATTAACTTTTGTATAAACATTAAGCATTCTTTCTGTAATAGTCATAGATCCTAATCAGATCACCCATTCACTCGTCTGAACCTTGAAAATGATGTTTGCCTCCAGCATCCGCTCTATCTCCTCATTCACTTTGGCGACATAGTTCTTATTCATCCAGTACAGCCTCTTTCGTACTGGTACGACTCCAAGCACCAACGGGATATGGTGTATGCACAACTCCAGGGGTACTCCCTTCTAGTCCTTGTAGGTCCAAGCAAACACGTCCTTGTACTCCATGAAAATTTTAGATGTTGCAGCCTTCAGCACTGGATTCCAATCATTCCCTACCATAATGTGTTTAGGATTTGCCTCATCGCCAAGATTTGTGATCTTAAGGGAGGGTTCCTCGTACTTCATCAATTTCTCTCTGTCAAACTTGTGTGCGGGACTCTCATTCACTCGGGCCTCCCCTTCCTTGTATTCCCCCTACTCTGGCAGAAACAAGTCCTTCTCTGACTCCTCTTCCATTTGCAATATGTTGCATTCGAATAGCTCATAGTCTTCCATTTTCCAATGGAAGAATCCATATAGAGAATCAATTTCATCCTCGGAGCACCCCTTCAACTCGAGGACACCTTCGTCATTTGGTTCCATTAGGCTCTTTCCTTCATCTACTTCATTGCCTTCCTCATCTAATTGTGACTTGGAGGAAGATGCGATCTCTTCACTCACCATTTGGGTTCTGAGATCAATGACAAACTTTCTCCCTCCATTCTCCATTGATAAAGTATTCCTTTTCCAATTATGATTCATTTTTGTTGTGACAAGACACCCTCTCCCCAAGTTGGCGTCGTACCCCTTCTTCAAGGGGATTACAACAAAGCTTAAAACAAAGGATTGAGTGCTAATGGTTACCTGTTGCGTCATGAGTGTTCCGAGGGGCTTGATGCCATGTTGATCCGCACCTACCAAATTAAAAGTTGGTGGCCATAGCGTTGGTTCCCCCAACTTCTTTTGTGTCTCCTCCAGTAGTATGTTCACCCCTGATCCTCCATCGACGATGGTGTCTATGAGAATGGTCCTGAGGATACCCATCTCTACGACTGCAAAGTGTCGGCCACTATTCACCGCCAGTAACATGGGGTCTTGTTGTGAGGTTTTCACACCATCACCCCATTGCTAATGGGGACCCCCCTCTTTTGCCAGCAGTAGAAGTAGTGGTCTTAGGTTGTCTTTGTTGGTGGCATTTTTCAAGTCCTTGTTCCAACAAGTGAGGTTTAAGAGTTGGTTTTGGCAATTTTGGCCTCCTGGAAAGTCAAGTCTATCTAGAGCATGGGCGAGAGTTGCGCATGATCTTTCAAGAATATGGAATCAAGACCAAAGGATTTGCGATGTAACAAGTTTAAACCCTTTGAGAATCATTGTTTCAGCTTCAATTTGATCTTAGAAAGCCGAAATAGATTGTGGGAAGTAGCTTTGCTGAAGGCATGCTGAACCCTGAAATTTGGCTAAGTCCTAAAATATTTTAAAACCCTCAAAATCCAGAATCTGCACCTTACCTCCTAAGAAGCTCAAACCTATCTCAAACATCCTGGAATGCATTTATACAAATATAACTTAAAGTATAAGAAATTAAATCAAACTTATACTTAAATGTTATATTTGTATAAATTCCCTTGCCCCTAAACTAAAAAATTGGCTAAGTATAGAAGTGCAAAGTGTCCTATGACTGGGCGGATTCCGCCCAACCATAGGACAAGTTGTCCTGTGCACTTATGATTTCCGCTCCCCTTTTGGCATTGGCAATTGGCGCCTTCAAGCTACAAATCGAGAAACTAGAAGAAGGTTTTGTGTATCCTATGATTGGGCGGATTCCGCCTAGCCATAGGACAGGCTGTCCAATACCTCTTGGTTTTCCGCCCCACTGTTGGAGTTGATTGTTGGTGGCCCTTGGTGGTGGGAAGGTAGTTTTGAATGGATTTGGAGTCTTGGTGGTAGAAGGATTTGGTTCCTAGGAAGACTAGTCATATCCTTCCTTGGGCAGAATTGTCCCATCCATAGGACAATTCCGCCCAAGAGGTTGGTGTTGTAATACCCCAAAAATGGGCTATAAGTTCATTAACCTCCTACATCGACAATTCGAACGAAATCGACATCAAAGTCCTAATCTAAGGCACATCTAAACATCATCGAATCATAATTGATTATCTTAAATTTTGCATCGGGGAATATTCCTAGTAATATTCCTAATTATCTTAATTATCTTTAATTTTATAATTATTTGGCAATAAATCACATTTATCCTAAAGTTTGATTAATTGAATATTTTCATATTTAATTAATTAGATTTAATATTTGCCACTTAATTGTGTAATTAAATTTAATTATATCTATTATTAATTGTATTATTTAATTTTGACAATAAATCTAATATCATATGAATAATTGATTAAATTCTTATTTAATTAATTAAAGCAAGTTGTCATTATTTAATAATATAGTTTTTAATAAAAGTTTGATTAAATAATTGATTAACCCATAAATCAATTGTTTTATTTTTAAAAGCAGTTAAGTTGGAAATAAATCACTTTATTATTAAATTAATTCATAAATAAAACATGCACAATCATAAAAGCAAACAACTATCAATTATCAATTAAAGCTAAACTCTATTTTGAGTTAAAACTTAGCTTTTGCATGTTTTTGTGAGTTAATTATCTTTTATTTAAAAATAACTCAAAAATCAAGTTGAGTTATTTGAGTGATTTATGGCTTTTTCCCATGCACCTCCAAAGCCTTGGATTTCTATAAATTAAAGGCTCAGCTCTTCACAAATCATCTCATATTTTGTACAATCACGCTGGAGAATTGGAATTGAAGAATCAAAGCTCTTGCAAATCGACATCTTTGTGAGATCAATCTTATTTTTGCATTCATATTTTATATCATTGTTAGATTAGCATAGCATATCAATTTTCATATAGATTAATTTCATATCAGTTTTTCATTCATTCTTATTGCATAGAAAAATCCAAAAAATATAGATTAATTGCATTCAATTTCATATCCATCTTTTGCATTCAAATCCTTCATTTAGGTGTCGTCTAGGTCACTGATCTCGATTACAATCTGAGAACATTAATCTCGCACCTACTAGAAGGCAGTAAATCGCTTGGTTAGATAGCTTTCAATTTTGCACGATTTTGATTATAGCTAACCTCTAATGTTTTACTGAGTGTTGTGTCTACAAATCAGGTACAATTTTCACACACACAGGTGTCTCTTCTTTCCCCCCTTCCAAACTCTAGAGGCCTTCAAAGTCATGAACTAGGGGGTTTGACAAGGCTTACCATGAGATTTTAAGGTTTTCTTTCATTTCACTACCTCAAGCTTAATATGTGTTTCTCTCTCTTGTTTTGCAAGGTGAATTAAAGGAGATGTTCAAGACTCCAAGGAAAGACAACCAAGGCAAAGGGGCTGAGTGGAGAGCAAATCTTGGAACTCCTGGCAATGAAGTCATGGGAAGCTACTTTCCTTGGATTGCAAATCTTGGAACTCCTAGCAATGAAGTCATGGGAAGCTACTTTCCTTGGATGGCAAATCTTGGAAAACCTGGCAACGAAGTCATGGGAAGCTACTTTCCTTGGATGTCAAATCTTGGAACAACTTAGAAGATCAAAGAAAGGATGGTATCTATATCCTCCATCATCACGCCAACAAGTGGGAATGAAGTTCAAATCAAGTTACTGAGGGACAAGTCTAATCACTTGAAGGCATTTCCAAGTACAATCAAGTTCAAATCAGATCGGGGGCAAGTTCAGGGATGCCCATCCAAATCATGGCAATGAGAAGATTTCCAAGGACAAAGATAGAAGAGTTGAGAAGACGAAGCAATTTGGGAACATGCCATCCCATTCATCTTCAAGGAGTTGATAGTTTCGGAAGAGTTAATCAAAGTTAGAAATATTGAGTACCAAGAGATATCTTCCCTTCATCAAAGATCGATCAAAGCTACAGGATAAGGAAGATGAGGTGGCAGTTGATTATCTCCTCCAATCAGAAAATTCCAGATTTCAAGCACAAGCAATCGCAACACGCCAAGTGTCCTATTTTCTCATTGATTGAGAAATCATTGTATTTTCTTATTGGCTCATGATTTGGTGCCCTCATGTAATTGGTTGAAAATGTGGCAACCCTAATTAGGGTTTATGGGATGTAATTTGGGCCCTTGATTTCAGAATTTTTGCCTCTTAATCTTGTCCCTTTGTTGTAATTGGACATCTATAAAAGGCCAAGGCCTTCTCATTTGTAAGGATGGTTAGAGAGATTCAGAGGTGAGCTAAGGAGCATTAGATTAGAGTAGGAGAGAAGATAGGGTAGAGTAGGTTAGCCAAGGAAGACTTGATCAAATTGTTGATGTAATACTATCAAATTATTCCTTCTTTCATTGTTGGTTTTCATGGTGAATGTATGTGACATTTGGAGTATTTCATGGTTTCTTCAATCTCTTACTTGGAGTAGATTTATTTCCATGTTGAAGTAGTTAGTTGGATGAAAGTAATTGTGGATGTTTGTTTGTTTGACTCAAGTATATTAGGCCACTAGCCTCCTTGCTGATTGTGAGGAAGCCTTGTGTGGTAAGCTAGTCATTGCACTTAAGTTCAATCGGCATTGGATCCTTAGTTTGTACTTCCAAGTTGGATTAAGGAGGTGTTGATATGAAAAATATTTGAATTCCTTAGAAGCTTGCACTAGGTGAAATTGAGGTCGCTGATAAGATTTCACTTGGTAGAGTCCAAGCCATCCATGATTCCCTCGCATTCCTAGTTAGGAGTAGGAGTAGAAGTCAAGCCTAAGTTAGCAAGTTTAAGTTGTTGAAATGGAAGTTTAAGAGAAGCTATATTTTCATCACACATTGTGAAGCTAAATCTTTAGAAGTGCACGAGTTGATATCCATTGAATGAATAGCGTAAGCCCACCTAAGTGATTAACCAACAAATCACATCATTTCAACTGATTTAGATATCCACAAGTGTAAGGAACCTTGGAGTCATTCCATTATCTTCATTGCAAAGCTTAGCATGGGAGATGACTTTATTCAAGAGAGGGTTTAATTCTGTATGTTTCTCGAAGCATTGAGTGTTTAGCCCTGCATGTTGTGTAAGTGGAACAAAACTCACATCAATAGGTCTGTCGCAGAACCAACAAGAACATTTGTACGCTTTGTCATATGGGTTGACACCAGTACGATGCTCAGTAAGGCTATTCTTAACTGTGGCATAGTCTCAAAGAGGTCTTTGACTTTCACGAGTACCTCCATCTGCAACATTTGTCTTAGAATATTATGTTATGCTTGTGTCTGTGATGAAGTGCTTGCCGTCTCGTGCATCTCCCTTCATTGGGCCATCATTTCTTTTTCAATGTCTGTCTTGGCTTCCTGTACTCTCTGCTTCTTCGTACAAGGGTCAAGGTATGTGTCCTTTGCCTATGCCCAAGTGATTGCCAATACCCCATTCATGTTTGTCGTCTCAATGTTTAAAAGGTTGACATCATGCTTCGGACAACTCTCATCCTCATGGTCACCAGGGCCACACCATCGGCATAATTTCTCTGGAGTTTCTTCCTTTGAGCAATCACAAGCAAAGTGCGCTCGTTGGCTATAGGCGCGACATTGAATCATCGGTTATCCCTTTGCGTCATATTGGATCTGGCTCCAATTATTATTAGTATTATTGTTATTGTTGTTACTTCTCCCTTCGCACCGGTTATTTCTGTATACGCCAGATAATGCATTAGTGTTTGTCCACTGGGAGGTGCCCGCTGCTCCAAACGTGGACGTTTGCTCCTGTGTGAAAACACCACTCAAACTCCTCGATACACTTCCCTCTAGCAAATGCCATGAGGTTCTCTACAACCTCCTCCACCATACCCTTAGCCTACGTCTCTGTCAAGGCTGCTATCCTCCTTCTCATCGCCTGTGAACTAAAGCAACTTTTGTTCTGTGTCATTACTACTGCTTTGTTCGTCGTCAGTGTTGGTTGAACTCTCAAACTGGATGTATTAGAACCGGACAGGTTGTTCTGACTACTATGCCCCTGTGTCCCTCTGACACTCTTGACTACCCCGATATCCTCTACGTCATTGTCCCTAGTCTCCTCTGCTTCCCTTCAGGCTTCCCTTGCCTCCGCATGCAATGTAAGGGTTAGGTTCCTTAACTAATTTTTGGTTTCTTCAATTAGTTTGTCATTGTTTACTTATGTACTATATTCTTCCTTCGTACCTTGTACATACCCTTTGCCTTTGGCTTCCTCTAACTGTCTGTCAACAAGTCTCCTTAGCCGTTGCCTACATTCTACCTGCTGCTCAAGTATCAAGGTCCTCTGGATGACCTCACAATCATCTATATGTTCTCTCCGATTTCTATCTTTATTTAGGGGGTTTGGCATTAATTATTCTTCTCCCAAGGGTTTAGAATGCATTGCCTCCGTCTTGTTTCGTCACGCTCTTCTTCTTCCCTTCTGCTTTTCTCCTCATCTCCGGAGGATTTGTTGGCATTTGTTCTCCCTATTGATCTCTTCTTGTGAATTCTATAGGGCCAGGAAAGTTTGTGCCAAGAGACGTGAGAGACAGCTCATCAACCAGTCAACCGCAAGACTCACTCCAAGGGCACTCCACACCACACTCTCAAGAACTTCTTCCCATGTTGCCTCCCTCCGAACGTGGGTCTCAATTGACACTTGCAACAGGGCTATGAAGTTTGTAGTCAACACTTGCTCTCCCTCAAACAAATCCTTAAACTTTTCCCCGCTGCTACTTGTACCTTCATCGAGTGGTTGACACATTATCTTCCGTACGCCATCAACACTCTGTCACTTCCCGAGTTTGTATTGGCAATAGCGCAAGATGTTTGCCCCGTAGGGTAAACGAGTTTAATGCATACAAGAACAATATGAAATATAACAGGACAGTATATCAGAGAACTCACAACTGCTTTTGTATTACTTCATCAAATGTTTATAATGTATGACAACAGCAATACAACAACACCATCAACTATATTCATAATGATAATAATAATTGTTGAACCCAAGTACATAATGTTTATAGAGCCCAAGGGGGTGCGAGGCCAACCATCGCAACCATCCCAAACTACCTACCCCTCGGTTACACTAACTATTATTAACGACACATTTACTAACAATGTGTTTTACCCGAGAACAATCCCACTATTAATCTATGACAAAAAAATTATATTATCGAGCCTGACTATACAAAAAGAAGAATATGAAATAATTAATATGAAGAAAGAAGATTTTTATTGATTAATTCCTAGGGATTTGAATATTAAGACAATAAGTAGGCCTCTATTGTCTAGTGGCTCAAGACATCTCTCTTTCAAGGAGGCAACAGGGATTCAATTTCCCCTATGGATGCTATGTAAGGAAAGTAATTATAATACATGATTCCAACTCTTTATATATAAAAGTGACCATTTAAAAAAAAAGATTTTTCACGGAGACTTTACAGAAATATATGATAGTACCTGTTCAAACAATTCATCCTCCAAGTTGATATTAGAAAAGGCATCAAGGATTGGAACAATAAGATCCATATCCTCTTGCAACATTTGTTCAAGACAAGAGACAACCATGCCATTACTTTGATCACCAATTATATCTGGAAGAAAGCTGATTATTTCCTTCTTGAGTGGTAATGGACAAATAGACAATACATCCAACAGCTTTCTTGTTGATGATTCAGCATCAACTAGAAAATCTAGCCATCGGAATTGATTTAATATTAACCTTGGTATATCCTGTTTCAGAGAGCTTGAATCTTCATTGAAGTGTTCAGGCAATTTCTCCAAGAGAATGTCATAGAACTGAGTTTGAAGTGGTGCTACTAAGAGTAATACCCGTGCAATACTGTCAGAATATGACAAGGCATCTGACATTCCAGTGTCTGATGTGCATTCAAGAATCCTGTAAAACACAAATAGGAAAATTAAGAGAATGAAAAACAAAATTAATAGCAAAATATACCTAAATAAAGGAGGCAAAGCTGGTTTCCTTAAGTAATAAATGACCAGTATGACCTTGAATAAATTATTTGGCTTATTGTTACTGGGACCTAAAGAAAGCTGAATGGGCTCGAAGATACTGCTTGTCCTTTAATATCAACTGACTCTTGTTAATCAGACTTCAAATTTTCTAACAAGAAATTTATGATTACACTACAATTCATATAGTATTTTTTATTAATTGAGTTGGTTTTCGCTCAACTGTCTTCTCTGTTTTCAAAACTTGCTAAAAGAAAAGTTAGACCTAAAGTATAAATCTGCAGCAGGCCGATTGTACATTAAAGTAAAACAAATAAGTGAGGATGAAAGGAAGGAACAGGAAGGAACAGGAAAGAATAAAAAAGGCTAGAATTCATCAAAATAACTGTAGTCAATTTACCGAAATGGTGTACCAGTTGGAATTCCAAGCCTACGTGAAGAGATCAACATGAGAATAACAAATACAGAAGGAAATTACATTGGAAAAAAATTATTTCATTACCTCTTACTTTAGTGACTAGACAAATCAATTACTAAGGTGCCAGCCAAAACAAACACTTAAAGGAGAACTAGATTAAATTATAACCAAATAAAACTAACCCTACTATTTGATTTAATCACGGCACTACAATCCAGCATTCCACTAAGTTTCCTGCATGGACAGAGGGATAGGTTTAGGTGATAGGAGGACCATGGACCTAAGTTTGGGGACGGCAGGGGGACATGGCACAAATACATATACTACTTGAAAAATTAGTTATAAAAAGACGTGTAAGGAATAAGTATTAGAACTGTAAACGAAACTTTCCCACGTTATGTAAAGTTTACACTAATAAACATTAAAAATATGAAAATGATTGAATTGAATTTGAACATTAACAATGGTGGGCAGAGTTTTGGAAATTTGGGAGTGAAGTGCAAATAAAGAACAAGTATAAAGAATTGCAAATGAAACTTTGGCATACCAAGTGAAGATTATAGTTCTAAATAAATAAACAGAAAAAACATGGAAATGATTGCATAAACAATAAGAATAGTGGATGGAAGTTTGGGGTCAAGGGGCAATGCTCCTTGTGAGGGTCTAGGGGAAGAGCCTCAGCATGGTCAAGGGGCAATACCCCTAGCAGGGGTCTAGGAGCAGAGCCCTCAACGGGGTCAAGAGGCAGCGAATAAGGCCTCCAAAACCTTGCAAACCTTCATTACAATGCCATTTTCACAAAATTTTCACCATTTTTTGCTTAAAGACTGAGATTCTAAGTGAGGGCTATGGGAGACTCCTAGGAGTCCTGGTGATGTCCCGCCATCTCCAATGTATCACAGTGACAATGCAGCGGAGGGACATCCCGTATCCCGAAGACATCCCCATCCCTGAAACAGTAGGAAAATGGGTTGAGACGTGTCCCTGTGTTTCACTGTTACAATCAGAAAAGCACTGTGATGAGAAAAATTTCAAAAACTGAGGAAGATTAAAGCAGGAGTTCATCCAACTAATACGATACATTCCCCAACCATTGTTCACCTAATATTGTTATAAATCTTAAATTTATCAGATTCAGTGACATTAGTCGCAGATAATGTCAAGCGCAAACTACATAAACTAAAATACTTTCAGACTTTAAAATGTAGTCAAGCTTTGTCCAAAACAACCCTCAACAGAACCTTTGAAAGTATAGCAGATGAAGAGACTTAAAGCATTATCTAGATTCTAAATTAAGCTGCCCCTGTGAAATGGCCATAAAATAAGGTGATAAAGTTCCTACAGTGATCTTACTAAATAGATTTGGAAGAAGACCTATATGGATGCAAAGTGGACCTGTTTCAAAAGGCAGGTTATATTCTCCTTGGTACTGATACGGCTACCATTTGCATATTTGATTGCGTGGCTACTCTCATTTCCATACTAAACACAGGAACCAGAAGAATCAAAATAGTTGGAAGCTTTGAATTTGAGAATTGTAAGGTTCACGATTATGGGCTTGCTTCTTGTTAATTTTTTCACCAAGAATCCTATAAGTCTATTCAAGATCTTTCCTATTTGCGGAGCAGCGAACCAGCACGAGATAATTTATACAAACTTTTTTGAGAGATAAATTGCTTTTCCTATTTGAAATCGAAATGTGCATTTTCACATTTGTAATTGGCTAGCGTTTACAGAATTTAAATGTAAGCATATGTTTTTGCGTTATGCATCGATTTCCTGCAACCCTATTTAACCTGGCATAAAGCCGTCAATTGACCAAACCATAGTTTTCTAGCTATGATTGCTAGCTTACATAGAGTGGTCAATTCACATAAGTTTGCTGGCCTACGTAAAGACATCAATTGACACAAGTTTATAGCTATGATTGCTGGCTCACTTAAATTCAGCAATTCGCCAATGTTTCTATGGGTTATGGCCGGCTAAAATGCACATACCAGAAGCCTGTAATTATGCATATTATTATCCAATGTAATTTAATATCTCGAAAGCAATTCCAGACAGAAAATAAAAGAACAACCTTCTGAAATTGTTGGAATCTTCAATGAAGGAGCTCAAACCGGCTAAAAATTTGTCAACTAAGGCCGGTTCAGAGCGAAACCGGAGATCCAAACGGCGTTGAAGATTCTGCGTCTCTGCGGGTGAAAGAGCGGGGGCCTTTTCGCCGCAGAGGAGAGTGCATCCCGCTTCTGCTAGCACTGCCAGCATGACGTCCACGTCTGTTTGCTCCACGTGGCGGGAAGTTTTCTTCAATGGAGAAGGAGGTGCACCGGCTGAAGAGGATGGAATCCCTCCGCTCCCATTATTAGAGCGCTTCTTTGCACTGTTTCGCTGGAGAATAACCATGGCTGCCCTGAATTCGAGAAGTGGAGGATACGCAGTGACAGATTCATAGCCTCAATGAACACATCTAGCCTTTAATGAGTATGCATTTTTAATTGAAATTGGCGGGAATAATAAGAGTTTAAAACCTAAACATAAAGAAGCGGGATTTTTGTTTTGTTTAGTTTTTTGGCTTGTAAATTGTCAGTCTCACGTTCTCAAACCGTCTGCCAAGAAACTAATTTCAGTCATTTTCAGTGGCGGCTCCACATCAAATCTTTTGCAGCTGTACAAAATTATATCGAATCTGCTTGTGGGAACTTTCATGGATGGATTTTGTTGTGGATGCTTAAAATTAAATTAAATGAATGAAAGTTTTTAATAATGTCTACAAAGTTAAAGAGTTTATGGTACTTGGGATAGCCAACAAATAAATAAGGAAGGGAAAACCAAATATGGTAGGCCCCATTAGCTAAGATCTCTTTCTTTTTCTACAATTTGAATCCTTTTGTTGTGTATATTGGTTAGGAAATCTACTACTCTTGTAATATTTTCTTCTTCAAACAAATTTCTCAAGGTTTCATTTTTAGTGTATCAATGTAATTCTTTCAAATATCTTTTCCGTCTTCACCACTTCTTGAGTGCAATAACATCTTTTATTTACCCATTCTTCTTTAGGTATCGCTCATCTTCCGGTTGCATACCTAAGTTGGTGTGAACTAGTTCTTATTTGGACAATTAACATTTTTGTTTTCCATTTTTTTTCTATTCCTATGTAGTTCTTTTGAGTATGGACATGTGTGGGATTAAAATGTTTGATGTAGTACTCATTCCTCCCAAGATGTAAGTCCACATACTTTCATTAATTTGCCTTGAACATACTTTTTTATTTCCTCGTTGATGTTTGGGCACTCACTTATTTTAATACCCCACTTATTCATTCATTTGTTATTTTGTTTCATCCATGTGCTCTTTCTTATGTCTAATTTTTCTTTTGCTACTATTTTTTGTGAGCGGTAGTGCTCCATATTCTCTAATCTTCTTAAGTAGCTTAGCAATTGGCACATAACTATCGTTTCATCTTAATTCATTAATGATGGATGAAGTTGTTGTCTTATGAGGGGGGGAATGTCTATATGTTTTAAAGTGTGCAAATTTTTTTATTGCTAAAATGATAGCTAAAATAAAATGGATTTTCATAAGAACATGATATTAAATAGTATGATATACATAAAAATTAAGAAATTAGTAATTTAATTTAAACATTTTACATAGATTGATCTTGCATTTGTTTTGCAGTTTGTTAGTTTTATTATGAATTTGATAAAGTTATGTTGTGGGTGAAACATTGCTTCTAAATAATTCTAGAAATTATGAAGACAAAAAAGCAGCTTACAAAACTATGTTAGAGTAAAGCTTTAAAATATCGGTTTCCAAAAAATAGTTGCATGAGAACATAGTACACATGGCATTCCAAATATGTCCTAAAATCACTTGTCTATTATAATCAACAATAATATTATTGTGCAAACCAAGGCCTAAAAGAGCTTCCTTCCAATTCAACTTATGGTGAAAAATAGCAGAAAAAATTATAAACAACATTCTATTGTTTTTTTCACAAAGGGGTTTACCAAAATATTGTAGGATTTGAAATATACAAATCCACAGAACGCCAAGAATACCTACATGCAAATAACCTATTATAGGAGAGAAGCAAAAAGAGGCAAAAGGCAGAACTTAGAAGTTACTCAAAATGTGAGAGCAAAATTATGATCCAAGTTATGAAAAAAAGAATTACAAGGTTCAACCTATAAAGGTGAACAAAACCCTAAAGCCTAAAAAAGCTAGGTTGCACATTAATAATTAATAAAATAATTAATTATTAATGCACCTAAGAGAAAGTTTAAGCACTAAAGAGTAATAACTTAACTTAAACTAAATATTACTCTAACACCCCCCCTTAAGCTAAGTGCAAGGGGTAAGCTAACCTAGCAC
Organism: Chamaecyparis obtusa; assembly: GCA_027943335.1. Lineage (NCBI taxonomy): Eukaryota > Viridiplantae > Streptophyta > Pinopsida > Cupressales > Cupressaceae > Chamaecyparis > Chamaecyparis obtusa. Next base: position 877,106 of record BSBK01001361.1, on the reverse strand, counting down.
AACTATGAAAGCAGGAAATGGGTCCCGGCAACAAGGCCTAATCAAGTACCCAATACAAGGAAATCTTTGTAAATCGGAGACAAAGGAGAAAACCCAGTGGGAAAAACCCCTCTCCAAAAAGAGATAGAAAAAAATAGAAAAAAAAATAGCTCAAGAGACTCTCTCAAAACCATAAGTACAACCAGCCCCCCCATGAGAGAGGGAAGAGACACCAAAGCCCCCCCAGAATGATGGAACCCCCGTGGAAATGATCAAACCAATGGAACTCCAATGCGGAAGAAACAAAGGCACAGAACAAGGAAACCCCTAAATGAGAGGTGAAACTGGAAGGCCTAACTGATGCTCAAAGGAGAAAACACAAGGATCCTGAAAAGGAATCCCCAATGTAGGTGGTGTGATAGGTGTGCTGACACTGTCACGAAAGAGGAGATGAATGTCCTCTATAGAATCCTCAACAACTGCACCTGGTGACTCGATGAATGGAGCTGGAGGGTCTAGCAGTGCTGAAATAGAGTCCTACTAAAGAGAGGAAACCTCAACAAGATGTGGTGAGGCAATCACAGAAGTGGTCTCAGGAGCAACACAGAGGTTCAAGTGACCTACCTACCCCACATGATGTTCTCACGTAGAAGGAGAGCAGGGCTCCGATAATGGAGATGGTGAACCAAAGTGTGAGAAGGTGTAGAGACAGGTGGAATGATCAATTGTCCTTGTAGCAACAATGCCGCCTGTCACACTATCACAGATGAAGACTGAATCTGCAGTGAACTCAACTGTCTTCCCTGACCCACTGAGTGTAATCTGATAAATCGAGAGAAGGTTTGCAGATAGAGATAGAACATACAATACATCATTGAATGTGCCATCCTGAATGCCTACAGAACCTTTCCCGCAAACTATCATAATAGTGTTATTCCCCATGAGAATGTGAGGAATAGTAGAAGCCTCAAAAGAAGAGAAGATCTCCAAAGAAGATGCCATATGGTGAGAAGCACTTGAATCCAGTATCCAAGGGACCTATGAAGGGAATGCAACGGATGCTCATAATGCATGACCCTGTCCAAAATCTTGTCCAGATGTCAAAGATGTGGCAGAAGACTGAAAAGCAGACCCCTGTGAGCTAGAAGAGGATGGAGAGGAAATAGTGTTCTTCTGGAGAAGAGCTTGCAAATCTGCAATCTGTTTCTCATAACCATCAAATCTCTTTTGAAAGCAATGTGACTCATCATGAGGTCCCTTATGACAATAGGAACATGTAGGGCTCTCAGTCTTCTGTTTCTCCTTCTTAGAAGAAGATGGTGGGCCAGTAGAGTGCTAAGAAGAGGAATTAGATATCTACTTCGACTTCTGCTTCTGTGTATCCTGAGGTATTTTGGCAAGCAATGCTTGTGACTGTGAACCTGTAAGTGAATCCATCTGATTGAGCTTGGACTGCTCACGAGTCAACCTGTCACAGAAAGTCTCAAAGGAGGGCATAACATGTCATGCACCTAGTGCATCCATAGTGGAGTAGAAGGTAGAAGTGAAAATCTGATAAGGATCGTGAAGCTTTGAGAGTATTAGAAAGATACACTCATCATTTGACTTCGTCTTTCCAACAACCTGTAAAATAGAACAAAGAGACTTGAACTTCATCAAGAAGTTCTCAATGCTGGTGAATGATTCAGGTACCAAGGAGGTGAACTCTGCATCTATCTGGAGAACCTAGAACTCATTCATTGTGCCAAACAAGGTGGAAAACTTGTTCCACATAGCCCTGGGTGCGGTCAAACCATCCAGGTGGAACAACAACCCATCTAAAATATTCATTGCAATGAGGCCCATTGCCTCATCCATCCTATTTCTCTACATAAGAGCCTCATAAGGCCTCTGTAGAACTGGCTGAGCCTCATCGAGGCGTGACCATAACCCTTTTGCCATAAGCAATCTGGTCATCTGTCCTTTCTAGGTGTGATAGTTGTGAGGTGTAAGATGGGTGATAGAAGAGTCCGCCATCGAGAGAAAGTAGACAGAAGTAGAAGGGTCTCTTTGAAATAAATGACAAAAAGAGAATTTGCACCCCCCACAAAATATTTTACTATCTCCCGTACACTTCAAATAAGTATGTAAGCACAAAAAAACAAGGAAAAAAACCTGAGTTCTAGATGTAAAGAGGAAAAAATGAAGCCTCCACTTTGACACCAAAAATAGCTGATCAAATGGCAAAAATAGGAAATGAAATCTGTACGAGAGCAACAGGCTCAGAAAGACCTTTCCGATGATATATCATATGTCAAATTTCGATACTGTATGCCAAAATTTCTCAAAGATGGGTGCCAATTTTGTGGAGTGGCAGGCATTTCGAAAATGCAAAAAATTTCAAAAAATGCCAAAAATCACCAAATTTTTCCAAAAAACCTCTTCTCACACTGAAAACCAAAAAAAGCCCACTAAACAAAGTCGCGAGCTCAAAACTCAACATCTCAACCTTGAGAAGTGTGCCACAGCCGTACAGCCCTACTGCCAACAAAATTTAGCCACAGCTTGCCCCGGTACCCAAAGCTGGATAAATTTTATATCAAAATTCATTTGCAAGATCCTCTGAATCCATTCGTGACATCAGTTTCAGCCTGAACTGCCTCCAACAAAAAAATTTCACAAGATCCAATAAAAAACTCTTCAAAAACTTAAAACCCTTAACCTCAAAACCTGCTTCAAAAACACCAGAACAGGCAGTCGTAGGGGAGCTCTGATACCATGTAGGATTTGAAAGATACAAATCCATAGAACACTAAGAATACCTGCATGAAAATAACCTATTATAGGAGAGAAGCAGAAAGAGGCAAAAGGCATAACTCAGAAGTTACTCAAAATGTGAGAGCAAAATTATGATCCAAGTTATGAAAAAAAGAATTGCAAGGTTCAACCTATAAAGGTGAACAAAACCCTAAAGAGTAATAACTTAACTTAAACTAAATATTACTCTAACAAATATATATTTCATATTTTCGTATCATGAGCAAATAGAGCATTTAACCGGCTAAATTGTTGTACATCTTAGTCTATCTCCAGTGGGTAGTTTATGATGTAGTACTTTCCAAGCAAGTGATTCAATATCAGCATCAACTTTTGATTTACATATTTGTGTTGTCATTGAATTCCACATTTTGGCACCAAATTTGCATTTCCATTTATTTTTGAGGTGGGGAAAGATCTTGCAATGAGGCAACAAATGAAGATAGATTCTCTTTAGAAAAGGTATGAAAAAAATTTGTTTCCTTCCATAGCTTGAATAGAGAAAAGTCAAGGTGAACATTGCTTAATTTAAATTCTTGAAGGAATATAACATTTGGCTTTCATTTTAGGAAGGTCTCTTTGACTCTAAATTTTCACTGAGGGGGGGATAACCCTTTGATATTCCATGGTAGTATTTTTCATTTCATGATGAACCAATTGTAATATTATCCTCTTGTGGAAAATATCAAAGTTGTTAGAAAGAGAAATAACATGCTCCTAATTCAAACACTCCTCTAGCCTCAATGAAGGTGATCTTGAAATAAAATCCTCTTGTGGAAACTATCAAAGTTGTTAGAAAGAGAAATAGTATGCTCATAATAAAGTTTTGAAGATTTTCATTATTAGGATCAGCATTAAGTTTCTTCCTACTATGTTTAGGCTTCCAATGAAGAGATTTATCTCTCTAATTCCTTCTCCAATCAATTTGATAGCCAAAGGATTGAATAAAATCACAACATTAGCTCAAAGAAAGAGACCACCACTCAATCTATCCTCTTGTGGAAACTATCAAAGTTGTTAGAAAGAGAAATAGTATGCTCATAATAAAGTTTTGAAGATTTTCATTATTAGGATCAGCATTAAGTTTCTTCCTAGTATGTTTAGGCTTCCAATGAAGAGATTTATCTCTCTAATTCCTTCTCCAATCAATTTGACAGGCAAAGGATTGAATAAAATCACAACATTAGCTCAAAGAAAGAGACCACCACTCAATCTACGAGTTCCCTTCTTGTGGTTTAGGAATAGAATTCCAAATTCATGTTAACACAACAACATATTTTGGATTTTTCAAATGATAAATATTAAGCTTATAAGAGATCTGATGAGAATATATCTATTTTCAGGATCATCTAGAGCATAAGTAGAACAAAAGCCAATTGGTTGTCCATTGATAATGGAAAGAACCCAAACACCATTGTGAGAGGGTTCTCACCATTGTCAATGACTTATTTGGATATCAAAGGACTTCCACTACCGGTTGTATCCAAGGTATGAAAAAAAATTGCTTCCTCTTATAGCTTGGATAGAGAAAGGTCATGGTGGACATTGCTTAATTTAAATTCTTGAAGGAATATAACATTTGGCTTCCATTTTAGTAAGGTCACTTTGACTCTAAATTTTCACTGAGGGAGGGATAACCCTTTGATGTTCCATGATAGTATTTTTAATTTCATAATGAACCAATTGTAATATTATCCTCTCATGGAAAATATCAAAGTTGTTAGAAAGAGAAATAACATGCTCCTAATTCAAACATTCCTCTGGCCTCAATGAAGGTGATCTTGAATTAAAATCCTCTTGTGGAAAATATCAAAGTTCTTAGAAAGATAAATAGCATGCTCCTAATAAAGTTTTGAAGATTTTCATTATTAGGATCAACATTAACTTGTTAGAAAGAGAAATAGCATGCTCCCAATTAAGCTTATAAGATATCTGATTAAGAATAGATCTATTTTTAGGATCATTTGGAGCATAAGTAGAACAAAAGCCAATTGGTTGTCCATTGATAATGGAAAGAACCCAAACACAATTGTGAGAGGGTTCTCACCATTGTCAATGACATATTTGGATATCCAAGGACCTCCACTACCATCTATATGCAAGGTATGGAAAAAAATTGTTTCCTTCCATAGCTTGAATAGAGAAAAGTCAAGGTGGACATTGCTTAATTTAAATTCTTGAAGGAATATAACATTTGGCTTCCATTTTAGTAAGGTCTCTTTAACTCTAAATTTTCACTAAGGGAGGGATAACCCTTTGATATTCCATGGTAGTATTTTTTCATTTCACGATGCTCCAATTGTAATATTATCCTCTTGTGGAAAATATCAAAGTTGTTAGAAAGAGAAATAGCATGCTCCTAATTCAAACATTCCTCTAGCCTCAATGAAGGTGATCTTGACCTTTGTCGAGCAGAGGGGAGGAGAAAGAGAAAACTTGTTAGGAGAATGTAATAAACTAGGAGAAAGAGGAGGGGATTGATCATAGGAAGGGCATTGAGGATTGGCAACTGGGGGAGAAGGTTCCTTTCTACTTTTCAAAAATCTCCACTCATCTAACATAATATCATCTTTGTAAGGGGAAGAGTTCTTAATAGACACCACAAGGCATAAAGGAATACTAGCAGAAGAAGGATTGTTTTGCAAGGAGGACACAATAATATTTTTGGGGTTATATGAAGTGGGACTAGTTTGTTTAGTGCATTTATTCTGAGGAACAAAAGAGGGTTGGGTAGCAAGGGACTTTTTTTTTCCTAAGAGGACAATCTCAAATAAGGTTTCCTTCTTATTGATAGTAGAAACAAGCATTGGGTTTGTTCATAGAAACTATTAGTTGATCTAATTCAAACCAAGGGCCAAACAACTTGATACTTCCTTATAAAGTTTTATTCAAGTCCATTTCAACAAAAACTCTTAGATGAACATATATGATAGATAATTTATATGTAGGTTGTTTACACCATATTATTTTTCCACGTTGGGCCATAATATATTTAATAAATATTTTGAAAGATAAATTTAAATATGGAAATTCTAACCACAATGGATAGTGTGACCATGATGGGCCTTCTTGATGAAAATCAAAGGTCCTTGGGCTTGGAGGTAGAAAATTTGATCACATACAACCCATTTACCATACCATAAAATAACTTGGGCATGATTAGTAATTTTAGACATGCAAAAGATGTATCCTTTACCAAACCCCCTTATTGTTCAATATCCCATCCTCAATTTTCCCAATTCTTTTTAGCCCATTTATAAAACCTCATTCCAGTTGGTATTCCCCTTGGGAAAAATAAAATAATACTTCTAGACTATTATTCTACAATGTACTTACCCACATCATCAAGGAGCTGGTATTCTAAAGATTTACCTTGTTCTTCTGCTAGAGATTCCTGCATTTTGTCCTTCACATCTCCTTGATTTTTCATTTATGTCTCCATAGTACATTCATTGGGTACTGGTTCTTTTAAGAGCTCTTTTCCATTTGTGCCCTAATTTTTTGTAGTCACCTCCACGGATGAATAAAATTGTAGTTCACTATTTTTCATAGTGCACATTTACCTGGTTGTCGACTTTATCCTCGCGCAAGTTTGATTATAAGAATTTTGTTGCTCACAATATATATTCCTAATCTTAGAAATGGAGACCATGTGTTGCTTATGTTTGTTCATGCAATGTTCCACCAATTTCATGTGTTGTAGCCACAAAAACAAAGCTAATAGAGGATCAAACATCGATAGGGTTTGAGCTCATTCAATTTCACAACTTGGGTTTTGTTCTTCACCCAGGTTTTCTTTCTTTTAGTTTGTAACTTTATGTGGGTGAATTTAGGGTAGGACAAGGAGAAAAATCACCATTTGGAAAAATTAAAATCATTATTCATCTAATATTTTTATTAATTATTTTTTTATCATTTTATATTTATATTCTATTGATTAAATGAGAAAAATAATTAGCATACATATATATTTTAGAAATAAAAAATTTCTAGAAGGCACTAAGAGATGTCAGATTTAAAAAATCTTTGCCATTCATAAAAAAATATTAAGAATTTAAAAACATCAAAGAAAAATTGTCATTTATGATTGGATGAAGAAGAAAACAATAGTAAAATTCTTTTTGTTTTTAAGACACGGGTAAGATTGGTGATGTCATTATATAGTTATGCCTTTCAGTGTAGTAAAATTAAAGATACCACTAGCTTCTCAAAATTTTGGAGCATAAATTTTTTAGCCAAACTATTCTACAAAATTCATGTGATCACCCACTTTAAAATAGTCCTTCAAATTCTTGGTAGTACCCACAAAAATATTTTAGAGAGCACCCCTCCATGGGAATACAACCTAAATAAACTCTTCTACTTCCCATTGAGTTGTGATCAATTCCAATATTTGTAAAGTTGCATTTGTTGAGAGAAAAATCCATTAAGAGGTTGGTAACACATCCTCTACAAATGAGCCTCTTAATAATTTGCATCGGAGCATGAAAATAGTTGTGATTACCTCATATCTCACCATGGAAAAGGAAACCCTAAAAAATCATGATCATGTCCATTTAACCAAGATCCTTTCCTCCGGCTTGTCTTTCATTATTTGGTTGATTAGGGAGCTCATTAGACAAAACTATGATACATTTCCTCTACTAATCTTTTGAGTACTATAGACTCCTACACCGACTAGTCTCACCACCTTCCATGTTCATACTTCATTTGCATACATATGTGGGGCATGGCGCATTAACAAATCCTCCTTAAAGGGTTTGACATGTGTCAAACCATCAGGATTTCAAGCCATTCTGCAGAAGATGTCTCTCTTTCGAGTTTTGCAACACAGAACATGTCCTTGCCAGACACCCACACTCAAACGAACCTACCAACACATATTCAAGAAATATACCCCACATGAGGATTACCACGACCAATAACATTTTTGATAGATGTCTCAAGCACTCTTTTCAGTTGGCTTGTGCAATCATGGTCATCCTTGATCGAGTTGCTATAATGTATCCTTATTGAGACCAATTGGTAAGGATGTTGCGATTAACCAATCAAAATAACACATTTACCTGTAGTATTGGAGATCGAGTGATCCATGTTTGATTCATTGGCATGTCAATTGATTGTAACTAATTATAATCATTCTTTGATCATATCGACCAAGGGTTGTTCTATAAAACCTAGGGGACCTATAAAGAAAAGAAGGTTGGAGATATTGAACTTATGTTCAATAGGTGGAGAAATACTCGTATTATTTGTAGAGGTTTTATTTTCTAAGAACAAGACCCCATGGCTTTTCAGCCAGGGGTGTATACTATAACATTTACTGTTGGGGACATACTCTCTTGGATAAGCATATTTTCTCTTAATAAATCATGGGAACTATGCCTTGTTGCCTTTTCTTTTTTGTTAATCAATGTTGTTAGGAATAGTCCCAAGAGATAACTGATAGGCGGGGGGGGGTGAATCAGTTATCTACAAGTTTTAATTCTTTATCCAATTAAGTATACTTAAACATAAAGCATAAACACATTGAAAGAACACTTGAACACAACACAATATTTTGGTTACGGGGAAACCCAAATAGGTAAAAAACCCCGGTGGGAATTGACACCCACTAATATTCTGTACTAGTGTATAATGATCCTTGCTAGAAGATCCTTTACCCTGTTAGGAGTAGATTTACAATGCAATAAGTACAGTAGACCTGGTTAAGGGTCAAACCCTGTTAGGAGTCTTTTATAATTGTCCCTATTAGGGGAGAGGACGCACTATCCAAGAGTTCACTGCTCAAAGGGCAGAAGGCTATAACCTTCTGAATGATAGATATACACTATATCTGGATCTTGGTGAACTGCGCTTAGACTTGCTTGTCTAGATCAGTTCCAATGAATAGCACACACACTCTGCTTGGTCACATTGACCTTCTCATGATGGCTCCACACTTCGCACACTATGCTCTGCTCTGCTTCATCAACTCTGAGCCACACTCTAGCAATCACAAATGACTACCTATAAATATCTTTCTCTAAATGATACAATTAGCCTATTAGAACCACCTTAGAATCATATTAGAGACATCATAACAATATTCTATAATCATCTTGTCGACACTACTATGGGCGCAACACATTTTGGGACCTGTTCATATAAGATAATTGTAGGCGCATGCTATACACTGTTGGCTCTACCAAAACAACTCTAACTTTCTCTCCAAGCTGAATTAACTTATGCGCTCTTAGCTGAACATCAAAAACTCATCTCCAAGCTTAAATCCAAGGGAACATACCCTCAAGATAGGCGCAAATCATGAACCAATAAAATGTTTGTCATCTTTCTTAAACAAACATAGGAAATTGTAACTGGCAACTAGTGACTGCATAACTTCACTTGCATCCACCATTAGACTATGTGTCCATGAAATTAACATCACTAACATGTCTAAAACATATATCCTAGGGTGCATGCCTTAATTCATCCGTACGCATGGGCGCATATGCTCTGAATTGTCGATACTCTATATACTATCCAGTATTCAACATATACTGTCTGTGCAACTTCAACTGTCTTAACTTTCACATCACTGCATATCTCATTATGTGCTCTTAGAATAAGCATGAGTATAGTCTAACAACCTTAACTACTAGGGCACATGACTTCATGATCACAGTATGGACAATTACACATAGAACACTGCCTGTTACTTTGTCAGGAACACTGCTGACACTATCTTGCTGTAACACTGTTTGTACTGATAGTTAACCTTTGCGCCCATGATATCATGCTAATGTCATGTCCATACTTCATATACTGAAGGCTTACTTCATAAGACTTCCTCGCATGCTACTTTCCATATGTTGTCATCAATGACAAACATATAGTCAGTTCTGGACTGCTGGCAAATCTCCAACAATCTCCCCCTTTGGCATTGATGACAACATGTGGAATGAAAAACCACCATCAATCCAAATGAATAATTCTTTCATATCATTCTCCATTTCCTCTTCAAAATTCCCCCAAAGATGAAACCTCCATTTGCTGCAATATATTCCAATATTCTTCATTTCTTCAACTGAACTGCTATCACAACTGAATATTGCTCCCCCTAAGTACATTACTCCTTCTATTTTTCATGACTCTGTATATTACTCTCCCTTTGACATTAATGGCAAAGGGCACCATTCATTTTAAGCACCGGTACTACTCCTGAGGTAGAGTAGTCCACCTTCCACCAGTCCCTAGGGACTAATGTCTTTCCTTCTTTCTTCTAAGCATAGTCAGGGAAGGGAATTACTCCCAACTTTTCCCTGAGATACTCAAAAGTATCCTTAGGTAAGGGCTTTGTGAATATATCTACCAACTGATCTTTGGTACTCACATAGTCCATCTTGACTTCTTTCTCTACCACTTTCTCTCTTAGGAAGTGATACTTAATCTCAATGTGCTTTGTCTTTGCATGCATTACAAGGTTCTTTGACATATTGATAGTGCTAGTGTTATCACAGTGAATAACAATAGGATAATCAATCTGAATTCCAAAATCTTTTATCATTTGCTTGATCCACACAATTGTAGAATAATTCAAGGCTGCTGCAACATACTCCACTTCTGCTGTTGACTGAGAAATACAATTTTGTTTCTTGCTTGTCCCAGTGACAAGTCTATCACCAAGAAACATTGGTCCTCTTGAAGTACTCTTTCTATCATCAACACATCCTGCCTAATCTGCATCAGTGTACACATGAAGCTCAACATTTTCTGAATTAGGATACCATAGACCATAATCTATAGTGCTTTGCAAGTATCTGAATATCCTCTTTACTACCATGAGGTGACTTTGTTTAGGCTCTACTACAAATCTTCCAACTATGCCAACTGCATTTGAAATATCAAGTCTGGTCTGAGTAAGATAAATCAATTTGCCAATAATAGACTTATATAATGTTATATCAACTACTAGTGAGTCATCTTCCTTTGTAAGCTTGCATCTAGTAATCACAGGGGTTCCTACTAGCCTGCAATCATCCATTTTGAATTTCTTTAATATTTCTTTCACATACTTAGACTGATTAATGAATATACCTTTCTCTATCTACTGCACATTCAATCCTAAAAAGTACTTGATAGGACCAATCATACTCATCTCAAATTCATTTTGCATCTCCTTAGAAAATTTAGCGCTAAGTTTGTCATTACCTCCAAAGATGATGTCATCAACAAATATAGCCACAAGTAACAAACTTTCAGATGTCTCTCTAATGAAATTTGTTGCTCCTTTCTTGAATCCAATCTTTGTTAAATATCCATCTAGTCTTTCATACCAAACTCTAGGGGCTTGCTTAAGTCCATAGAGGGCCTTCTTTAATCTGCATACCATATCAGGTATGTCTGATAAGGTGAATCCTTTAGGCTGCTCAATGTATACGTCTTCTTTTAGATCTCCATTCAAGAATGCTGACTTGACATCCATCTGATACACTTTGAAGTTTTTGATTGTAGCATAAGCTAGAAACAACTTAATAGCTTCTAATATGCTCACAAGTGCAAATGTGTCTGAATAATCAATGCCTTCTCTTTGTGCATATCCTTTACATACTAATCTGGCTTTGTTTCTCACTACTTTACCATCTTCATTCATCTTATTTCTGAATATCCATTTTGTTCCAATTATATTTTTATCACTAGGTCTTGGGACCAGTTCCCAAGTGTCATTCTTAATGATATGATCAAGTTCTTCTTTCATAGCATTATGCCAATCTAAATCATTACAAGCATCTTCAACACTTAAGGGTTCAATATGAGATAGTAAACACACCATTTCACTCCTTGTAGAATTCTTTGCTTGTGATCTTCTTAAGACTTTGTCATTCTGATCCCCAATGATGTCTTTCTTGGAATGATTTCTAGATGCATATTTTGGAACTTTAGGTGATGTAGACTCATCAGCCTTGGGAGTGTCTTCTTCACTTGTTTTAGGGTCATTGAATTCCACATCAATGCTATCAAACATTTCTTCAATAACTGTCTCATTAGTAGAGGTTTTGGGTTCTTCTTCAATCATGGGTGGGTAATCATGATATCTTTCTTGAACCATAAAATTTTCATCAATCTTAACATGAGCACTTTCTATGATTTTCCTCAATCTTAAATTGAAACATCTATAAGCTTTGCTTTTAGTAGAATAACCAAGAAAAATACCTTCATCACTTCTTGTATCAAACTTGCCTATTGCTTCATCCCTCTTGATGTAGCACTTGCTTCCAAAGATTCTGAAGTATTTTACTATGGGAACATTGCCAAACCATAGTTCATATGGTGTGTTGTCAATGCCTGGTCTTAATTGAATTCTATGGATAGTATAGACTGTTGTATTGACTGCATCTCTCCAATAGGTGTAAGCAACTTTTCCTTCAATCATGATGGTGCGTGCTGTATCAAGGATGATCCTATTCCTTCTCTCTACAATTCCATTCTGCTGAGGGGTTCTAGGAGCACTTAACTACCTCTTTCTGCTACGTTCTTCGCAGTACTCATAGAATCTGTCAGAGGTGAATTCTCCTCCTCTATCTGATCTCAAGCATTTTATCTTTAGTCCAGTTTCATTCTCAACCTTAGCTTTGAATATTTTGAATTTCTCAAAGGCTTCTGACTTGTCTTTCAAGAATGCAACCCACATCATCCTAGTATGATCATCAACAAAAAAAATAAAATACCTTTCACCATAGTATGATCTAGTTTGAGTGGGACCACATAGGTCTGTATGAATCAGATCCAACTTGTTTTCTGCTGAATTGAACTTGCTCCTGAATGAATTTCTTACATGTTTTCCCATCATACATTCCCTACATATAGTATCAATTGGCTTTGCTATGCAAGGTAGGTCTCTTACTACTTTTACATTGTTTATCTTTACTATGTTATCAAAATTGATATGACATAGTCTTTTATGCCATAACTAACTGTCATCAACTTTGGCAACAAAATAATTTGCTTCTAAATTGAGTTGGAGAACATTACCTTTAGTCTTTGAGCCTAATGCAAACATAACACCATCCTTGTTGTTAATGATGAATTTGTCTACTTTGAACTCTAGCAGATAGCCTTTTTCAAGTAGTTGTCCAACACTGAGAAGATTGTGTTTCAAAGCATCAACATAGAGAACATCATCAGTACTGTTCTTTCCATCCAAAGTGATGGCTCCTTTACCAAATATAGGTTTAGGAGTGTTATCTCCAAATCTAACCATACCACCATTGTATTTGTCTAGATGAACAAATCTTCCTTTATCACCTATCATGTGATGTGAGCAACCACTATCTATGATCCAATCTATCCTTATATCAGCTTGGGAGATTAATGCTAGTTTTTGTTCCTCTTTTTCATCTTTGTGATTCTTTTTATCTATCATAGAAATGAATCCAAATTCTTCTTCTCCTGATTCATCATCAAAAACTCCTTCTCAGCATACTAACATTCCTTAGGTTTGAAATCCTTTATGAACTTTCTAGCTCTAGAAGGACACTTAGATGCAAAGTGACCAATCTTATTGCATGAAAAGCACTTAAATGGTAACTGACCTTCATATTTTCCTTTTCGTTTCTTTTCTCTTTTGGAAATCATAGCAATGAAATAATCTAATGTTTTTTCTTCATCATCATTATCAAAATAACCATAAGTGCTTGTAGATTTCTTACCATGGACCGTTGCTTTGAAGGCTGTCTCATTCTTAGGTTCTGTCTTCAATATTGAAATCTCAAAAGCTAAGATTTTGCTAATCAAGGTCTCCCTCTTGAAGTTAGATGTCAGCTACATGGTCTCATCAAGAATGTTGATCTTGCTTTCATATTCAGATGTGAGAGTGGTCATCAACTTGTCCATGATGTCTTCTTCTGAAATTTCTCAACCATTGTTCCTTATTCTAGCAACTGCTTCATTTAATCTTTGATTATAAGCTCTGATATTCTCTTCAGGCATCATTTCTAATGTATTGAACTTTTTCTTCCAAGTCTTTCTATGTGCATCTTTTTCTTGCTTGTCTCCTTCAAATATATCTTCTAGGTGCTTCCATATTTTATGGGCGATGTCTTTTTTATTTCTGAAAACTCACTGTCAGATAGAGCGCTGATAAGAGCTTCTTTGGCTATAGCATTTTGATGAAATAACTCCTTTTGTCTGTCAGTAGCATCATCCTTTCCAAGATCTTCTAGAGTAGGAATCCTTGCTTCTTTGATAGTAACATTAAAAACTTCAAAGGCAATACACTGCAAATGGGTCACCATCTTGTTCTTCCAATCAACATAATTTTCTCCATCAAACTTAGGAATTTATTTTATGAAGTATGCCATTTGATCAACCTCAAGCTGTTAAACTTTCTCTCTAAGGCACTTGGCTCTGATACCAATTGTTAGGAATAGTCCCAAGAGATAACTAAGAGGGGGGGGGGGGCGTAAATCAGTTATCTACAAGTTTCAATTCTTTATTTAATTAAGTATACTTAAACATAAAGCATAAACACATTGAAAGAACACTTGAACACAACACAATATTTTGGTTACAGGGAAACCCAAATAGGTAAAAAACCCTGGTGGGAATTGACACCTACTAATATTTTGTACTAGTGTATAATGATCCTTGCTAGAAGATCCTTTACCCTGTTAGGAGTAGCTTTACAATGCAGTAAGTATAGTAGACCTAGTTAAGGGTTAGACCCTATTAGGAGTCTTTTATAATTGTTCCTATTAGGGGAGAGGACACATTTTCCAAGCTTAAAGGGCAGAAGGCTACAACCTTCTGAATGACAGATATACACTATATCTGGATCTTCGTGAACTGCGCTTAGACCTACTTGTCTAGATTAGTTCCAATGAATAGCACACATACTCTTCTTGGTCACATTGAAATTCTCATGATGGATCCACACTTCACACATTCTGCTCTGCTCTGCTTCATCAACTCTGAGCCACACTCTAGCAATCACAAATGACTGCCTATAAATATCTTTCTCTAAATGATACAATTAGGTCAACCTGTTAGAACCACCTTAGAATCATATTAGAGACATCATAAAAACATTTTATAATCATCTTGTTGGTACTACTATGGGCGCAACACATTTTGGGACTTGTTCATATAAGATAACTGTAGGTTCACGCTACACACTGTCGACTCTACCAAAACAACTCTAACTTTCTCTCCAAGTTGAATTAACTTATGCGCTCTTAGCTAAACATCAAAAACTCATCTCTAAGATTAAATCCAAGGGTGCATAACCTCAAGATAGGCACAACTCATGAACCAATAAAATCTTTGTCGGCTTTCTTGAACAAACACAAGAAACTATAATTGGTGACTAGTGACTGCATAACTTCACTTGCGTCCAACATTAGACTATACATCCATGAACTTAACATGACTAACATGTCTACAACATATATCCTAGGGTTCATGCCTTAATTCATCTTTACGCATGGGCGCATATGCTTTGAATTGCCGGTACTCTGTATACTATCCAGTATTCAACATATACTATCTATGCAACTTCAACTGTCTATAACTTTCACATCACTGCATATCTTCTTATGCGCTCTTAGAATAAGCATGAGTATAGTCTAACAACCTTAACTACTAGGGCGCATGACTTCATGATCATGGTATGGACAATTACACATAGAACACTGCCTGTTACTTTGTCAGGAACACTACTAACACCATCTTGCTGTAACATTGTTTGTACTGATAGTTAACCTTTGCGCCCATGATATCATGTCCATACTTCATATATTGAAGGATTACTTCATAAGACTTCCTCACATGCTAATTTCCATATGTTGTCATCAATGACAAACATACAGTCAGTTCTGGACTGCTGGCAAATCTCCAACAATCTCCCCCCTTGGCATTGATGGAAACATGTGGAATGAAAAATCACCATCAATCCAATTGAATAATTATTTCATAACATTATCCATTTCCTCTTCAAAAATCCCCCAAAGATGAAACCTCCATCTGTTGCAATACATTCCAATATTCTTCATTTCTTCAACTGAACTGCTGTAACAACTGAATACTGCTCCCCCTAAGTACATTACTCCTTTTTTTCATGACTATGTATATTACTCCCCCTTTGACATCAATGGCAAAGGGCACCATTCATTTTAAGCACTGATACTACTCCAGAGGTAGAGTAGTCCACCTTCCACTAGTCCCTAGGGACTAATGTCTTTCCTTCTTTCTTCTAAGCATAGTCAGGGAAGGGAATTACTCCCAACTTCTCCCTAAGATACTCAAAAGTATCCTTAGGCAAGGGATTTCTGAATATATTTGCCAACTGATCTTTGGTACTCACATAGTCCATCTTGACTTCTTTCTTTGCCACTTTCTCTCTTAGGAAGTGATACTTAATCTCAATGTGCTTTGTCTTTGCATGCATTATAGGGTTCTTTTACATATTGATAGTGCTAGTGTTATCACAGTGAATAAAAATAGGATAATCAATCTGAATTCCAAAATCTTTTATCATTTGCTTGATCCACACAATTGTAGAATAATTCAAGGCTGCTGCAACATACTCCGCTTCTGCTGTTGACTGAGAAATACAATTTTGTTTCTTGCTTGTCCCAGTGACAAGTCTATCACCAAGAAACACTGGTCCTCTTGAAGTACTCTTTCTATCATCAACACATCCTACCCAATCTACATTAGTGTACACATGAAGCTCAACATTTTCTGAATTAGGATACCATAGACCATAATCTATAGTGCTTTGCAAGTATCTGAATATCCTCTTTACTGCCATAAGGTGACTTTATTTAGGCTCTGTTGCAAATCTTCCAACTATGCCAACTGCATTTGAAATATCAGGTCTGGTTTGAGTAAGATAAATCAATTTGCCAATCATAGACTTATATAATGTTATATCAACTACTGGTGAGTCATCTTCCTTTGTAAGCTTGCATCCAGTAATCATAGGGGTTCCTACTGGCCTGCAATCATCCATTTTGAATTTCTTTAATATTTATTTCACATACTTAGACTGATTAATGAATATACCTTTCTTTGTCTATTGCACATTCAATCCTAAAAAGTACTTGATAAGACCAATCATACTCATCTCAAATCATACTCATCTCAAATTCATTTTGCATCTCCTTAGAAAATTCAACGCTAAGTTTGTCATTACCTCCTAAGATGATGTCATCAACAAATATAGCCACAAGTAACAAACTTTCAGATGTCTCTCTAATGAATATATTACAATCTGTTGCTCCTTTCTTGAATCCAATCTTTGTTAATATCCATCTAGTCTTTCATACCAAACTCTAGGGGCTTGCTTAAGTCCATAGAGGGCCTTCTTTAATCTGCATACCATATCAGGTATGTCTAATAAGGTGAATCCTTCATGCCACTCAATGTATACTTCTTTTAGATCTCCATTCAAGAATGCTGACTTGACATCCATCTGATACACTTTGAAGTTTTTGACTGTAGCATAAGCTAGAAACAATTTAATAGCTTCTAATATGCTCATAGGTGCAAATGTGTCTGAATAATCAATGCCTTCTCTTTGTGCATATCCTTTACATACTAATCTGGCTTTGTTTCTCACTACTTTAAAATCTTCATTCATCTTATTTTTGAATATCCATTTTGTTCCAATTATATTTTTATCACTAGGTCTTGGGACCAATTCCCAAGTGTCATTCTTAATGATCTGATCAAGTTCTTCTTTCATAACATTATGCCAATCTGAATCATTACAAGCATCTTCAACACTTAAGGGTTCAATCTGAGATAGTAAACATACCATTTCACTGCTTGTAGAATTCTTTGCTTGTGATCTTGTCAAGACTCTGCCGCTCTAATCCCCAATGATGTCTTTCTTGGAATGATTTCTAGATGCATATTTTGGAACTTTAGGTGATGTAGACTCATCATCCTTACGAGTGTCTTCTTCACTTGTTTTAGGGTCATTGAATTCCACATCAATACTATCAAACATTTCTTCAATAACTGTCTCATTAGTAGAGGTTTTGGGTTCTTCTTCAATCATGGGTGGGTAATCATGATATCTTTCTTGAACCATAAAATTTTCATCAATCTTAACATGAGCACTTTCTATGATTTTCCTCAATCTTAAATTGAAACATCTATAAGCTTTGCTTTTAGTAGAATAACCAAGAAAAATACCTTCATCACTTGTATCAAACTTGCCTACTGCTTCATCTCTCTTGATGTAGCACTTGCTTCCAAAGATTCTGAAGTATTTTACTATGGGAACATTGCCAAACCATAGTTCATATGGTGTCTTGTCAGCACCTGGTCTTAATTGAATTCTATTGATAGTATAGACTGTTGTATTGACTACATCTTTCCAATAGGTGTAAGCAACTTTTCCTTCAATCATGATGGTGTGTGTTGTATCAAGGATGATCCTATTCCTTCTCTCTACAATTCCATTATGCTAAGGGGTTCTAGGAGCACTTAACTACTTCTTTATGCTATGTTCTTCACATTACTCATAGAATTTGTCAGAGGTGAATTCTCCTCCTCTATCCGATCTCAAGCATTTTATCTTTAGTCCAGTTTCATTCTCAATCTTAGCTTTGAATATTTTGAATTTCTCAAAGGCTTCTGACTTGCCTTTATCACCTGTCATGTGATGTGAGCAACCACTATCTATGATCCAATTTGTCCTTATATCAGCTTGGGAGATTAATGCTAGTTTTTGTTCCTCTTTTTCATCTTTGTGATTCTTTTTATCTATCATAGAAATGAATCCAATTTATTCTTCTCCTGATTCATCATCGGAAACTCCTTCTCCAGCATACTAACATTCCTTAGGTTTGAAATCCTTTATGAACTTTCTAGCTCTAGAAGGACACTTAGATGCAAAGTGACCAATCTTATTGCATGAAAAGTACTTAAATGGTAACTGATCTTCATATTTTCCTATTCCTTTCTTTTCTCTTTTGGCAATCATAGCAATGAAATCATCTAATGTTTTTTCTTCATAATCATTATCAAAATAACCAGAAGTGTTTGTAGATTTCTTACCATGGATCGTTGCTTTGAAGGCTGTCTCATTCTTAGGTTCTGTCTTCAATCTTGAAATCTCAAAAGCTAAGATTTTGCTAATCAAGGTCTCCCTCTTGAAGTTAGATGTCAGTTGCATGGTCTTATCAAGGATGTTGATCTTGCTTTTATATTCAGTGTGAGAGTGGTCATCAACTTGTCCATGATGTCTTCTTCTAAAATTTCGCTACCATTATTCCTTATTCTAGCAACTGCTTCATTTAATCTTTGATTATAAGCTCCGATATTCTCTTCAGGCATCATTTCTAATGTATTGAACTTTTTTTTCCAAGTTTTTTTGCGTGCATCTTTTTCTTGCTTGTCTCCTTCAAATGTATCTTCTAGGTGCTTCCATATTTTATGGGCGGTGTCTTTTTTATTTCTGAAAACTCACTGTCAGATAGAGCACTGATAAGAGCTTCTTTGGCTATAGCATTCTGATGAAATAACTCCTTTTGTCTATCAGTAGCATCATCCTTTCCAAGATCTTCTAGAGTAGGAATCCTTGCTTCTTTGATAGTAACATTAAAAACTTCATAGGCAATACACTGCAAATGGGTCACCATCTTGTTCTCCCAATCAAGATGATTTTCTCCATCAAATTTAGGACTTTCTTTTCTGAAGTATGCCATTTGATCAACCTCAAGCTGTTAAACTTTATCTCTGAGGCACTTAGCTCTGATACCAATTGTTAGGAATAGTCCCAAGAGATAACTAAGAGGGGGGGGGGGGGGGGGGGGTGAATCAGTTATCTACAAGTTTCAATTCTTTATCCAATTAAGTATACTTAAACATAAAGCTTAAACATATTGAAAGAACACTTGAACACAACACAATATTGGTTACAGAGAAACCCAAATAGGTTAAAAACCCCTATGGGAATTGACACCCACTAATATTCTATAGTAGTGTATAATGATCCTTGCTAGAAGATCCTTTACCCTGTTAGGAGTAGCTTTACAATGCAATAAGTATAGTAGACTTGGTTAAGGGTTAGACCCTATTAGGAGTCTTTTATAATTGTCCCTGTTAGGGGAGAGGACACATTGTCCAAGAGCTCACTGCTCAAAGGGCAGAAGGCTACAACCTTCTGAATGACAGATATACACTATATCTGGATCTTGGTGAACTGCGCTTAGACCTGCTTGTCTAGATCAATTCCAATGAATAGAACACATACTCTTCTTGGTCACATTAACCTTCTCATGATGGCTCCACACTTCACACACTCTGCTCTGCTCTACTTCATCAACTCTAAGCCACACTATAGCAATCACAAATGACTGCCTATAAATATCTTTCTCTAAATGATATAATTAGGTTGACCTATTAGAACCACCTTAGAATCATATTAGAGACATCATAAAAACATTATATAATCATCTTGTTGGCACTACTATGGGTGCAACACATTCTGGGACATGTTCATATAAGATAATTGTAGGCGCACTCTACACACTGTCGACTCTACCAAAACAACTCTAACTTTCTCTCCAAGCTGAATTAACTTATGCGCTCTTAGCTAAACATCAAAAAATCATCTCTAAGATTAAATCCAAGGGCGTATACCCTCAAGATAGGTGCAACTCATGAACCAATAAAATCTCTTTCGGCTTTCCTGAACAAACACAGGAAACTGTAACTGGCGACTAGTGACTACATAACTTCACTTGCATCCAACATTAGACTATGCATCCATGAAATTAACATCACTAACATGTCTACAACATATATCCCAGGGTGAATGCCTTAATTCATCCGTACGCATGGGCGCATATGCTCTAAACTATCGGTACTTTGTATACTATCTAGTATTCAACATATATTATTTGTGCAACTTCAATTGTCTGTAACTTTCACATCACTGCATATCTTCTTATGTACTCTTAGACTAAGCATGAGTACAGTCTAAAAACCTTAACTACTAGGGTGCATGACTTCATGATCATGGTACAGATAATTACACATAGAACACTGCCTGTTACTCTATCAAGAAGACTGCTGACACCATCTTGCTGTAACACTATTTGTACTGATAGTTAACCTTTGCGCCCATGATATCATGTTGATATCATGTCCATACTTCATATACTGAATGCTTACTTCATAAGACTTCTTCACATGCTACTTTCCATATGTTGTGATCAATGACAAACATACAGTCAGTTCTGGACTGCTGGCAAATCTCCAACAAATGTGTCTTGTGTTGAATCTTTACAAGTTTTGTCTAGTTTATTTGTGTCTTCAGCCTACTCCTTTGGAAAGATAGCTTTAGATAGTGAGTTATTTTCTTTCAACCCTTATTAAAACTATTTCTATGTATATGGAGATATTTTTGTATACCATATTCGTGGGTGAAAAGGATTGCACTCCCTTTAGGAGTTTTGTGTCTTTATTTGGACCCTTGCAGGTGCTTCTCATGGCTCAGATATGAACGGGTTTTCCCTATGTTTGGTGTCTTTGGAGTCTTGTTCTCCTAGCCAACAATGAAGGGTTCCTGGTGCACCATTTCATTAAGAATGAAGGGGTGAATCTCTAACCAAAAATTGTCAAACTATTGTAGATACCATATGACACATTCTTAGCCCGTCCAAAAAAGCTTTGATCTAGCGTTTCATCTCCCTTAGATTAGGTTGTTTGTTAAAAAAAATTCCCTTCCCTTTTCCCAAACACCAACCATGAAGAGTCAACTTCTAAAATCCTGGAGGTTTTTTCACAGGGCACAACTTGTCCCACTCCTATGAAGCTTCTAGACTACCCTTATTTAGGCATGAGCCTCTTAGCGGTCAAAATTATCTTTTGGCACGCTCAGTGGAATAGAATTGAATGTAGTCATGAAATTTAGTACATGATTTATATTTTCAAGCTCGAATGAAGTAGGAAAGTTGACATGGTAAGCAACGATTGGGGTCTCCTTAGGCATGGACTCAAGTTAGTACAATTTCATTGATTGGCTTGCTCCTCAACCTTTTAAGAGGGATCCACTTCCTAGTTCATGGGAGATGTTGCTTGATCTTTAGCATTACTTGAGGATTATTTAGCTTGAAAGATAATAGAATTCCCTTTTGTATTCCCTAAATATGCTTGAGAAATCTCCTAAGGAACCATATTTGATAGAAGATATGGTCCGAGAGGACCATCTCACACATGCATATGATCTAGAGGATTCATGATTGATGGGAGGTGAATCTGATTGGA
The DNA here is from genome assembly GCA_027943335.1 of Chamaecyparis obtusa. Taxonomy (NCBI): domain Eukaryota; kingdom Viridiplantae; phylum Streptophyta; class Pinopsida; order Cupressales; family Cupressaceae; genus Chamaecyparis; species Chamaecyparis obtusa. The sequence continues at coordinate 855,065 of BSBK01001361.1, read as the reverse complement.
GAAATTTTCTATTGTTCTCCTTCTAGTGCCAGATACTAGATACAATTTCCTTGTTCAAGGGTGGACCAGTGAGTTATTTCTCAAAGTATAAGAATGAACAAAGTTAGTATGACGTGTAGCTGACACAAGTGAGTGTGATTCATGATGAAGAAAGTCTTCCCTTGCCACATATGAAGACTGATGATCTGAGTTCTCTCTTTTTTGAACTCCCCTATTTTTTTGAGGACGATAGGGTTTCTTCTATTTAGGTGTTGGAGATATCAGAGATCCTTTCAAATGAGAATTTTCCTTAGAAGTCTTCTGTCAAGGCCTCAAGCGAGAAAGGAGTTGTAGAGAATGAGGATATGCTTTTCTGGGATGAGCTTGAAGCATTTTGCACAATGCTCAATGATCACACTCCAAGCATTTAGGTGGAGTCCTCCCTTGCACCCCAGATGGAAGAACAACTAATTTATGAGATCAAGGAATGTGCAAATGCATCCCCTACTACAACTCTCTATGAAAAATCTCGTGGATGCCCAATTAGGCATTATTTTTAATATGCTCTAAATGCTAGTCTGACGAAGTCATGCTCACATCGAGCATGAAAATAGTTTTTTCAAATATTTTGAGATGTCATATCATGTGACATTGGAGGAAATGCCCAAAATGAACCATTATGTCATCATTTATGACATGTCACACTCAAGAAGGGTAATACCCATGTTGCCTTTATTTTATCAAAATGCCCTAGAGCCATTAATTGCAAAGGAAAATTTAGGTTTCCAAGGTAGCTATTTTTTAATTCTAGTAAATGGGTTCTTGTAATAAGTTTAGTTGTTAGGTTAGTGTAAATAGTTAGGTTAGGTTAGTTTTTTTTTAATAAATGCTACCATGCAAGGTGACACATTGTGAGTATCCCATGTATAGTTGTCAATCCCCAGTGTTAGTCCGCAACATGTTTTTCATGATTATTATCATCACATAACAAGCATCCTTTTAAAGAAAATGGTGATTTTATTTTGCTCCAATAATCCTTATGTTTGTTAAGAGCAAGCATGCCAATGCATCAAGTTTTCCCTATTTTTGTGTGCACCCCAAAAAGGTATTTTCTAACTTACTATCATTTTTGTGTGCGATAGTGAGGCCCCTTATTATGATATGTTGTTACTTCAAAGAAAAAAAATAATGTTCATTCTTTAGTCTATAAAGTAACATGACTTTTTAAAATAGTAAATGATGAAAAATCAAATAAGAGAATTGAGATAAAGTAAGCAAAAAGTCATATATTTTTCAGTTATCTTCAATATCTATTTATAGATCAAAATTTGTAAAATAAGGAGATTTTATTTTTCATCATTTATGTTTCCTTTGTATCCTAATGAGATTCAATTTTTTTCAAAAAGAAAAATATTCTTTCGCAACACAGATCACACGTCTCCAAAGTCAAGTCCATCTTTGTTTGAGCCTTCCCCAAATTCCTCTTAGCCTTCTTCCAAGATGGAAGACTCTTTGTCACTTCCCTTAGTGGTAGAATCCCAGATTTTCTTGAAAAATAACCTTAAGAAGAATTCCTCAATCCACTCCTCATCCATTTCCACTTCCAAGTCTAGGTATTTCTTCAAGAAATTGATCCCATGTCATGTGTAACAACAATGCATGTTGAGAGGCCTAAAGTGGAAATTTAGAACAAAAGGAACTACGCCACCTTTTCTCTAGTCTCAAGGAAAATTGTCAAAGCAATTGCCATAGGAAACTTGATGTCATAATAATCCATGGCCAACACATCCTCAAGCCCCCCATAGTGAACTCTGTCAAACATGCCCACCATGATAAATTATATCACCTCCCTAGGTTCCCCCAGGTCAAGTAGAGAGCCCACAAACTTGGATGTAATATTTGTATTAATCCTATAATGATTCTCACTATGCATAAAATTCTCACCAAGCACCCACTTTAAGACAGTAAGGACTAGGTGATCATTAGTATTTATTAATGTAGCTAGCCTACTATTATGTATAAAGCCCAGGAAAGGTTCTTGAGGCAATGGGCTAGACAATCTCACTGGTGTATCCATGTATCTAAAGCTACAACTCCAAATATTACACCTATGGCTCTCAAAGTTTGTTGAATGTCTTAAAAGCCACCTTTTGAAGGCCTTGCCCTTTTTATAGAGTAGACAACCACCTCCATAGGTGTAATGCATTTATTTCACCAAGGAGAGAATGTCACATCAACTTGCAAAAGTATCATAATTATTTTCCAAGAACTTTCATTTGTCCTTTTTTTGATCTTTGAGCCCAATTTTGGATGCTAATAGTGTGGTTGGAGGATATATGTAAACCTTAGGTGCCAAAAAAAAAGGTAACTGTATTTATTTTTAGATTAAAATGAAAGATTATTTTTTATATCCATGTGCACTAACATGTTTTTTAGTATATTTAGCATTAATAAATGTCATTTTGTGTAAATTAGTGATATCTAGCTAGATTTTACATGCTCCTCACTTAATTACCCATATTCATGACAATGAGATGCCCTTCCTTATCTTTCTAGTTGAAAAATTGGAGATTATTCTACTACCACCTTGGCAACCAACCTAGAGGAATCACGTCATAATCATTCATGAATACTAAAGCCAAAGAGGAGAAAAGAAAAGTAAAAAAATAGAAGCAAAAATGCAAAAAGTACAAATTTGAGATATGACATCTCTACCAAGACTATGGATGTCTGATTGGTAGTAGAGAAATGTGTCATTTGTCAAGGAAATAACCTTGCTAGGGCTATGAAAGTCTGACTAGAAACAAGACTCTATCTGATGCAGGAGCATCTCAGGTCCTTGAAAATCCCGTGTCACCAAAAACATATTTGAGTTTGTCTGTGTTGCTCAGTTCTTGCTTTGACTGAGTTGGTTTGGTGTTGCTCAATTTCCTTTGTTCACCGGTGTTGGTTGGTTATCTTTGGCACTTGGTTATTTCCCTGGCGCTCGGTGATGCTTGTCTGGCGCTCGGTTATCCTTTCTTACCGAGTTTTTTAATCTTGAATTTCTTTGAGGCTGACTTGTGCATTTAATTTGGGTCAAGGATTTAATGTTGGTATCCATCATTATGAAGCATGTGGATCTAGATCTGGTCGTTCCTTCTGTTGATTATGGATCTAAAGGCCAACTTGATTCAGTAGCCTCTTGTATAAATGTAGTTGTTTGGTTAGAGTTTAGGGAGTCAGTTTTTGGATAGAGATAGAAGATAGAATATTAGAGTTTATTTGTAGATCCTCGCATGTTGGAGGACTTTGTACTTGATTGTAATATCTGGCTAAAACCAAGAAGGCCTTATAACCCAGCATGTATGAATAAATTGGAAGATAATAAATGAAAGACATATGCATTCTCTCTCTCACTCTTGTGTGTTGTTGCTTCTACATGTTGTTCTGCAAGGTGGACCTAGTTAGGGTGTGCCTTTGGTCCCTTTCCCTATCCTCTCTTGTGTCAGGTGGTATTAGAGTGAGATTAGATCTAAATCTAGATATGCAAATCTAGGTTTGAAGGTTCCTTCTTGTGAAGCCCTAGTTGAATTATTGTGGGGTGGTAGATTGCGATCTGACCTACAATTGTAAAGGGTTTTCAAGATGGTTTGTGGGAGGTGAGATGCGGATCCATGATTGGAAAATATGTTGAGACAACTTGTTGCTAGATTAGAAGCTGTTGAAACAACCCAGAGAAGAGGAAGACATCTTGAAGATGTTAGTGATGATGAAATTAAGGTGGAACAAGGTAATGTAGAACCTGCACCTATGATGGATCAGGGTGAGGAAAGGTTCTTCAAGGATTTGACAAGTATGAAGTCTACACAACATTTTAATCCTCTTGAGTATGGTGGAAAACTAGATTCTGATGAATTGGTGGACTGTATCACTGAGATGGAAAAGAACTTTGAGTATGAAAATATACTTGAGGAAAAGAAGGTGAAAATTGCAAGCACAAAATTGAAAAGTCATGCATCCTTGTGGTGGGAACATTTGTAGCTGGACAAAAAGAGGAAAGGCAAAGACAAAATCAAGGTATGGAATAAAATGGTGAATAAGTTGAAAGGAAAGTTCTTACCTTGTGATTATCAGATTAACCTAGTTAGGTGAATGCAAAGTTTAAGGCAGAAAGATAACTCTAGTAAAGGAATATATTGAGGAATTCTATAGATTAGATATCAGATCTGGACATGATGAAGATGATGTAGAAAGGATTGCTAGATACTTGAGTGGTTTGAGATTTTTCATCCAAGAAGAAATTAGTTTGGTCAAATTGGAGAACATTGAAGAGGCTTATCAATTTTCATTAAAAGATGAGGAGAAATTGAACAAGAGACATGAACAATGAAAAAGAGGTAGAGGTGGTAGATTCCCTAGAGGGAGAGGTAGATCTCATGGTGAAAATAATATATTTGAACCTGAAAAGACAAATCTAGATAAAGGCAAGACGAAGTGGAAAGGTGAAAGTCCATCTAGAGGAAGAGGCAGTAACTACCAAGGTGGTTATAATAGAGGTAGTTTCTGAGGAACTTATTACAATTGTGGAGAAGAAGGGCATAGATCCTTTGAATGTACACATGCAAGTAAGAAGGTTGGTAGTAGTAGGAATGCTTTGGTGCAAGAAGAGTCACTGAATGAACTTGAGAAGGAAAATAACTTGATGGTAAGGAGAGCACTTTGGAATGAAGGTAAAAAGGAAGATCCGGTAAGGAAAAGTTTGTTCAAGACCAGATGTAGAGTTTATGACAAATTTTGTAAGGTAATCATTGACAGTGATAGCTTGAAGAATCTAGCATCTGAGGAAATGGTCACAAAGTTGCAGTTGAAAAGGTTGGAACATCCGAAGCCCTATCAGATTTCATGGATCAAGGATGAGCATACACTTTTGGTAAGTGAACAAAATTATGTGAATTTGAAAATTGGGAAATACTATGATAAGGTGTTATGTGATATCATGCCTATGGATTGTTGTCATATTTTGTTGGGTAGACCTTGGCAATATGATAGACATGCTATATATGATGGGAGATTGCATAAATATACTATTTGGGTTGATGGAAGAAGATAAATCTTGTTACCTTTGATGGAAGAACCTGTTAATAATGTTTGCACATCTGTGAAAGTTTGCTTGATGGAAGGAAGACAATTTGTTAAAGATTTGAAAAAGAATGATGTATGTTTTGATGTGATTCCCAACAAACCAAGTAAGAAAATAGAGGATAGTGTCCCCGAGGAGATTGATAAGTTACTCATCGAGTACATTGAAATCATTTTTGATAATGTACCTAATGGTTTTCCACTGAAGAGAAGCATTGATCATTGTATGGATCTAATCCTTGGACCTAATTTACCGAATAAGGCACCTAATCAGTTAACACCTACCAAGAATTAGGAATTGAACTGACATATTTAAGAATTATTGGAGAAAGGTTTGATCAGAGAAATTTTGAGTCCTTGTATAGTACCTATTGTATTGGTACCGAAGAAGAATGGAGAATGATGAATGTGTACTAATTCAAGAGCAATCAATAAGATAACAGTAAAGTGTAGTTTCCTATACTAAGAATGGATGACATAATGGACAATTCGACTAGAGAAAAGTATTTTACCAAAATTGATTTGAAAAGTGGGTATCATCTTATTAGAATCAGAGAAGGTGATGAATGGAAGATGACTTTCAAGAAAAAGGAAGGTTTGTATGAGTGGTTGGTTATGCCTTTTGGTTTCACTAATGCACTGAGTACTTTTATGAGGTTGATGAATGAAGTTTTGAAGAAATTCTTGGGTAAGTTTGTGATTGTATATCTTGATGACATTTTGATATTCAGTAAGACTAGAGAAGAACATTTTTTTATGTTAGACAAGTTTTGCAGAGATTAAAGGAAGAAAAGTTACTGATAAATCTGAAAAAGTGTTCATTCATGAAAGAGGATATTGTGTATTTGGGATTTGTGATTTCAGCTGATGGTTTGAAAATGGATCCTAAAAAGGTTGAAGCTATTTTGAATTGGCCTACACCTGAGAGTGCTAGTGAGGTAAGATCATTTCATGGTTCAGAAAGTTTCTACCGAAAGTTCATTAGGAATTTCAGTTTAATTTGTAATGCTATGATTGAGACTATGAGAGGAGACAAAAGAGAATTCAAGTGGACACATGGAGCTAATAAAAATACCCTATGGCTTGTTGACTAGGGATGTGTATTGTAACATTAATTTTATGGGGCATACTCTCTTGCCTTGGCATGTTTTCTCTTAATAAATCATGGGGATTGTGCCTCTGTTGCCTTTTCCTTTTTGTTAATCAATGTGTCCTATGTTGAACCTTTACAAGTTTGGTCTAGTTTATTTATGTCTTTGGCTTGCTCCTCAGGAAGGTTAACTTTAGGAAATGAGGTCTTTTCTTTTGACCCTTATTCAAACTATTTCTATCTACCTGGAGATAGCATTGTATACCATGTCTATGGATGAAAAGGCTTGCACTCCCTTTAGGAGTTTTGTGTCTTTATTCAAAATATTGTAGGTGCTTCTCATGGCTAGGATATGAATGTGTTTTCCCTATGTTTGATGACTTTGGCTTCTTTCTTTCTTGACCAATAATGAAGGGTATGGTGTACCATGTCATTGTGAATGAAGGCATGAATCTCTGAATAGAAATGGTCAAACCCCTGCAAATACCATTTGACGCATTTTCAACCCATCCAACAAAGCTTTGATTTTGAATTTATCCTACCTTAACTTAGGTTGTTTGTTAAAGGTTGTTCCCTTCTTTTTCCCCCAAACACCAATCATGAAGACTCAGCTTCTAAAATCATGGAGGTTGTTATAGAGGGTACAACTTGTCCCACTCCTGTGAAGCTTCCTGACTACCCTTATTTAGGTGTGAGCCTCTTAGGGATCAAAAAGTACTAAAATAATGGAGGCCCTATACTATTTAGAAGAGACAAAATGGCTTCAATGGTCTAGCTGAATTTTATGGATAAAAGAAAGAGTGTGAAATCTATAAGGTGACACGATCTTTAATATCATGTTAGATAGCTATTTGAGGTGTTTACTTGACAAAATAAAAATAAGCCATCAAGTATAGATGAAATTTTTCCTCTAAAATTATTAGATGATAAATCCATTATCTCTAGTTGGCTTAGATGCCCTAATTAGTCTAATGTTTCACCACTCAATCTATTGTTGTTTAGATTTAGTAGTTTTGGCTTGGAAAATCACCCCATAGTGTATTAATAGTGTAACTAAACTCATTCATGGACAAGCCTATGAAGCTCAAGTTATTGCAAATCCCAAGGCTTGATGGTATTATTTCTTTCAATGTATTCCTCATCATTTATGAATGACCAACAATAGGATTGGGAACCATGAAATTGAAGGGAACACGATTATATAAATTATTGTAGTTAAAATAAATTACCTCAACCTTGAACATTTTCCAATTCTTAGAGGATGCAACCTTCCAACTATTTTCATCCTACGAGTCAAAGCTCTAATTGTCCCAAGGAGAAAAATGTTGGAAGCATTGTTTTATGAGTTGATTCCCTATAAAATCAATTATAATGAGATTGTTCTAGGCACCTCATATGAGAGGTATCAAGACAAATATAAATACATATATGAGACTTTTGAGATTGGTATTCTTTGGTGATATGCTTCACATTAGATAGTTATTATATAATTATACTTATTATAATATTCGGGACTTGAAAAGTGCAAATGAAATTGGGTTTTCAATGAATTAAGGGCTAGGTATAAAACTTGTTATTTCTAAGAGTTTCTTGATACTAGAGAAAAGAGTCACCCTAACATGTTTGTATGTTACAAAGAATCTAATTCAATAGAATAAAATTCCCAAAATTTATAGGGATGTTACCAAATAGAAATTTACATTCAAATAAAGTTGGTTCATGTAGTGTAGTGATTAAAGGATGATGGTATGTGACCTATGAGATAATTTTAGGTTGTAGATCACAACATTGTGAGATTAATGCACTTGTCCAACTCCCTCTTCAACTATATACTTTATTAAATAGGTTTCAATATTTAGAGAAAAGGATATCTAAGTTGAACATTGTTTAGTATCTTGTGTAGACAAGCTTATTGATGCCATCATGACTTGCACTATTGTTGCCATCCCAAGTAATCACTTCACCTTCCATGAGAAGATTGTTAGAAATATATGTTTGGTTGTCTGCTCTCTTTGATGTCAAACATTGTGTTCCATAGGTGTTTGTGTTTTCTCAAAAATTGTGGTTAGAAAGTTTTCTATATTTGGAGAAGTAAGATTGTGCATTGGACATGTTAGTGTTACTAAACCTATAGAAAAATGGAAGACAATTTTTTTCAAGTGGTATAGAATAATACAAGACAAGTATCTATTCAATATTACAAAATAATGGAAGAAAAGTATGTATTTGATGCTACAAAATAGTGGAAGAGAGGGATATATTTTGGAAGTTTTTTTATGTGCTTCAGAGTTATTTTATTAGTTCTAGAAAGCATTGGCTCTATCTAGATGCCATTGGTTCCATATCAAAGTTACGTGGTTAATGATAACAATTATTCAATTATGTTTTTTGAAAGGTTTTTGCTCCAAAATTCAAGGTTGAAGTCATGCAAATGTGTTTTGTATGGTATTCAAGTTTTGGTCTTGGTTGTGGTATTTTTTGATGATCCAAAAAATGTTCCTATTGATCCAAAAATAATATTACCAAATGATTTAGTTAATATTAGTTCTTGGTGTGATTTAGAAATGCATTATGATGGATTATAATGTGGATTATTGGCAAGTAACATGGCTTTTTACATGTTGTGTGGATCTCACCATAGCATGTGGAGATTCAAATTCTGTTAGTAAGTTCAGTGGTTCTTTAAGAAATGTGACTACACATTTGAGATGGTGAAGTTGTTCTAGTAATTGAGGATCTTGAATTGGTCTATGTGTAGTTTTTTCATGGTCCTCTTTCTCTCCTAGAGTGGATCATGCTTCTTGATTTAGGTCTAGGTTTTACATTTAATGTTTATCTCTTATCTAAATGGGTTTGTGCTATATGTGACCCATGCATTTAATGTTTATCTCTTATTCAATTGGGTCCATTCTATGTTTTGTTTTGGATGCTTCTAGCATGGGACCTTATTGTATTTTTATGTTTCCCAAGGTGACTTATAACTTAAATTATAATATCCTTTTGGCATAGTTGACTTTGTTGTAATATCCAATTATCTATATTATATATAAGTACATTTTGTACTTTGGAAAAATGTAAGTATGTGAAATGAGTGGATTATGAATGAACCAGTGATGATCTATAATTAGAAGGGAAAAGTATATTGATATTGACTAAGAACAAAATGAAGCAATAATGTGTTGCTAAAGTTGATACTTATTGTGAAAATCAAGTGCATTGTCAAGAGAATATCTCTTTATCTACTGTAAAGAGTTGTAAGTACCTTATCCCTGATATAGTGAGTCTTGGTTGCACAAGTTTATTGATGTATCTTGCTAATTTTTCATTGAGCCTCTACATGCAAGTTTGGAGCAGTGAGCTCCTATCTATATTTATTGTTGTATTGGTAGTGAGCCTCTAGTTGCATGTCTGGACTAGTGATCTCCTACCATATTTTTTAATCAAATATATACATCGGTGAATTATTCTTTGTGGGAAAGTACTCACCGTAGTTTTTCCCAGTTTGGTTTTTTCACATATAAAATCTAGATGTTCATATGTTGTTCATTATGTTCATTACGTGCTTATTGTTTCATGTAGTGAATATTGAAGTTACTTAGTTTGATTTTGGTTTATTTTGATTCACTCCCCCCCTCTCAACATCTAAAGCATGTTTAGCAGAGGCCACTTTATTCATGAATCAAAATTGTTTTTTGGTGTGAATACAACTCTATAATGGATCTCAACATATTTAGGTCAATTTAAAAAAAAATCAACCAAGTTGTCACAGGTGAGGGGAACTAGTGTATCATATCTTCAAATATTTTAGATCTTAATGAATCATATAATATCTTGCATTATTTTTTTAGTGTTGTAATTTTTTATCCTTATACAATTTCATGCTCATTTCGGTGCTTCTCTTTCTAAGTCCTCAAATTTGTCTGATTCTCCTCAAAACAATGTCTAATTTTGGAATTTCAACATCTTTTCTAGCTCCTTGACAAACCTAGACTATAATGGTAGCCTAGCCAAAAGGGGCCCAAATTTGAACTCTTTAACGATAAAAAAATGGTGACTCAAAAAATGCTCTAGATATTGGCCTTCTTCAAAATTGTCAACATGTATTGTGAGGCTGACTATAAAATAAAGCCTCGTCCTCTCATTTTTACATCTCATTCTTACAATTAATTTCTCTCATCAAGCAATTGAGAAAGTGTATCAATCATTTTCAAGGTAGTGAAGGAAGAGGTGTATCTTTCAAGGATTCAATCATTAAAGATGACATCCATGGTTCCATGAGTGAATATATGTATTAGATATCTTATAGCATCATCAATATTTCATGAATACTTTGAGGCAATGGGAATTCTTAGAAAAGGTAGAACATTGTCAATTCAACATTTTACTTTAGATTTAGCTTGTAAAGTGTAGGGGCGAGCTCTTGTTTATATATTATCTAACGTAGGTTAATTCCTACAAGAGGCTTGACTTAAGCAAATCCCTATACAACACAACCCATTTTAGCACTTCTTGTGTGCATGATTTTAGATTTAATAGTGAAGGATTATAGATTTAGAAAGAGTAGATTGAGACAAAGATTCAAACTTTGAAGGAGATGAGAATCCTAGAGACTAAGGCTTAGCCACATAGTCCAACACCTTTCAATAAAATTTCACGGACATGATCAAAGTGATGTCCTCATTCAAAATACAATTTTCAATATTCACATTAGAAACCTTTAAAATGAGGTTTCCTAGTCACATGTTCCCATTCTAGATGCATACTTAGAGTTTGCATATATGTTATGTAACTTATTATTTATGTCGATTATGTTCAAATCTAAATATTTAAACCTTGTTCTTTCTTTATCTTATATAATCATATCAAACAAAAAAAAATCAATCAACCCCCCATTGTTCCTAACTCTTCTCAATACAATTGGTTTGAAGTTGGGCTAATTGGATTATTTTTTAATGTATTTTGATGTGAATGAGTTTGATTCCTAGCTTGCATGTGTAAACTAGTCAACCCTATTCCCCAACATTACATTTGGTGAGCCTGACATATCTTATGTTTGTGTTATTTTTTATATTCATATCTAATATATATATGTGATTTGATTATCATAACTCATATTACTTAAATAAGTGGTTAATTAATCATTTAATATTTTATTTTGCATTATCATTCACAATTGTATAAGAAAACGTTGAGAGCATAAATCAATTCCCTTAACTTTTTATTTCTTGTGTATGAATTTTTTTATCCATTATATTGAATCCAATATCTCAATGAGGATAAGTTATAGAATTATGACCTCTCAAGGATTAAACAATGAGGTTATTGAGCCTGAGTTAACTAACTTGTTCCCTAGGAGATTGGGTGAATCCTTTTCTCTTAATTCAACACCTATCATGCCTAACATTTCTATGAATCATACCCTTCATACTTATAATTATGAGGATGACTCTTCAACTCAACTATCTAATAGATAAATGGGGATGATGATGAGAAATTGGAAAGTCTTCAACAACTTGTGATTCAAGAACACTTAGGTGGAGAAGAAATCTTGTTGATTCAAAATTATGAACACGGTGTGGAAGTTTACGTACTATTGCTCACATAGTGGATGAAACACTACAAAGATGGCTACTTGTGTTGAAGTGCTTGGATATTCCAATCATCAAAATCAAGTTGAGTTTCTCATGCATAATCTCACATCTCTCATCTTTAATCATGACTACCTCTATGTAAAATTTTAATGTTACACGTGTTCGTAGTGAGAGGAATCTTATTAATCAATATGTTTAAATTCCACCTACAAAAAGCCTTCCATTTATTTCTTAGCCATCTCCTTTTCCTATCTACCATAGTAGTACATCTTCAAATCTTCCATCACAATCCAATTTTTCTTAATCCAATTCATCCATTGAAGCCACCATGAATTTTTTTTACAAAATTTCTCATATTTACAAGAATAATTGGTTACCATTCAACCCAATCCAAATCCACGATTCCTACATATTCCACCTTTAAGACACTTTTTGTTGATATTATTTATACCTCTCCCTCAACATATTGTTGTTCCTTGGTTGGAGAAGTGTAATGGATAAGGTGAACTCCACACTTATGCAAAAATATTTCAAACTCTATGGAGTGACTTTCACTATGACCAAAGAATTTTTGCAAAAACATTCCCTTGTTCCTTAAAAGATAAAGCTTTGGAATGGTTTTGTGCCTTGCCTGATTATTCAATTCAAACATTTCAATAATTGGTTGATGCTCTCATTCAAAATTCATATATAATATTGGTCCAGGGGTAACTTTAAGTAGTTTATTGAATTATAGATAAGGTGTTAAAGAAAAAGTAATTGATTTCATTGGTATTTATAAATATTTTCATGCATAGATTGCTTATCCTATTATTGATGGTGATGTTCAAAGGAATTTTATTAAAAATTTACAAAAGTATATTAGAGATGAGCTTTTATTTTTTGTTTTTCATCTTTCATGTAATGGTACACAATAATTCATGATTATCAACTTCAAGTAAGTCAATATGAAACCTTTCATCTTTGAATCTAGTTGATAGGAATCAAGAGTCTCATAATTTTTTTTATAACTTTAGAAAATAAACCAAGAGATTCATAAAGATAACACAAATAATTCTTCTAATCATATTGATACTAAAGTGGCAACCATAACAACCCCTGTTATAGTTAACTTTGATTCTAAAATCAAACATCACTTGACTTCAAAACTCTTTCTGAATCTTTATATAGAATCATTCTTCAATTGATTAATAATAATATGATGAAGCTTCCTCTTGTTTGTTTTACAGACCCTTCTAAACCATTGTAACCTTTATTTTATTTAAAATTCTTTTGTCAATTCCATTATCAACCTCGAGATGATACAAATAAATGCCTCTATATTAAACATGAAATACAAGAGATTATTAATGTTATAGTGGTGTCTGGTGTGAATGATAAAGGAAATAAGTTTGTGGCATTTCCTAATCAAATTTTTCTAATATCTACCAATCTTTTGCATTCCCATTCTAGCAATTTTGTTGAGCGTAATGATAGAGGCTTGATAGCTATCAATGATATATCTAGTAAAGCCAAAAATGATGTGAAATTTATTGATAAATCTAAGCCTAAGTGTGAACCTTAAATTACCTTTTACTTGAGAGATATCAAATATGCACCTAATGGACCATTATACGTTACTGCAAAAATTAAAGACAAGCTCTCTTGTAGAGTGCTCATTGATTATCTGTATGGAAAATGTTATTATGAAAGAAAATATCTATAAACAAAAATTTAATCAAGATACATATGAAAAATATAATTTTTTGATTAAGGTACATGATGGTTTGACTTGTCCTACTAGATGTTCCATCACTCTTCCCATCAATGTTGGTACTAAGACCTTAGATGTTACCTTTGTTGTTATCCCTCCATCAGACTGATTTACTATTAAATCAGGACATACTTGTCTCACTTCCATGAAATTTATCTCTTATACCATCCATAAGTGTTTGAATTTTCCTCACAATAGACAAGTTATAGTGACTAAACATAGTCTTTATCAACCCTTAGCTAATCATGGAAAATTTATCCTTGATTACTTTTGGCCTCGTAAACCTCAACCATTGAAACCTCATCAATATATCCTTTCCCTATCTCATGAAAAGTTAAAAGTCAATAAATTTAATTCCTTGAGTAAATATTTGAGGTCCACTTTGACTAATTTACCTAATGATTCTTTATCTATGGATATGGATATAGTTGTTCTAGTTCGACATCTTGGACCAAGACTTCTTCCTACTCCCTCTATTCCTCCTATATATGTAGTGGTTCCATCTCCCAGATAGTACAAAAGACGGATAATTTTTTTAATATCTTATAATCTCTCAACCTAGTGTGGTTTCTTCCATTCCTCCTTTTATTATTAGAGAAAGGGAATAAAATAAACCAATGTTGAGTGATCCACAAATTTCCTCCACACAAGTTTTGAGTTGTAAAAAATGAAATCATGGTGTGAGAGAATGTCAATGAAGATGTTGTGCCAAGGCTCATGAAAGTTCTTCCTAAAATGATTCTTCTCCAAGAAATTGAATGTTGATTTGGTCGTATTTTCTGAACCTTCACCCAATCCTAGAGAGGAGTTTACCTTGATCTACCTTGTCAAAGATTGAATTTTTGTTATGCATAATAATTCATTTTCTTCATCACATCCATACATGATCTCCTATTGTGATTAACTTAGATGATTATATCAATGATTGTAAACACTAAAAATGGTTAACACATGTGGCTCCCTTTTATAACATGTCTTCTATATTGCACATTTGATCTTTATCATTTGTCAATATTGTGTCATTCTTCTATTAATCAAATGATGACAATTATTTAATTAATTGCTAATTTTCATTCTCTAATTTGATCATGTCCCATCAATTTGTCTCCAATCAGTGACCTGGTTAAATAATTTTGATAATTATTTAATCATTGTCCTAGGAAAAATAAACATTTAATTTATCCTTTATCTTAATGTCACCCCCTTAGCAAATACATATATTATTTATTTACCCCCTTTCCCCTTTTCCCACAATGAAATAAATTTATTTATTTATTTGTCTAATTTTCCAAATTCAAGGGAATTAATAATTTTTAATTATTAAATTACACTCTAATTTCTAACTCAAGTTGTCTTTTTTATGCTAATTTGTCTCTACGTCTAACTCTTCTACCTTCCACTTTCCTCTCCACTCCTATCTCCCACTTACTAATTCCTTTTCCAAGTTTAACTCTTTCATCCATCCATTTTCTCCTCCACTTATTCCTCATCACTCATTTCCTCCACTTGCAAATGATATTTTTTTTGAAAATAAATATTTCTAATATTTATTTTCACTTAATTCTATCTTATTTCTATTTCCTCATCCACTTGGAAACACAAATTTTATTTTATCATCACTTAACTTTTCCTCTCATTTAATCTTGTTTTTCGATTATCTTAAGTTCTAAATTGATGTTGGCCATCCAATATATCCACTTGAGAGAAAGATATCATATTTGAGAAAGAAAAATCATTAATGAGGCTTCATCAAAGGAGTATTGTTAGTTTCATTTGATTTATCATGTTATTTACTTTATTTTGATGGTCTTATTAGTGTGATTAGGATTAGTTTGCATGATTTGATGGATTTTTGTTGGTATAATTAATTATTCACCTAATTACACTTTACTTAAGCTTACTTAGGATAATGTATGCATAGTAGTTTGCATTTGAGACACTTAGGAGTTCACACCTTTATTTGCACATTGTGTAGGAGAAATTCCACTTTAGGTGGTGATAGTAGTTATCACATTTCACTTTATGTTTTGTCTCCACATTTAGTTCTTTTATCACATTATCATCCTCCACATATTTCACATACTTCATTGCATGATGGAGGGTGATACACCTTTGGTGGACATGTGATTTTACCTTGTATGGGTGATAACTTATCTACTCCTTATCATAGGCTCTTATTGCCTTACCTATATAAGAAAACACATCTACATTATACTCATCCAATATCTATTGAATGCGGTTGGTTCATTATTGCGTCATTGATGAGAATGCAATTTATTCTTGTCTATATCATCTCTCATCTTTGTGTTATTCATTGGCCTCTAGATCCTTGGTTCATTGCTAGATGCAAGTTCTTACATGGTATCAGAGCCTTAGGAGTGTCCTCGAGTAGCCTACTTTGAGAGATTATGGTGTTTTTGTAGGAAGACACATTTGTAGATACAAGGATTGGTGATCTTTGAGAGCATCTTATGTCAAATCTAAGCTCAACATTATGTTAGGAGGCTATTTCGGTGAATTTTGACTGTAAATTTTCCTATATCAAATGAAAGTCAAATTTGAGTCAATTTTTCTTGCACAAGGGAGTTGTACAATCCACTTGCACAACCCAATACAATTATTAAAAACTAAAATTATTATGTGCATTTTTATTTTATTTACAAAAAAAATTTAGCTATTTTTTGGCTAAAGTATATTTGTGTGGCTTATCTCCTATATTTGGGCATAAATTTCATAAAAGCACATTTCACTACTATCCATAGGGTTTGTGCAGCTTACATCCATCATTAACCACACTTTCTAATAATTGGATAAAGCCTATAATCTAGAAAACCAATCCAACCACTAATAGAGAGGCTTCCATTTTATATTGCACTTTGGTGTTTTCCTATTAAAATACTACAAAGACATTTCCTTCTATTTATGTGGGACTATCCTGCAAGTCCTAACACCACAAGATCAATGGATCATACATAGGATCCTTGAAACATATTCTACCACATGGTGGAATCAGGTCCACCCATGAGGCATATAGTAAGCAAAAGTCAGGGAGGTGGAAAAATCACGTACTACCATGTGACATTAGCAAAAGAAGCACAATCAACACATATGATTTCCACATCATCACCAAGTCAACACCACTTTTTTTTCCAGTTTATCGTACAATCATTGCAAAGTCAATGTGCCACACCAATTATTTGAGTGTTCTTTTGGTAGACCAATCATCAAGCCTGGACAATTATTTTGTGACACACATAATTCTATGAGCCTAAATTTGACGGACATCTAGCCATCAGAACTAGGCAGGATATATTTTCTATGATGACCATATGACTGTCACATTAAACACATTATTTTTCTAACATAAGGAGGGTTTTAAATTTATCCCCCTTCACCATTTGAGTTTTTGATTTTGTAGTCCAACTTTGAAGGCTCATAACTTTCTTAATTTAACTTTTTTTTTTGAGGATATTTTTTTATTTGGGCTATATTTTCATAAAACTTTTAGTGATGGTGTTATTTTATGATTTTGGTAGACAATGTTTATAAAAATTGTAGTTTTTCATGACTGTACCTATCCAATCCTTAATTTTACAAATTTTAGGGCTCCATACAGGCACATATGATCTCCTTTTGAGGTGCCATATTTTTGAAGGGCATATTTTTTTGTCTACATCGATAATTTTCTATTAGATTATAGCCATTGTGAGTGGACATATCACTTTCAACATTTGGTCTCTTTTTGGCCAATTTTTGTATTTGATATACTTGGTTCTCAATTTGGTTTTTTGTATTAGTGATTTGAAGGGGTAATCAATTGTCCTATTGTAACTTTTTATTGTATAATGGATCCATCAAAAGTTGTATTCTTAACTCCATATAACTATCCTGAGTGGAAAAATGCTATGGAGAATTTGTTGCTACAGGTGGATTTGCATAGAATCACTATTGGTCACAATTCATAACCCGCAGGTCCTATAGAAAATAGTTTGATCAAAGGGATAAGGTCTTGACACTCTTATATTATCTATTTCTCCTAAATTCTTATATCATGTTACATCTTGCACACATCCTCACAACATTTGGACTAATTTAGAGAGTCTCTTTAGTAAGCCAAATAAGGTGAGGAAATTCAAGTTGGAGAATGAACTAAGATCTAAATCCTTGTGATTTTGACAATATCCAGGACTTCTTCTCTAAACTCAATTCTCTTAGAATAGAGCTTTCTAATTGTGGGGTTACTAAAGAGGATAAACAATTTATTTTTTCTATTCTCTCAAATCTAGGTCCTGATTATTCAATTTTTGTTTCTACATTCTATGTTATTGTGGATGCTCTTGGTAGTGCATACAAAATTCCTTCTCTTGATGAATTTGTATCTCAAATAACAAGGTAAAAAGTAAAGTTAGCACACATGGGTCAATTGAAGCCTTCAAATCCTCACACATTTCTTGCAAACGAATCCATTCCAAATCCTTCCAATGGAAAATGAAAGAAGCAACATAAGGATCCTAAGTCTCATGAGAAAGATAAAATTCTCCTTCACAACGTACTCTTGAGACCAAGAACTATTCAAGAGAGGAATCATTTAGAAGGAAGTAGGTGACATGTACATATTGTAATAAAATAGGACACGATGAACATAAATGTTACACTAAGAAGATTGATGAGCTCACTTACATTCTTCAAAAGAACAACATCAAGTTTCCCTCATCAATATATCCTCCTTATTCTTCATAAAATTTGGAATCCTATCCATCTATATCATTAAGAATGGACAAAGGTTATATTCTATGAAACGATATGTTAAGAACATAAAGCTACACTAAACATTCAACAAAACAAATCAAAACACCACTTATGATAAGACAAAAGAAAACAAATGGTAAGAGAGTGCAAACCACCCAAATGAAGCCTTCTTGATATTTGGATTTGTCTAAAGAATTGGATGTATGCTCATTGTCTGGTCAAGCTTGAATAGTTTGGAGTGATTTTGACATAATAATGGTAATGTGATAGTTTTGGGCTCTCAAATTAGCATTATAACTTTACTTTGATGGTGGATGAAAATTAAGGAGAAGAGGGTTAAATTTATAGGCAAGGAGAGGGATAAATGAATGGTTAAGATGAAAACTTGAGGAAGGGTGGAGATGCATTTAAGAGAGAGCACATGGATTGTGCTTTCTCAAATGCCTCTCATCGTGACAAGTGTCATGGTGCAGCAACACCCAAGGGTTGGTTGATCCAATTCATCTCTTATTTTCTTTTTTAGCCATCTTTGGAAAGTGTGAGATTTTACTAAGGTCATGTTGACCATAGTGTGGGATCCAATAGGGATGAAAGGCCTAAATAGGTCCTAGGTCTTAGGTCTTGCAATCTTGATGCTTGAATGTTTAAGTCTCTTTCTTGGTTATTTGTTAATTAGATGATGTCACTATGATGTCATAGGGTCTAGGGTGTATGAGAAGTCATATTTTAATCTAGCATGGAGTCTAGAACTCTCTAGGACTTAGCCAAAGTATTTGGTTTGCAAAATTTGAAAAATTTGTAAAAATATTGCAAAAGTTGCTTAGACAGAATTGTCCAAACACCCTAAAATGACCTTGGAGTGCCCAAATGGAAACCTAAGACAAAACCCAGACTATTTAAGTCATTTTGGACCAAATCCTAAGGTTGGAGGATATTGTGTATGAAGCTTTAGTTTTGGAAGTTTGCACAATGTGTGGGCGTTTGTGTATCTTTGTAATCAGTGAATTGAAGAAGGATGTTTTGAGTTGTGTTATGGACTGAATTTAATGTAGTGTTTATTTTAATATCTTTCCTTTCATTATGTGTCATTAGATTAGGATTTTTTGTTTATTTTCTTGTTCTGCATCAAATCTTATCTTTTCCGTGTTCACTGGTGTAAGATATAAAAATATATCTTTTTAGGGATATATTTTTATATGTATTTTGATATGTGGGGGATGGAAAATTTTGTGGACATATGAATTTAATAAAACATAAATACTTATCTTGATAAGGAGGAGATCACTATTTTCTAGTGTCTATGTACAGTTTCAGGGAATTCTGCAACCGGATCTGGCCTGGAAATGCAAAAATAGGGAAAACCTAGAAACCTTCTGTCTTTTGGAGCAAGGTCATCCTTGACCTCAGAGTCAGGGTAAGATCTTACCCCAGGGTATAATCTTACCCCAAAAAGTTTTCCTTGACCTGCACAACTCTGACAGAAATTCTGTTTGCAGATCCTAGAAGTTTGCTGAAAAGGGTACTCAGATCTGAATTGCAAATCGCTGTCCCACACCTATACTTGCAAAAAAAAGAGGGTTTTTGTTGTTTGGATGAGGGGTTTTCCATGGTCAAACCCAAGTTTGGAATCAACCTTTAAAATGGAATTGAAATAGAGAATGCTAACAAGTAGTAGAAATAGATCTAACAACGAAGCTATGATACTCAATATATATGCAATTATATTTGAAATATGAACAAATATGTTAATATAAAAGGTTGGACTTAACACTAACAAATGTAAATCAAAACCTCCATGATTGTATGCTTGGAATCCACCTTGAAGAGAGAATGAATAGATCTTGAAGATGAACAAAATGATCTTGAAGGAAGATCACACCACCATGATGGATAGATCTAGGGTTTGAATGATGAATCTTGAATGCTTGAACCAAATTTCTCCAAAGGCTTGGATGCTTGAATCCTTGATCTTCAATAGAGAACTTGAATGCTTGAATCCTTTATGGCTTGATTAATCCTTTGAAAATGCTTTCTTGAAGAATAGAGAGCTTGATTGAGATATTCTTGCTTGAGAGTGCTTGAGCATGAAAGTGGATGATTGAAAATGAGAGGAGGAAGGCTTCCTTTTATACTAGTCTAGGTCACAAACTTCTAGAGAGGCCGACATAGGAGAATTAAATTCCAATTAAGCCTTAACCCTTATAAATGGACCTAGATTAAATACAATTTAAGAGTTTACCATTTTGAAACCTGAAACAACCGACCTGAAAGTAGGAAAACAAACTTTTGAATTCCCCCCCGCACCTGGAAAATTTTTGATGAAAAGGGGGACTTGGGTCAAGGATGAGGTTGAATTTAAGCTAGGTCAAGGACAAGGTCTAACTTGACCTAGGGGTTTAGGACCCCTGGAAAATGAGCCAGAAGAGGAAACAGTGCACGGGGAGGCCCAAACAGAGCCCTAAACAAGCATAGAAGATGGGAAAGAGGTAGAAAAAAGAGGACAACATGATGATGGCCCAAAAACACCCCTTAAGGAGGGATAAACATTCTTAACATGGAAGTGATTCTATTTTAAGATGATACATTAAGCCCCCACTTTAGCGAGAGTATGGAAATTGAACATGCTCATGGTAAAGGAGAAGAAAGATCAAAGTGGATTCACAATGAGATAGAATAACACTTAGTTAAGGACACAAGCCCCCAAACTAAGGATTCTAACTCAACATACACACACGAGGGTGCGAACACAAAACAAAACCTAAATCAACTAGTAAAGGAAACCTTGCTAAAAAAAATGCCTCCTATACTAATATCATATTTGGAAAGCTATCATAAAAGCATAAGTGATTACATTAGAAAGAAAAGAGAAACACTATAAATATCATAGCTTCATGATCCAGTCCTACTAGCATGAAAGCAAAAATAGAGAAAAGAGAAAGTGATTACCTCACCCAGTAAGATGCCCACCTTACTGGGAATCACCAAGGAGGGAGAGCCCAAAAGGTAACAAGACCCGATAGTTCACCCAAAAAATTGTGCCTTGCAATTGTAATGCATCTTCTAATAGCTTTTGGAATACCCATAGATCCACCTTATTGTATCACTATAAATATTAAATGCATGTCCCTTCAGGATTTAGCAATTTATGTGCATTACCTTTCACAGATTTAGCATATTGAAAATTGAAAAATACGCGTCTCTTCAGGATTTAGCATATTGAAAATTAAAAAATGCGTGTCTCTTCAAGATTTAGCAACTTATGTGTGTTACCTTTAGAGGATTTAGCATATTGAAAATGGAAAATGTGTGTCTCTTCAGGATTTAGCAACTTATCTGTGTTACCTTCAGAGGATTTAGCATATTGAAAATTGAAAAATGTGTGTCTCTTCAGGATTTAGCAACTTATGTGCATTACCTTAAGAGGATTTAGCATATTGAAAATTGAAAAATGCATGTCTCTTTAGGATTTAGCATATAAATGAAAAACTATAGTACAAGGGAGACCCTATATATGCCCCCTCCTTATCATGGTTGTCTACTAGACATGATAAGGAAGAGGAAGAGGATACCTACTTCACAATGTAAAGAAATATCCTCCTTAACAATGTACACTATATTCTTAGCGAAGGGTATTGACCCCTACATCCAAGAGTATAGATAATTGTGAAAAGGATATGTCATTCATGGAAAAGTATCCTCAAAGAAAGAGATCTTATCAATAAGGCCCCCACCGTAGAGGAGTTCTTTTAGATAAAATATCATCTTTTAAAGATAAACCAATCGAGAACAAAGATTCAATCATCAAGCCCCCTGCAATCAAGAGGAAGAGGAATCTTTGAATTGAGGGAAACAACTCTAATCACCAAAGTAAGGGCAAGAGTGTTGGCATGTGATGTTTTGGAATACTGGGAATCACTTAAGGGTTGTCATTTATGGTAAAACTTATGTTTGAGTTATTGCATGTTGTGGAGATTTCCACCAGAGCTTCAGTCATAAAAATGACTAAGTACAAAATCAAGATGACAGGGTATAGTGGCACAATTTTGGTCAGCGATTAAGATATATAAGGTATTATGGCTTGTGAAGTTAACTGGAGGTATTTTGGGACATACACATGCTTCATTTAAGATTGCATAAATTTTGGTCACTAGATTTGTGAGATACAATGTTTGGAAGGTATGCAAAGACAGTAAAACATTGTAACAAGGTATATGAATAATTGCAAAGATTAAGGAAAGTATAATGGATATGGTAACATGCTAAGACAAGTAAATAAAGTATATTTATGAATCTTTGGTAATATAAGAGTTCTGACTCTATATATATCATTCACATGAGTTTATATTATGTTTTGTATGGTAATTATGAAGTTGACTGTGTTGGTGCTAAAAAATACATGGGTTGTATTTTTGAGCACCTTGTTAAAATTTTGCATTATGAGCCCTGTAAGTGCTTTTGTGCCTATTTTATTGGATGAGATTTTGAGGTCTACCATGCATAGCAAGTGTTCATCACCCTTCTTTATACATTTGAAGACATCCCAGGTCATTAATTTTAAGTTTGAAGTTGTTTCGTGATGTCTTGTTTTGAGCACTTGTCCAAATCTGCATTTGTGCCTAAGTGTCATTTTGTTGTAGCAGGCCCTATTTGCATTTGAAAATATTTTTCCCTATGATCGATCATGAAATTCTAGTTGTGGCATCATATTTTAGGCATGGGAGTGATCCTACCAATTTTCAGCCCTCCATGTGCCCGTTTGGTCACTTTGCCAGAGTCATTCCATTTGTAATTTGTTAAATTTCTCTGAGGGTGCACTGTCTAGAATTCTAAATGGCCTACTTTGAGGCTTTGTAATTTGTGCCTTGTGCAAGGTCTGACATAATTGAGTTTTGTTCTATACTGTATACCTAGAAAACTACTTACCTGAAGATTTTGAGGTCTCTACCAATCCAGTCGACCGCTTTGCCTGACCAATTCCAAAGCCAATTTCTGCATGTTTGTTGTTTTATTTTCAAGAAGTTGGTAATGGACTAAATTTGTAGATTAATATTGGTTGACCTATTGACTATCAGAGAAAATCAATTGATGATTCATGATCCCTATGTGTAAGTGATTCTATGTTCAAAGGGTTAGACTCTGGAGGTCTCTTTTGATTGGTTTTCAAAGCCAAGATCAATAGCAATTTATGCAGATTGACAATGTTGAACAAGATGAAGTTTACAGAATGGTCATTTTCATAAGGTAATAACTTTTTGTCTGAGAGTTTTTTTCAAGAACCAATTATGGGATCATTCTCATGGCATATAAATGTGATACTTGATCTGATGGCGAAGTCTCAGAGCATATCTTTCTATTTTTGCAACGGCCAATCCAAATGAAGTTTATGTTGATTCAACATTTTGTACTTACTATTTTTCTAAATAGCTAAGTTTGATTATTTGCATCTTGCACCCAGTGATGAATACGGCGAAGCCCTTTTGCATGTGTTTTCAATGTGGATGAATGAGTCATTTTTCCAAGTGATAGATCTTCAAGTGGAGGTATGGTGACTTTTCAAGTGGCACCTTTGGCAGGGTTCGCACAAGTCTGAGTTCGGGTAGTTGCATAATATAACAAACTAGCCTACTTTACATATTATTATCTTTTGGCCCAAGTGTTTTTGAGGCCAGTCCAGTTAATGGCAATTGTTCATATGCTAGAGAAGAATTTACTTTCCGGTTCCCATGCTTGCAAAGAAATATTCGGTCATTTTTATGGGCCAGTTCCAAAGGCCATTTGCCATTAATGAAGTCATTTTGCAAAAGTATAAAAAATGTTTATAGTGGCCTCTAGTTTGAATGTCTTGTGATTCGGGTGCAAAGTAGACTGAATGATATTCATTGTTGCATGATGAATGCTGATGAACTCGAGAGTTTCACAATGGGGTTTGGATAGGCATTACAAACTTCCAAGCAAACGGGCATGTCAATGGTGAACTATTTGTAATGATTGCCTTAGGATGATGTTGTATCAAAGTTGTAGAATAGATGAAAGGTGGAATTTATTAGATAAGGTTGTGAAACTTACAAATGCTAGAGTCTTCAACTTTTGCCACATACTCCTAGCCTGTGAGGTCTCTGGATGCCCCAAGTCTATGATGTCTCATGGACTCCTGGATTACTGGATCCTCGCATAATGGATTTGTTGAATGGGGCTTTTGTAACTTTCACACAAAATGTCAGGATGTAGTATTCACGCAGATTGAAAGGTGCATGTGATAAGTAGCATAAATGCAAGGGAGATAATGCCTTGTGTAAGTTTGTATTGGGGGCAGGTTTATTTATGCTTGCAATTTGGTGGCTCACGCATTGTATAAGGGAAGACAACCAACGTGATGTTAAATGTGGAGGTGCCTACACATGAGTTTGGGGAGGCATGTTGGATTTGATGCCAGTGCAAAGGAAGAAATGGGGCCTCACACATCAGGCTCCAGTGTATGAGCTTGATGTGGGCTTCCAACAATAAAGATTGATGCTTGCACAAGTGTGTTTGGAGTTTGCGTGAGGAAGCCGAAAGACTCATGCAGGGACCCTTGAAATGGTAGGCTGCCATTTTGACAAGAGATGTCACATAGTAGATAGGGGTGCATGATGTAAGTGGAGAAGTGTGTGCAAGTAAAAATTGTAAGAAAAGTGCATATTGCCAGCTAAGCACATGGGTGTGTGAGCAATTTGTGAAGGTTCACACATAGCCACATAAAAAAAGAGCAATGAGGGCTGCTAGCAAGTAGCAAATGTGTGAGCTAAAGTAAATAAAGATGAAGGAAGCCACACACAAGTAGTGGATGCTACATAAGCAAATGGTGGGGGAACTAGCATTTTGAGGGCACTCACGTGATTGTGTGGAGGTGCCCACCAAGCATGCTTTCTGCAAACTATAAAAGGGAACTGGCATTGTATAAGGCCAACCCATGCATTAAAATGAATTGGGAGCCTTGGGTAATGATTGTGGAGGCTACCTACGTAAGGAGTTGGGGACCTCCAGGCCTTACGCAAGTTGATGATGGCTCACGTAGATGAGTTTGGAGCTCACACAAATGCATTGAAATGCCCTGCACAATGAGGAAGAAAACCTGCAAACAAGGAATTTTGTGTGAATTTGGAAGCACTAATATGATACCAAGCCAATGCATTGGTAGTAGCCAGTTCACAAAAGGAGGGCCAACGTTTGAAGGGGTCCCTTGTATAAAGAAGGGTGCCTTGCACAATTTCAAAGGGGGGAGTCACATTTTTCCAGCACATAGTAACAAAGTAGGTGAGGGGCTTTTGTGAAAGGAGAGAGGAGGCTTTGTTTATTTTTAGAGGCCTCACGCAATGTGAAGAGGGGAGTGTTGCGCATGGTTTGGAGAAGGGCCTACAATATGCTAAGGCTTTTAATCCCCTATGCCTCCTATTCCAAAAGCTAGAGATGTGTAAATACTCCAGCACCCAGGCAGTATGTAAAGTATGTGGAGAAGAGGCACTTGTGCTTCCTCTTCCTTGTGGGCCCTCCTTGGGGCATGTGTCGGTTGGGCATCAAGCCAAAATTTTGAACAAGAGTTTAAAAACCTTAGAAATATTAGTCCCATATTGATGCCATAATGGAATTCTCAAGTGCATAAATACAACAACCCTTACTAATGAAATAAGATGAAGAGCTAGAGGCTATGCTCATGCGATCGCTCATATTGGTGCCTCAATTTTTGTGCCAGCGGGTTCAAAGCTAAAGGTAATTTTGTAGGAGTGATGATGTGGGGTGCTAAGGTGGACAAGAATGACATGTGGCATGAGTTTGCAAATTTTCCAAATCAAGTCGACAGTTAGCAGAAGATTCTGAGATCTGGAGGTGGCTGTTAGCTAGCCGCCAGATGCTAGTGGTTAAGCTGCTAGCATCTGGAGATTCAGAGATAACTGGTCACTGGATCCCACACGATTAGAGGCAAGCATTTTGAGATCATGAGATCACCTTTAGTCACTGAGTCTCCAGATCTTGGCGGTCAATGAAGATTCATTCTGAGATTGGGAGAATGGGCTTAGTCACCCATTCTCCAGATGTAACCCAAGGTCAAGGCAAAATTTAGAGATTTAGAGATAGGCTATTTCATGTGGTCACCAGGCTTAACCATAGTTAAGAAATCCATTCAGAGATCTGGAGAATGTATGTAGTCCCTAGTTCTCCCAATCGGGGGTTAAACTTTGATTTTGTCCGAGCACCCAATCAAATGAGGACACTTGGCGCTTCCTGGTGGCTTCTGTGGTAGAAAGTGCAGAATAATATAAAAATGATAAATTTAAAGTGCAAAAAGATTTGAAACAAATGCATAGTTCAAACATTTGAAAATATTCAAAAATTTAAATGACAAGGCCTGCTCACAGAAAAATGTCCTGGAAATTCAATTTTTATCCAAACATATAAGTGTTATATGTTTCCAGAAATGAGAAAAGACAAGGAATCCAATGGTAATGATTATTTTTAGTTTCAAGGTGATGGGAAAGAGCAATATGGGTTTGAATTCCGAGGCTAGAATCAAATCAGTTTGTTTGAGAAATGATAGCAAAAAGTGGATTAGTTTGAGGAATCAGTTGCAGAGCAAAGTGTGGGAAAACCTGGAGATATTTTCATGCCAAGAGTGGACAGCTGTCAATTCTATGTAACTGACCTAATTTTGCTATATCTTTGTTTTTCTCTCATTTGGTAAAGGATGTTGAAAATTTATGCTGCTGGGACAGCTTCCAGGCTTTGAGTTTTATTTTTGTGTTCATGGTCTTACAATGTATAGTTTCAGGTGAATTTTAATGAAAACAATGGAGTCCCTATTTAGTTCTTGTTGATGTCTTTGTGTATCTGGTCTTAGTTCTTGTCTATCAATTTGTGAGGCATTTTGATGCACTAGCTATAAGGTAGCTATGATCTTGTTTTTAAGTTTCTTTCAAGGAGAGAGTCAATCTTGAATACAAGTTCTGAGAATTTAAGGTTTATATATGAATTTGATGTCCAGGTATTGAAATGAAAAGAATGGTTTGCAAGGCATTTCATTTAGGTTCTTGAGTTTGGAGTTAGGGTTTTTTGGGATTGCACACTTGTTTGACTTTGTTGCCCAATAGATAAGGCACTGGTCTTGGCTTGATTGGTAGTTTTCTTCATCAAACATTAATTCAAATCATTTTCTATTTCCTATTTGAAAGCATGAATGTTTAGAATTTGTATTGAATAGTACAAACATTGTTGGTGATTCCTTGTAGAAGTGAATCTGATGGGTTAGCCTACCTAAACCTCTAGGTTCGAAGAGAAGAAGGGTGAATATCCTTGTTACTATCCACTGATTTTCATGTTTGCATAAAGGGGTTTAATGAGAGAGTGTTCATGTATGCAGATTTAGTATGGTTTAGGTACACCCACCTGGGTCTATGGAGCCCAAAGTGTAGGAGGATTAAATCCTTGTTAATTAGCCTTTTCCCTGTAAGAATCTAGAATTGGGAGTCTAAGAGTCAAGCTTAATAGCTATATAGTGATTCTACATGAAAAAGAGCTAACAGACTGGAAGGCTAATTTTGTATAAGTATAGATCGATTTTGTGAAAGTGAAAGATGGTATGATTATGATGATGGAGTAATTTTGCAAATGTAAGAGCAGAGATCAGATGCGAGATCAATAAGAGGCTGAGCTACAATTGGAACTATCTAAGCAAGATAAGTGCTTGTATTGTTCCCCTTTGAGAACTACTTTTAAAGACAAGTATTGATTGCAAGAGTAGTGTGCTCACCACCTTTAACCAGGTGTTTTTGTATACCCCTAACATGGTTTTGTATTCCTCTAACAAGGAAATGTACTATGTAACAATCAACTCCTAACAAGGCTAAATCTCCTAATAGGGATATTATACTTTAATACATATTTGTGGGTACCATCTCCATCAGGGTTTTCCCTTTGGCTAGGGTTTCCTCGAGAACAAATCATGGTGTCCTGAGTAATGTGTTATGCTTATATGTTCTTTTCATTTCTACATTACTTTGGATTGTTTGTAATTATTTAAAGAAGTTGAAATTAAAGTTCTGTAATAGTGATTCATCCCCCCTTAGTATTACCTAATCCTAACAATTCGTATCAGAGCTCTTGGCCCTTTGAGAAAAAGCTTAATAGCTTAAGGGAGCTTAGAATGGATTCAGAAGTTTTACAAGTGAACTTTGAAGTTGCACTTGAAGATCTGGATAAGATGAAAGTGTTGGAGATTTGCCAGTGGGCCAGTACTGACTGTATGTTTGTCATTGATGACAACATATGGATAGTAACATGCATGGAAGTCTTATGCAGTAATATTTTAGTATATATAGCATGGACATGATATCAACATGATATCATGGGTGCAGAGGTTAACCATTAGTACAGACAATTATATAACAACTTGTGTTAGCAGTGTTCCTGACAGAGTAACAGGCAGTGTTCTGTGTATGGTTGTCCATACAGTTATCATGGATCCTTGCTCCTTTGGATATGTGATGGAGACATGTTAGTAATGTTACATTCATGGACACAAAGTCTAATGATCAGTAGAAGTGAAGTTATGCAGTCGCTATTCGCCAGTAGCAGTTTCCTATGTTTATTCAGAAGAGCCGACATAGATTTTATTGGTTTTAGAGTTGCGCCTATCATTATAGTGTGTTGCCTTGGATTTAAGCTTAGAGAAGAGTTAGTGATGTTTGGTTAAAAGTGCATGAAGTAATTTAGCTTGAGGAAAAATATCCAGTTGTTTTGGTAGAGGCGAGAGCGTGTGGCGTGTGTCTACAATTATCTTAATAGACAGGTCCCATAATGTGTTGCGTGCTAGTAGAGCTGACTAAATTTTTATTTGAGTTTGTTATGGTTTCTCTAATATGATTTCAAGGTGGTTCTAATAGGCTGACCTGATTATATCATTTAAAGGAAAGATATTTATAGATAGTCATTTGTGATTGCTTGGGTGTGGCTCATGGTTAATAGTAAAAGCAGAGCAAAGTGTGCGAAGTGTTGAGCCATTAGAAGAAGGTCTATGTGACCAAGTAGAGTATGTGTTCTATACATTGGAACTGATCCAGATAGTAGGTCAAATCATAGTTCACCAAGATCCAAATATAGTGTGTTTCCATTAAATAGAAGGTTGTAGCCTTCACCCCTTTGAGCAGTGTGCTCTTGGATAGTGCATCCTCTCCCCTAACAGGGACTATTGTAAAAGACTCTTAACAGGGTCCGACCCTTGACTAGGTCTACTGCACTACATATATTATAAAGCAACTCCTAACATGGTTAAGGATCTTCTAACAAGGATCATAATACACTAGTGCAGAATATTAGTGGGTGTCAATTCCCATTGGGGTTTTTACCTATTTGGGTTTCCACGTAACCAAAATATTGGTGTTATGTTCATGTGTTCTCTCATTGTGTTTATGCTTATGTTTAAGTATACTTAATTGGATAAAGAAATGAAACTAGTAGATAACTGATTCACCCCCCCCTCTCAGTTATCTCTTGGGACTACTCCTAACAATTGGTATCAGAGCCAAGTACCTTAGAGAGAAAGTTTAATAGCTTGAGGTTGATTAGATGACATTCTTCAGAAAAGAAATTCCTAAGTTTGATGGAGAGAATTATCTTGATTGGAAGAACAAGATGGTGACCCATTTGCAATGCATTTCTTTTGAAGTTTTTAATGTAACTATCAAAGCAGCCAAGATCCCTACCTTAGAAGATCTTGCAAAGGATGATGCTATTGAAAGACATAAGGAATTATTTCAAAAAAATGAAATAGCCAAAGAAGCCCTTATCAACACCCTCTCTGATAGTGAGTTTTCAGAAATAAAAAAGGTAGACACCGCCCACAAAATATGGAAGCACCTTGAAGATATGTTTGAAGGAGATAAAAAAGAAAAGGATGCACACAAAAAGACATGGAAGAAAAGATACAATACATTAGAAATGTTACCTGAAGAAAACATTAGAGCCTACAATCAAAGGATCAATGAAGCAGTTGCTAGAATAAGGAATAATGGTGGACAGATTTCAGAGGAAGATATTATGGGAAAGTTAATGACTACTCTCACTCCAGAATATGAAAGAAAGATCAACATCCTTGATGAAACCATGCAACTCACATAAAATTTCAAGAGAGACCTTGATCAGTAAAATCTCAGCTTTTGAAATGTCAAGATTGAAGACAGAACTTAAAAGTGAGACAACCTTCAAAGCAACAGTCCATGGTAAGAAATCTGAAAACACTTATGGTAATTTTGATGATATATATGAAGAGAAAACACTAGATGATTTCATTGCTATGATTTCCAAAAGAGAAAAGAAAGGAAAAGGAAAATATGAAGGTTAATTACCATTTAAGTGCTTTTCATATAATAAGATTGGTCACTTTGCATCCAAGTGTCCTACAAGAACTAGAAAATTAAAAAATGACTGCAAGCCTAAGTACTCCAAGGAATCTTACTATGATGGAGATGGAGTCTTAGATGATGAATCAGCTGAAGAACAAATTGGATTCATTGTTATTATAGTGAAAATGAATAAGAAGACAAATCATGAAGAAGAGAAAAAGGAACAAGAGCTAGCATTAATTTCACAAGTTGACATAAGGGCAGACTGGATTATAGATAGCGGTTGTTCACATCACATGATAGGTGATAAATATAGATTTGTTTATCTAGATAAATACAATGGTGGCATGGTTAGATTTGGAGATAACACTCCTAAACCTATCATTGGTAGAGGAGTTATCACATTGGATGGAAAGAACAATACTGATGATCTCTATGCTGATGGTTTGAAACATAACCTTCTTAGTGTTGGGCAGTTACTTGAAAAAGGTTATCATTTAGAGTTCAAAGACAACAAATGCATCACTAACAATGAGGATGGTGTTATGATTGCATCATTCTCAAAGACTAAAGGTAATGTTTTCCAACTTAATTTAGAAGCAAGTTGTTTCATTGCTAAAATTGATGACAGTTGGTTTTGGCATAAAAGACTATGTCATATCAATTTTGATAACATGGTAAAGATAAGCAATGTAAGGGCAGTAAGAGATCTACCTAGCATAGAAAAACCAATTGACACCATATGCAGGGAATGTGTGATGGGAAAACATGTGAGAAACTCATTTAGGAGTAAGCATAATTCAACTGAGAACAAGTTGGATTTGATTCATACAAACCTATGTGGTCCTACTCAAACAAGATCATACTATGGTGAAATGTATTTCATTCTATTTGTTGATGATTATACTAGGATGATGTGGGTTGCATTCTTAAAAGATAACTCAGAAGCATTTGAGAAGTTCAAGATATTCAAAGCTAAGGTTGAGAATGAATCTAGACTAAAGATAAAATGTTTGAGATTAGATAGAGGAGGAGAATTCACCTCAGACATATTTTATGAATATTGTGAAGAGCATGGCATAAAGAGATAGCTAAGTGCACCTAGAACCCCTCATCATAATGGAATTGTAGAAAGAAGAAATAGAATCATCCTTGATACATCACGCACCATCATGATTGAAGGAAAAGTTGCACACACCTATTGGAGAGATGTAGTCAATACACTAGTCTATACAATCAATAGAATACAATTGAGACCAAGCGAATACAAGACACCTTATGAGCTATGGTTTGGTAATGTTCCCATAGTAAAATACTTCAGAATTTTTTGAAGCGAGTGCTACATCAAGAGGGATGAAGCAGTAGGCAAGTTTGATGCAAGAAGCGATGAAGGTATTTTCCTTGGTTACTCCACTAAAAGAAAAGCTTATAGATGTTACAATTTAAGGTTAAAGAAGATCATTGAAAGTGCTCATGTTAAGATTGATGAAAAGGTCATGATTCAAGAAAGATATCATGATTAATCACCTATGATTGAAGATGAACCTAGTCCTTCGACTAGTGAGACAATTGTTGGGGAAATGTTTGACATCATTGATGTGTTATTCAATGACCCTGAAACAAGTGAAGTAGAAACTGCAAAGGCTGATGAGTCAAAATCACCAAAAGCTCCAAAGTTCACTTCTAGATATCATTCTAAGGATGACATTATTGGAGATCAAAGCAGAAAAGTCACAACAAGATCAAAAGAAAAGAATCAAGAAAACAATGAAGTGGTATGTTTACTATCTCAGATTGAACCTTTAAGTGTTGAAGATGGATGCAATGATTCTGATTGGCATGATGCTATGAAAGAAGAACTAGATTAGATTATTAAGAATGATACTTGGGAATTGGTCCCTAGACCTAGTGATAAGAATGTGATTGGAACAAAATGGATATTTAGAAACAAGATGAATGAAGATGGTACAATAGTAAGGATTAAAGCAAGGTTGGTATGTAAGGGATATGCACAAAGAGAAGGCATTGACTATTTAGAAACTTTTTCACTAGTAAGCAGGTTAGAAGCTATTAAGCCATTTTTAGCTTATGCAACATTTAAAAACTTCAAAGTCTATCAGATGGATGTTAAGTTAGCATTCTTGAATGGTGAGCTAAAAGAAGAAGTATACATTGAGTAGCTAGAAGAATTCACCCTATCAGACAGACCTGATATGGTATGCAGATTGAAGAAAGCCCTCTATGGACTTAAGCAAGCTCCTAGAGCATGGTACGAGAGACTTGATGGATACTTAACAAAGACTGGATTCAAGAAAGGAGCAACAAATTGTAACCTATTTATAAGAGAAACATCTGAAGGACTACTACTTGTGGCTATATTTGTTGATGACATTATTTTTGGGGGTAATGACAAATTGAGTACAAAATTTGCTAAAGAAATGTAGAGTGAATTTGAGATGAGTATGATTGGTCCTATCAAATACTTCTTGGGACTAAATGTGCAGCAGACAAAAAAAGGAATTTTCATTAATCAGACCAAATATATGAAAGAGATACTGAAGAAATTTAAGATGGATGATTGTAAGCCAGTGGTAACACCCATGATAACTGGATGTAAGCTTACAAAAGAAGATGACTCACTAGCAGTGGATACAACATTGTACAAGTCTATGATTGGTAAACTCATATATCTTACTCAAACTAGACCTGATATTTCAAATGCAGTTGGCATAGTTGGAATATTTGTAGAAAAACCTAAACAAAGTCACCTCATGGAAGTTAAAAGAATATTTAGATATTTTCAGGGCACTATAGATTATGATCTATGGTATCCTAATTCAGAAAATGTTGAACTTCATATATATACTGATGCTGATTGGGCATGATGCATTGATGATAGAAATAGTACATCAGGTGGAGCAATGTTTCTTGGTGATAAACTTGTCACTTAGACAAGCAAGAAACAAAATTGTATTTCATAGTCAATAGCAGAAGTGGAGTATGTTGCAGTAGCTCTGAATTGTTGTAATGCCCAAAAGTTCGGGTCAAAACACAACCAACAATTTTTTTTTTAAAAGGTTAAAAGTTCCACGCTTAAGATGCGGGTAAGAGGAGTCAACGACGAGGTCACAAAAGATTCAGGTGATCAACCTCAACAATGTTGTTTTAATATCCATAGGGTGCTAGATGATATCAATATAATTGAAGAAGATCATTGACCACCTTCTCGATCAATATCGTAGATCATCGATCTATAAAGTTTATAGGTTATCTAAGAGGAATTGAATGTTTATTTAATAATGTTAATTCTATAAATAGGTTAACCATTTTCCAATTTTGTTTATAACAAGGCCAATTTGATTATGATGATTAGATTCTTAGTTTGCAAGATTTTTGGTTGCAAAAATTAAATAATCATCTTCACCCAATGTCCATTCCAAATGGATAAATGTTAAATCAATTAATACTTACAAATTGATAATTAATTAATATAATTATTATCTAATTAATGATTTTAAAAAGTTAAACCATGATATGTAAGTAATGATTATATAGATTAAATAACATAAATATATATATAATTAATTAATAATTATAATATATTAATTAATTAATATAATTATTAATTAATTAATAAACTATAATAAAATTAATTAATATATGTACATATACTTTATAATAGGAACATTGAGAAACAAAATACAACTAAATAAATAATTAAAAACATACCCTATCGATATCTTATTAAAATTCCTAACAAGTCCTTAATACAAAAATAACTTAATTAAGAAACATCCTAAACTAACTTATACTTATAACTCATTCATTAAACTATCTAATCTACACTACTTATGCACTAAACCTACTCATTAATTTAATCTTCCTAGGCTGCCTACAAACTAGCCTAGCTATTCCATCAACCACCCTACTCTAAGCAACCTATAACCCATCACATCTTTCCACACACATCAACCAACATCTAGGACATTGGGGTACGCATCAAATGGAGGAGGGGAGATAATTTCAACAAATTTTAAATGCTCTTCCAAAGACCTGTGCCTACTTGCATGGGGAAGAGGGAAGACATGGAAAGGTAGTGGGAAGTGGGTCCCACTCCTTTCCCATGTCATAAAGGAGTAACTTCATCAATTTTGAGTTTAATTTCAAAGCATGGGCAAGTCCTATGAGAGTTTTATGAAGACATAAAGTGAAGACATAAAGTGAATGGGGCTTTGATGATGTGTCAGCCCAAGTACACACTTGACCAATCACAAGGTTTGAAACTTTATGCAAGTCAAGACCTCCCTCCACATGCGCCTAGTTTAGGGGGAAGTATTAAAGGGAGAAGCTAAGCTCCTGATAAATCATCCACCTATAGTGCATGTGTCTCCCTATAGTATTGGCCTATAGTAGCATGTACCGATAGGACTAATTCAGTAGGCAAGACAGGGCGATCTGACAGGACGATCGTGAAGGCCGACGCCAGATATCTAATTTGCCGGCATGCCAAAAGGGGAGCCTGTAACCACAACCATAACCATAATTAGCAAACCGCGGTCTACTAACCAGATTAGCTAACTGCGGTCTACTAATTGGATCAGCTATCCGTGGTCTACTAACCAGATTAGCTATCTGCGGTCTACTAACCGAATCAACTAACCGCGGTCTACTAACTGGATCTAGTAACTGTCTATTAACTCGATCTGGTAACTGCGGGCTACTAACCATGGTTTACTAACCTGACCGGTAGGTGAGTTAGATGTATCACAGTCAATGAAAAATGGACTGAAAAATAGTCAATTTCCTGCGTCCGTTCTCATTTGGGTTTTATTTGGGCTGAGAAGGGTCTGCGAGTTGTGGTTTTTAGAGTGCTGATTTGCAGAGCCAGTCCTATTTTTTATCGAGTGGGCGTAGCGGATTTCTAGAGGCAGTCAGTTTTTATTAAGCGGGCGTAGCTGATTTTCAGAGACAGTCCATTTTTTCGAAGCAGGCGTAGCTGTTTTCTAGATCCAGGCCATTTTTTTACAGGTGGGTGTAGCTAATTTCCAGAGCCATTTGCAGAAGATCTGGACAGGCGAACAACATATGTTTGCAAAAAATTATTCTGTGTTTTCTGCCTTTTAACATTGTATTATTCTGTGTTTTCTACCTTTTTACATTTTTATCACCGTGTGTAGGGTTTTGGCTGTGAATTAGAGGCTTTGTTTCGGCAAATGCTTTCACAGAAGAGACAAGTTGTAACATTGTAGGGTTTCGGCTACAAATCAGAGGTTTTTTCACCGTGTGCACAAAGAGGGTTTTGGGCACGAATTGGAGGCTCCGTTTTGGCATACCATTTGAGAGAAGAGATTGATTTGCAATATTGCAGGTACATAGAAAATATCGATGATCTGCATGTTTTGAATGGAAAACAACAAAAATTTTTTGGTAAAAATCACTGCGTTTTTGGAGATCTTAGTTTTTTATTTTTATTTTTTTGGTCTATAGTGCATTTTCACAGATCACAGTAGTAGCTAATGCTTCTGATTCGATCTAGGTTTTCTCCTTTCTCAAATGAAAAAAACTAGGTTTTCTACATAACTAATTAACCCCCCCCCCCCCCCCCCCCCCCACCCTCCTCAGTGGTGCTTGTCTACTTTTGGGCCTAACAAAATATGCTAGAACTATCTTCTGTCTCCCACTTTCTCACTGTTAGGTTGAAGAATCAGTCCTTAGTACATAGGACAAATGTGCTGGACCACTATTATTTGCATCAACCCCTAACTAGGACAAGGGCATCCCAAGTGCCTTTGATGAGGATTTTGGTGTCAAACTTGAGAGAGAAGGTCTATTTAGGTCTTTTGATCACTTTTTTTTTCCTTTTGATTCAAAAAGGAGAAAAATTGTGTTTGGGGCTATATAGGGGATTTCCTTAGTCATACCTCATTTTGGGACTGAAGCCTACAATAATAATGAAATGAAATATAAATTTGAATTCAAATGCTTGATTGGAAATGAGTACACCTTCAATTTATGATGCAATTTTTTTAGGTTAACTCCTCTTTGTTTTAATGTGATAACATGATATATCATCTTGAATTTATAATTGAAACAATGATTAAAGATGCGTTGAATGTAGTCTACTTCTCCTTGGATCAAATATCATCTTGTAGTGTTGTAATAATAAGTTGTTGATGAGGGGTGTAGAAATGAATTGAGAATGAGGCATTGTATAAGGCTATCAAAGTAAAGTTGTCTTTTGGCTGACCTAGAGTTATTATATTTTTTATTGAGGGTAGTTATAGAAAGGATAAGACCAACATATTATCAACCTAAAATTTTGGGAATAAAAGTACAGGTCTAGGTCGTCTTGACTGATGTAGTCTTGATTAAAGTCTAAATTTTTTTTAGGAAGAAGAGATAATAGGGTCTATATGCCCCAAAATTATTTATGCAAAGAGATGTGATGTGTATATGTGGAAAATGTGTCTTCAAAATTTAAATGAAGGGGGAGCTAAAATGAATTAAAATAAAGGACACAACTAGAATTAAGGATCCAAATAATAAAGTGTTGATCAATTAAAGTGGAAGAGGAATCATAGTATTAATTTAAATAATTAAAGGTCCTACAATGAATAGAGGAATGATAAATATTAAAAGTTGTGCTAGGAGAGTGTGAAATAGGATACCTTAAATAAAGGTGTAAAATTTACAACACTGCATATAGATTAAAACCTTTAAAAAATAATGAAAATATTGTCTATCATATGAGAACAAAGGTCAATAATATGATATAAGAACACCAATGTTAAAAATAAAATTTATGATTGCCTACTGAAAAGAATCACTAAAATCATTTACTTCAACTTATGAATGTAATTCTATATTAATTCATTGCTGCAATAACTAAGTCTGATATATTTTGTTATATGAACTCATCAATATTCACTATTTTATGTAGCATGTCAAAGGATCCAATCTCAATTTCTCCAACCAACTAGCTTTGGCAAGACTTGGCAACTCAAGTTCAAAAGAATCTTTAATAATCAGTCATATAAGCTTTGTAAAATCACGGACTATTGTTACTATTTACAAAACTCTACAGTTTTGTACACACAACTTGTTTAGTGTTCTTTGACATTGAAAAATATTAACATTAATTTTTAAAACTTAATTAGCTATTAATATCATTATTATTAATTAAAATAAATTTTTAAAATAATAATAATTACTAAAATTAATAAAAACTAATAAATTTTTATCCAAAACATCATTCTAAATTATCATTTCTTAACCCTATTCTAATAATTTGTTAACCCATATCTTATAAGTCTTTTCATAAAGAATTGAAGAGGTTAGAAAACTTTCTATTCCTTAGAACATTGTGAAACTTCAACTTGAAAATGATCCCATATTGTAATGAAAATATTAAACTTCCATATCTTTTACTATTAGAAAAAAAATAAAAAATTCTTCAACAAAAAAAATTATTTTAATTTAAGTACAACAACAATATTTACTCCTACAAGTAAATATTTCTGTATACTAATTCTACATTAAAAATGACTAAGTTTCCTCTCAAAAATATTGTTCCATTCTTACAAAATACAATCCAAACTTTATAAATGAATCTACATACAACTGCTCGATTGAAGATATTCTAAATTCCCACATCCATCAATTATAATACTCTCTTTGCAACTTGAACTTATAAAATATGGCATTACATTAAGCTCTGGACAGTCAGGAATGCTGAAATATTCTATAACCTTATTATAAGTGTACTGTATTTTTTTCAACATTGGACAACCATCCAACCTAAAATATTTCAAATCTACCCCTCTATCAAATGTTATACTCTTCAGCAACTTCATATCATTGAGAGTCAAGTTCTCAAGGACTAGCTTGCTACAGTTAGAAATTTCAACTTGTACAAGGTCCCGTATAAGAGGATTAGTGGACTCTTACTATGCATGGAATCCACATACCACATTACTATGCATGGATCCCACATACAACGAAATGAAAATGAAAATGAAAATGAAATGAGGAATGGAGTCCAGATACTGTGAAAGCAGGCATACCGTGCAAGTTTCCCCGCTTTATCCCTCTTGATCCATGTGAGGTCCAAGTAAAATGATTTGTATAGTCATTCCCACGTGCTTCACGATGTATGTCCTGCACTAATTCTCTTCCCACACACTTTTCTGTCAATGAATTTGATGTAACATTCATCTTAGTCAAAAGATTGGAGAAAGGAATCAAATCATCGTTGTCATGTCATGCCATGTCGTGCAATAATTGTGTGGTCATGTCATGTCATGGTTAGACATATATTATAAAGATTGAGTTATAGAAGGATGAAATATTTTGCAATAGACCAAACCCTATTCAACTTTATTTGGTCTCACCATTAGATCTACTTGTTTATCTACCAAACCCTCACTTTGGGGTCAATGACCTAGGGCTTTCTAGAAGAAACCCTTCCCTACAACACACAAGTTCAAAATTGATTCAAAAACCTTCAAATGCATCCCAATAAACTTCTACAATCATCACCTTCTCATTTCCTTCATTGGGCATCACCTAACCACCATTGGTGCTTGAGCAATGCACCTTTTGCTATTTGTTTAGCAGTCCACGCTGTAGCATACCTCCTTCACACTTCCCTACATTAAACAATAATAAAAGGAGTATAATACATGTTTATTCCCCTCCCACCTTTCATAGAGGTCACAAAATGGGAGGGTGACTTCAATCTAAAACTCTCAGGGCTACTTGCTGACTGTACCCCAACCAGTCCCTCTCTGTGCAACAACAGTCACGTTCTTGACTTTAAAAGAACCCCAAACGATGAAGTTAAAGCATAAGCAAGTAAAGGAAATACAAATAAATGTCTTCTAACCTTGTTTCAACCAAAATCATGTTTTCTTACATTCA
This sequence comes from Chamaecyparis obtusa, assembly GCA_027943335.1. Taxonomy (NCBI): domain Eukaryota; kingdom Viridiplantae; phylum Streptophyta; class Pinopsida; order Cupressales; family Cupressaceae; genus Chamaecyparis; species Chamaecyparis obtusa. The sequence continues at coordinate 815,492 of BSBK01001361.1, read as the reverse complement.
AAATAAATTCCTGTTGCTCTGATTGTACAACGGACAGAGAGTTACAAGTTTGCAAAGAAATTAAAATTTTATTGACTGAGCATTACATTTTCCAATCTTTTCATCTTCCCCATGCCATCCCTGACTCATCACATGTGTGTCTCCTAAAATAGACACTAAGCTTCGACCAAGACTATCTAACCAACTCTAATTGTCCCTAAAACTGTCTGCAACAGTGAGCATTAAAATGACAAACATAAGATTTAGTTGTCAAGTTGACAACAAAAGTTGTCAACTGGACAACATAACACTTTTAAACTAACCTTTAGACGTATAAAAGGTTTAGTGAGAACCTTTATCACCCTATAACCTTTACTAACCCAACTGACTCCATTAAGCCCTTTTGAGGCCATTTTTGCCATTTTAGGCAATTTACAAAATATTGCACTTTGAGTGCTTTTAACATCACGTAGAGGCTCTATTGGCCTTATTACATAATTTAAGACCTTTATAGGTCATTTTCAACAACCAGTAACCTAGGATCAACAAAATCTATTCCTAGTGACCCCTAGGTATCTTCTAGACTCAATAATGCCATTAAGGCTTATTATGCTGTAGGCGTTTCACTATGAACACCTCCAAGCAAAAAATTGGATCTAATGGTTGTAAATCTTCTAGGTAGAATGACTACCATTGAAGTCATCAGAACGGTTGATTTTTGCCTGGCACTTTACATGTGGACTTTAGATATTTTGCCTATAGCAAGTCCAAAAGATAACTCTGACACAACATGAAAGGGAAGAGATCTCCCAGTGTGTGGAGGGTTTGGCCGCTTAGTCTGTGATACGTGTTTGTTATGATTGACACCTGCACGACCAAGATAGGCAGAGAGTGTGCATCCATATTAAGAGCTCCATTGAGGGCAAACAACTTGGCAACAACATCACTAACTGCCTCCTTCATCACATCTGAAACCCTAATGTCAGGGACAGATGCCTCAATAAATTTTGCTCTGCGGTCATTGCAATCAATATACACCAAGCCTTTCGGCAAAATGGCCAATGTTCCGGCTAGCGGATAGAAGTGCACCAGAGTGTCTGAGAGACTTTTCTTCATTTTCTCCACCGTCGTTTTGAATTCGTGGGAGACATTGGGCTTTGAATAAATGAGGCCATTCTAAATCTAATTCATGCCTGGCATCTGGAAATATGAGAGGCTCAGATTCAATTGTTGTGCCATCATTAGATTCATTGGAAATATGATTGATTTTCTATCGATCCTCATCACCATGATGAAAAATTAAGCCTGATTTATGAGAAACCAGAGATATTTTAACAGGGGAGGAAAAATAGGGCAGGTAGGAATAATTGTGGAGATTTCTAGAAGAGCGTCTTGAATGCATTCAAAGCGTATGTCCAGCTTGAGGCATTGCAGAGATTCCATGGCCTGTATTGCTTTGTGGCTATTGTAGTTGAAAGTGACGAACCTAGTGAGTAGACCTCTGGAGGCCAAATTCTTCGAGAACTGGAGCATGGGATTCGTGTGCCTTGTTGCGGATGTGATAAGACAAAAAACAAAACAACAACAAATGTGAAAGGATAAGGATAATTCCCACAACCAATTTTTCCATTAAGTCTTGGAAAATAATCTTCTTAGGGCAGAATAGGCCAAAGACACCAATACCATCATCCCCGGGCACAAATTTTGCAAAAGCCATCACTGCCGCTGAGTCAAAAGAAAAAATGGAGGAAACTTGCAATCAGATACCATTCCTTTGAAATGAGTCTCTTGTCCATTCCTTAGTGTCTGTGTAAGGCTGTGCTGAAAGCACACAAAACATAGTAAACAAACACTTAACTGGAGCCTTCGACACTGCTAATTAGAAATCTGCAGATCATCACACTCGTGGAGTGTCATGGTCCCCGGGTATGCCCATGCAGGCTGTATTGAAGAGGCAGTCCAGAACTCTTTAAGAAAATACCCAACTACGATGTGGTTGCATGGAATGCCATTATTGCAGCTTTGGCACAGATGGTGTCATTTAGCAGAGTATAATTATATTAGGGTAGATGGAAAGATTCCACATGTAATTAGAAACTGTGTACTACTGGCATCCATGCAAAGTTTTGTAAAAACTATATGTGCACCTGTCCAATGTTTGGGTCTAGACCACTAAGTCTTCTCCACGTATAGAATTGGCAAAAAAAATTAAACCAAGTCTACCTACCGTATTCATTCATGATATAAACTTTAACATTTCTTTATAGAATTTAAGGTCTTCAAAAGTACATAAGACTGCGTGTAAAGAATTATCTATCCCATATACACGGAAAATGCAAATGTGCAAATATTGAATTTGAAATGGCAAATTAGAGATATGCTCAATGTGGGCTAAGATTTTGATTTCACGATCACCTTCAATTATTCAACTTCAATTCAATAAAGAATGGCAATAATAAAATGAAATGAAATATATTCAGAACAGCTAGAAAATTGACTTAGACATCTTCCCTGTAAAAGCCATGTGGATAGAATAGCATCCACAAATAATAAGACTATCTATATTGACTATCAGGGCAATTGTCAGTGGCTTCCAAATTGAATACGAAACGTTGCATACATAATGTGTCAGTTATTTCTTCTATGCATATCCGGTGTTTGGTGTAGAACTTTCTGAAGAGACTATCACTTATAGTAAGAGTTTTTTAACTGGACGGCGTTACCAGTCTGAGAATTTGAGCTCATTCAGGTAACGTTGTTTGCTAGGCTATTGTCAATTAGCTGTAGAATTAGAGCCACACCATAGGTTGTCTTGAATGAGATGAGTGACACGGTTAAAGTTAAGCTCGTGGTGAACTTTTCATCAATTCTATATTTAATCAAACATGTTTTAATCAATTGATTCGGTCAAAGACAAAGACAGAGACTGATAATATATATATATATATATATATATATATATATATATATATATATATATATATATATATATATATATATATATATATATATATATATATATATATATATATATATATATATATATATATATATATATATATATAAATGAAACAACATAACATTTATTCAGCTTAAAAATTGCATACCAAGTTAAAATTATTAGTAAAATAATAAAATATACAAAGTTATGCCTAGATAACCAATAGATAAATTCATTATCGAACTGGTTTGAAGTTGTTAAATAACCTACTTTCATTTTTGAAAGTTGGAACTGCATTCTGAAAGTGAAACTATTTTCATCGCTGAAAGTATTGGGGTTTGACAGATTTGCTAAAAGTTCGGGAACTTGCTGTTGGTCTGTACTAATTTGTTCTGATTAACTGGAGAAGGGTGTTGTGATTTTGTTTGTGGACTCTGGTTCGGTGAAACTAGGGGACAGAGTATGAAACATGTTTTGATTGGTAGATTCTTTTGTGCATTCGGTGTCTGACTAGAGTTCCATGTTTGTAATTTTATATATCGAATCAATAAGTCTGCTGTAGTAGATTTGTTTAATCATGGTTATTATTTGTTCATTTGATCCTGCCTTGTTATTATCAATCGATGCATGTATCCGCCTCTATTTAGTATCTTGAGTTAAAGAAAAAAAAAGGAATAAGCACATAAAGAAACCCTTCTCAAAACTGTCGAAATGAACTTGTTGTAAAAATGAAATTCAAATGGGAAACCAATGACTGGTGTTTCCCAAAACATACATTGTTTGTAACATTATACAGTTCCAATCACGCAGGGTATTCTACCAAATGAATTAACAAATACGCTAAAACAAATACAAAGGCTGGACTGATAGCTTTTCTTTAAAACTTAAAACCGTGATGATATATTTATCTTTGTACGGATACATTGATTCTGTTTAATTTTATTAGCCAGAACATCAATTTTCTTGTTGAATGATTCAGTTTTTAGTATTATGTCTTTGAAACTGTGAGTGACATTCTTTGTATTTCACCCGTTGTTCATAGTTGGGTGTTAGATTATGGAAAAACGGTTGTTGATTGCTTATTTTAATTTTAATGGTCTTTTGTATTTTAAAGCTATAATGTTCTGGTACTTTTAATTACATTGAATTTAAATGAGTGTTCATTGATGGGAGTGCCACAATGGAAATGTGATGTATTTTATTCGAATGAACTAGTATGAAAATGTTGCTTCTATATCCGTGTGAATACTTGAGTATCTAGGATTCATGGATTTCTTTACGGTAGCGACACTGTTGCTGTTCTGAACTTGAGGATGGACATGTAGGGACTGTATGGAGCAGTGTCTTGCCCTATGGGTTGGAGCCTGTGAGTGGTCAGACTTGGGTAATATATGGCAAGTTTGTAAAAAAAAGTGATAATTATAAAAATGAATTGGGGTTTAAACAGTAAATAGATTAATTTTATGCTTCATCCACATCTCACATAATTGTACAGATGGAGGGTGGGAGTGGGAGAAGATACCTAAAAAAGTTAGGTATAAGTGTTCACCTTGTCTCTAAGAGAGGTTCTTACACTACCACATGAGCTTCCCTTAAAGGTCAAGGTCCTGAGAGACGAGATCTAGGTAACCCTAAGCACTAATTGTGGCAGGTAAACTGGCATCCCATTTTGGATGGTGATAGTAGTGCTGGTACATTCACCAAGGTAACTTAAAATCTAGATTTTGTCCATTAATCATGTTGTATTAATGAAGCAGCTATGTTTCGCTTGGATGTTTTATGAACTAGTTAACTAGAAATCTTGTTTTAAAAACAAAATTGTTGCGATTTTTGCTCGCAAAAGTTTGGGCAGGACACATTCCAACAAAGTGTGCAATCAAAACCATCAAGTAATTTTTGTGAAGTCGAACCCACTTGTAGGATGAAATTTTATGTGTGCAGGTGCAAAATTGGAAAATGTTAGGCATTTTTGACAATCGATATCACAAGTGCGCAAGTGTGATTGTTGAAACTGTTATGTATTTTCCATTGTAGGTGCACAAGTGCACGATTAAAAACATCTAGTAACTTTTTTGAAGTTGGTCCCACTTGAAGGATGAAATGTTGTGTGCGCAGGTGTGAAATTAGAAAATGTTACGTGTTTTTGACAATTGCTATGATGTGGCAGTTGTGATTGTCGAAAATAGTTATGATTCGTGCTACACTTGCTCTGCTTCCGATGATAAAACCCTAAAGATATGGGATGTTCACACTAGGGACTGCGTTAAAACCCTAAAGGGCCACTCTAATTTGGTCTTCACTGTCAATTTCAATGACCATTCTAACCTCATTATGTCTGGTAGTTTCAACGAGACCATCAGGATATGGGATGTCAAGATCATGAAATGCGTTAGGGCTATTCACGCCCATATGGATCCCATCATAGCCGCTAATTTTAATCGCGACGGGTCGTTGGTTGTTTCTAGCAGTCATGATGGGTCGGGCAAGATATGGGATGCCTCCAATGGGAAATGCCTTAAGAGGCTCATTGATGAGAATATGCCTGCCGTTTATTTCATTAATTTTCCCTTGATGGCAAGTTTATTCTGGCTGCTACCCTCGATGATACGGCGGCGACAATGTAGCCATGAAAATTGTTAACCATACGAAGGGGGAACACAATTTTTTTTTTCAAAAGTTTGCAAAAAGCTATATAAGACAAATGTACAATTTACGTGGCTGGATAGCCACCACTCGATGATACCCTGGTTATGTTCTGCTTATTGCTTAATTTCGCCAATTACTACATTTCCAAGCTAATGTAACTTTGAATCTTTCTAAGGGAGAGAAGATGTAGCGGTTTATCCATTGGTAAGTTAGTTTTTTTGAGAAGTTCGTATGCTGCTTTTTGGGGTGGCAGCTGTCGGTTGCTAATTTTGGTTTTCTTTCTCCTTTTTAGGTAAGTTTTTGTCATTTATCATTTAGCAGATACGTAGGGTGTGAGACTAGTTTTCTTCTAATGCGTAGAAGCTGCAAAATTTGTAAGTTAAATTTTTTCAGAGGTTTGAAATGTAAATGATTTTTCAAATTTTGTTATGTATGTGTTCTTTCACAATTTTCTTTTATGTGTTCAGATAATGATTATGGAGTCTAATTGACATTTTTGTTTGATAAGTTGGTCTAGCTGTTCATTTGTTTTCTCTTTAGCGGCAGGAGTGCTATAAGATCTTTAGTTAGTAGTTGAGTAGATTTACTTTCGGAGACCTGCATGTAGAGGACATAGGTTTAATTTGCATTAGTCTTGGTATTAGAGCAATATTTGATGGATCATAGGGGATTCTGCATCAAGTGGGTGACAAGGGGCAGTAGGAATGTAGGCACTGAAAGGAATACTTGTGAATTGGTTAGAAGAGTAGGCACCCTTTAGCCAACATTAAAATTGGATGAGTCTCAAGAGGAACAAGGGAAATTGGTGAATGCTACTAGGATATCAAATGTTACAGAGAGGCTTATTGAGGCATTGGCAAAATAGAGTTCGAAGATAAAGGTTGATATTTCTTATTTGAAAGGTGAGGTCAGCCCAGATGCATTTTTTTATTGGGTTGAAGAATTGGATAATTACTTTGACATGGAAGACATAGATGAAGATGATTTAAAAAGAGTAAAAGTTGCTGCCTACAAGTTCAAATCCCATGCAGCCCAATGGTGGGGAAATGTGCAAAGTTTAATAAGACAAGGAAAAGATAAAATTCATCTTTTTTCCTAAGATGCAGAAACATGTGAAAGCCCAATTCTTGCCCTCAAATTACCAACAAAAATTGTTTAAGGAATTACTAATTTATAAACAAATGGATCAGTCAGTGCATACTTATACCAAATAGTTTATGAGGCTTTAAATTCAAACAGGTATCCAAGAGAGTGCATGAGAAGAGGTGGTCTGATATGTGAATGGGCTCAAATTTCAACTTCAAGCTTGCATTGGTGAAAGTTCCCACTGCAAACGAGGCATGTGAATATTCTTTAAAGGCCGAGGAGAAAGTAAATCGGAAAAGCAAAATTATGAGTAAGAGAGGTGAAAGCTGTCAAAGCAAAGAGAAAGAGGTTTACTTACAACCTACTGTTAGTGAGGAGCTAGAATAAGCTAAGAATGCAAAGGTTGACTTTAGAGGAGGGGAAGCTTTAGAGGTAGATGATGTGAACAACCCTTGTTTGGAGAGGGAAAGCTCATAAAGCATTTTATTTGAGATTTAACCCATGGGGTCATAGATTGTCCTCAAAACCCCCAAAAGGGTGATGGTAGCCCAAGAAGAAGAAAAACCTTGGCAAGAAGAAGTTGAGGCTGAATCAAGATAGAAGCCAATGCTGAGAAAACTTTAATCGCAGGGGACAAAGAAACATATGAAATTGATTGGAAAAGTATAAGTGTAATGTGAAGGAAATGCAAATGTAAGGACAAGATATTTAAGGTGATAAAAAATTATGGATCTATCGATAATTTGGTGAGTATAGGATGAAGTACTCTGTGATGTGGTGCTAATCGATGCATGTCATTTGTTGCTAGGTAGGCCATGCGAATATAGTGCAATGTTATATTTGGGTAGAGAAAATACTTTTGAACTTAAATAGGAAGGAAGGAAAGCTATCTTAAAACCGTGGAAAGAGGAAGGGACATGTGAAGTGGTAGCTTTGTCTTTTTTAACAGAAGCTAGATTAGAGCTTGAAAAAAAAGGTGAACATCAGCCCAAAAGGGGATTCAAGCAAAAAGCCACAGCGAAAGAGAGAAGTTATTTCAAGAGTGAAGTTCAACCAAATTTGAGGCAGAGCTGCAATGAAATTCTACCAATGAAAATGAATGTTGAATCTCAAAAGGTAGATATTGGAATTTCAGTTGATTATAATATGGTTCAATGGGATTGTGAATTGTGGGGACATCAGTATGATCATAAAAAATATTCCTTGGATCCATTTTTTTTTGTAAAAAGTGACTATATAACTCAGTATGACAGCAGTGATGGGAAATGCAATGGAATGAAGGAAGGATTTCAAGTCTATTAGTGGTTCTACTATGCATTTTACTTTAGGGAGTTCACATAGTTTTAGTGGTCCGTCTGAATTGTGGAATCAATATTGGACACCTCTCCACAAGAAGAATGGAGTTGGAAATTTTGGCAATGATCCAAATTTGTGTCAAAGAATCATGAGAGAAAACATTGATGACAGGCCTACCAAATGGTTTGCACTTTCATATGGATGGCAACATGGTCTATTTCTTCTGAAGTGGAGGTTCAAAAGCTTTGAAAAAATGGGGAAAATAATAAAATTTCCAAATCTTTCGAAGACAGAAGATGTAATGGTTTCTGTTTAGTAATTGATAGGCTCCCACTATCAATCAGTTTCTTCCTTTTCTTAGCAGTTCATGTGCTCCTTTGTGGGGTGGGAGCTGCCAGTTTGGACAGATGCCAATTTTGGTTTTTGATGTCCTTTTAAAGGGAATTTTTTTGGTATGTTTGGTTTAACAGATATGTAGAGTGTAAGGCGTAGTTGTCCTGTACCGAGTAGAAGTTGCAGATTTTGGAAGGAACAAGAATTTTGGGGTTTGATATATAAAGGATATCTCAAATTTTTTGGTATGTGTGGTTTAGCAGATATGTAGGGTGTGAGGCGTAGTTGTCCTGTACTGAGTAGAAGTTACAGATTTTGGAAGGAACAGGAATTTTGGGGTTTGATATATAAAGGATTTCTCAAATTTTTTGTTATCTATGTGTTCTTTCATTGTTTTATCTTATTTGTTCAGATGGTAATGACTATGGTGTCTATTATATATTTTTGTTTAATTAGTTAGTTTAGGTGTTTGTTCTTCCCTTAGTAGCAGGTCTTCAATGGGATTTTTTTTCAGGAGCTAAGCAGTGGTACTTCTGGACACTTGCATGCAGAGGATAGAGGTTTAATCTACATAAAAAGTCCATTGGGTAGATGAATTGGGGCAGGGTATCTTATAGTTCTACAGTGTTAATAGTCATCTGAAGTTGTTAACAGTGTAAGGATTTTTGTTTATTTTCCAGTTTGTAAAAGTGTGGCCCTAGTAAACACTAGGACACACATTTGCTCAATTTTTTTTACCCTATTAACCATTACACCACACCGGTTTGGACACATAATTTATCATTTTAAATTTGACCTTATCTAACAAAATATACAAGACATCCATATTGATATTTATCTTCTTGTAGTATCGCATCACCATCCCTTCGAGAAGATTCATGCACCTAAAACAATTGAAAAAAAGCTTTCCGTATGGCAGATGAAGATAATACTGAAAGACATAAATATAACTAAAAAATGTATATTCCAGAAGACTGGCTCCAATATGAAATGACTAGCCAGTATATTCAATTCAAACATTTAGAAAAGATCAAAGCCTGTCAAAGGCATGATGGCAAAAGAGAAGATGTTTTTCTTGATCATATCTATCATATAGCGAGGGGTAATAAATAGAATGATAAGGATCTTGAGAGAGCACAACATAAGAGTTGTAATTTTTTTTGAAAAACAACTGGGGCTATTAAATGGAATAGCAAGGATTGTGAGAAAGCACAACAAAGAAAATGTAATTTTGTAGAATAAACAAAGTTTGAGAATGTTCAAATTTGCCAAAGATTCTCTTCATCATAAGTTGAGCATTGGTGTTCATCGTATTTGATTGTTCTTGTGATGACACTCGCAATGGCAAAAGAAGAATTTTTTTTTCGAAAAAGATTTAAAGAATACTACACAGATATCCAGTGCGACTGTTAAAAGCCTGGCTTAACTGAACATTCAAATTCAATTACACAAGATTTGCATGGAAAAGGCTAATTTTGCTAAAAAAAAAACATATATGTATGTTCAAATCTACCAAAGATTTTCTCGAACATAACTTGAGCACTGGTGTCCCTTGTATTTTATTCTTCTTCTAATCATCCTCACATTAGGAAAGCAACCAAATATTTTCAACAAAGGTCCAAAGAGAACTATGTGGCTATCTAGTGTGTCTATTATGGCTCAACTAAACATTCATAGTCAATTGAACATTTAGACTGAATGATACAAGATTTGCATGGAATGATGGCGGGGAAGTAAATGAATCAATGATCCTTGAAAGCTCATCATTGCATGCTTAGTGGCCTAAATTAGAATAAGTAAGAATGGGGGAATAATTAAAATTGGAATAAATAATTGTTTCCAAAAACCATTAATTACATTTGCTATGCGTTGACTATAATCTCCCACAAAATAAAATGTGTTCCATCTATTGCTGTACTTGGAAATTTAAATTATGTATGCAAGGAGCTCCTCTCTATTACCATATCATTCATGTTGATCATGGACGTCAAATTGTGATCCCAAATGTTGATCTTAATCTTCCTGAATATAATTTTCTCCCATCATAACCTGTTGTAAACAGTAGGGATTACAGAAGCATGAAATCTGTAACAACTATCTTCTTTATTTAATTAGTAGTTTTTTTAACTTTTGTATCAAGTGGTATTGCAATGTTTAGATAGTTAGCAGGGGCATCTATGTTGTCAAATTAACCTGAGGCTTGTAGCTGGGACACGTAGGGTTGGTTACCCTAATTTTATGTGAAACATTCTGTTGTCAATTTAATAGGGGGCATGTCTTTGTCAATTAATTTTAATTAGGGTTTCTATTGTGAAACATACCTAGACCGTTTTACTTTTGAGTTACTGTACTCTGAAATTTCACTGATAACTTGACTATTATTTTTGTTTGTAGCGCATCACTGTATAGTAAAGGATCTAATTTTTTTTGTGTTATTGTTAGTGTGAAATAGAAATTGTACTTGTCTATCTTACCATGGATGGCTCTGCTCCCTCACAACTACCACATGCGTATCCCTATACAGGAATGGGATGAGGCAGAAGAGGGATGGATTGTACCAATAATGTTGTCACACTGGTTCAAAACTGACTATATCTACGTGGAATCTTCCATTGCAAATGTCATTGGGTGAAATGTTCTTTATTCGTAGCCCCGTTTCATATTTCCATCCCAGTTGATATCTATATTTCTGTCAAAATGCATGGATCTCCTTCAGAGCATTGGGCTGTGTCGACAAATAGCCTTGGCATTTGTCAAGGAAGTTTATATTCCAGGCAATACTCTGGATGACGCTATAAGGCGTTACGACCTGTATGAGGGAAAATCCTGGGTAGGAGGAATAGTGCCAAGAGAGATGGTTAATGGTGATCCAAGTGTTAGACGTGTTCTTTAGGCTTACATGCAATTTGCAATGTATCTTGACGATGAAATTGCTCGGGTTGGAGTCGAGAGGCATGGTCAAGAGTTGAATGCTGGGATGATCAAGGAATTGAACAAGACGTATGGATCTATTTTATTCCTACTTAAACACAAACACCACAACAGTGTGTTTGGCCTTGAGCCATGTGTTCCAAATGAGGATCGAACTCTGGAAGGAATAGAAGAAGTTGGAGTGAACAACGATGCAGATGTTGAGTAATAGCTTGTAGATCGCAAAGAATGAGAATGGTGTGTTGGGCACGTCAAAAATATTACTCCCCTCTTTTTTTTTATATGTTTGGGTCAATGTGAATGTGTGAGTATAGGGATAATGTTGTAACCTCCATTGTTTCTGGTAGGTTGTGTTGCTAAATTGACAATGTGACAGATATATTATTTCGTGAGTGTGGGGGCTTTTGTTCGTAATTATTTGGGTTGGTTTCTAGAGGTTTTAGTGATGCAATGAGAGCGGGCAGTCAGGTGGAACAAGTTTGAAATATATACATTTAATGCAAACCGAATGGAATGAATTGAATGAAAAGAAGAGACATGGCAATAGAGCCCTTTTTTTGGTAATTGTTCTTGAAACACGGGTAATTAATTGTATTTATGCCATACTACTGTTTGCAATATTTAATGGGTATGCAGTTCGCCCCATCTGCTAAAAGGTATAGCCGGTTTGATGCTTGAGATGTTTGAAGTTCGAACAATTGTTTCGTATACTGTTGTCATAGTATGCATTATTCGTTAAGAATTGTGTGCTTGTGTTTGGATGTTAATTAGCATGGTCGATGTGACATAGAAAACCCACTGTGATATTTGTTTCTAGTGGTAGTATCTTCTGCTGTAATGAACTATTGTTTGTTTGACAATTACACCTAAATAGCCATTCTAATGTCATATAAAGTTGAACAACCGATATATATATATATATATATATATATATATATATATATATATATATATATATATATATATATATATATATATAGAGAGAGAGAGAGAGAGAGAGAGAGAGAGAGAGAAACATAAGGGATCTTATTAGTATATCTATCACGTAGTTGAGTAGAATTTATTGCTATTGCTATTTCTGGCCGATATCCCTATTGCCCCTGCTGATGTTATAAGCTCTCAGATTGTGATCGTAGGTGTTATTTGTATTTCCGAGTCAATGTTTTATTTAGCCAAGCTGATTGTTTATGTATATGGTTGTGTTTGGTTGGGAGAGGCCCGTTTGTTCATGTGGTATGGCTTTGTTCACTTTCAATGTAAGATTGTCCATTTTCAAATTGGCGGAGAGCGAAGAAAAAATAGTTGGGAGTAGCCAGATTTTTTGAATTCTGCTTAGCTATTTTATTAGATCACTTGGGTAGATGCGGGCAACTTGTCAAATATAGGTTTATATAAAATTTAGCTTGTACTTGAATCAGGGGACCTCCTCATGGACACAATGGTTCGGTAGAAGAGTGGAATCTTATGTGGCATTGTTTTATATGAATGGTAAATATGTTGACAGTCTGTCCATATATAAATGCGCAAGCTTTGTTTCACTTATTTAGGCCATTAGACTATTTGTATATAAGATGTCATTTGTAAAATGTAATAATAAAAAAAAAGGTAGATGCAAATAAGCAGAAGAAAGAAATGCAGATACTTATATTGTGAACTGAGATCTGTATGTTAAGTTGATATGCCATTCAAAGTGGTTTTCTCTGAGAGGTTCGAGGCATAGAATGTATCTGCCGCTTGAGTGGCTAGTAACACTACTGTTATTTTATATGGGCAGGCTAGTATGTTGCTGAAGTATATGGATAGATTTATTGAGATGCATGATTCAGTTGTTGGGATGCATCATGGGGCAACTCGGAGGGTATTGGATGATGCAAAAATTTTGTTGGTAAGAAGCACAAGATAGTATGGTCTTGGGATGTCTATAACTATTCTTTTGTGTGAGTCCATCCAGGAGGTAGGTAGCTCACTAATACGTGGACTTGGCCTTGTCAGTACATAGAGAGGGATTTCAGAAGGAAATCTCCCAGATAGGGGAGATTTGATCATTCATCAAGGAAACTGGTAATCATTTGCATCGTACCAATATGATATAGTTTGAATGAGTGTGCCTTAAAAATGTATAAATATTTGGTTCATGTTCTTCAACCTTTAAATGATGGGTGTTTTGTTGTTGTTGTAACATTGTTTACTTCAGGGTGATACGAGCACTATGCCTGGGATGGAGGACCCCTTGAAGTAAGTAGCTGAATGTGATCCAATTGGTCATGCTGAGAGAGGCACCCTTGAGGTTGGAAGAGGGAGTGCTTATGTTGATAGTGTCAGTCGTGAAGAAAAAGAGAGGGATGATAGTTATGCTACTGCTCAGAACTATCATGCTTCGGAGGATCCCAATATTCACAGTGGTCAGGGAGACTGTTTGGATTCTCAGATTGATTGTAAGGTTTGATTTCTCTGAGAAACCTTCAATCATGATGTAATGTTTAGGAATAGTGGAGTCATCCTTCTTTCCTGACGATATTGTTTTGTATCTTCTAAGCTTTCTGGTTTTACAAATCTCATTTTTATTATTCTGGTGCGTTGTGCGTAGGGGAGGATCGATTACAGAACTAAAAAGTGCAATAATAGATTGGTATATTACTGCATCATAGGTCCGTGTTCGGTAGATGGAGGTCTTAAATTTTGGGACATTGCAAGGATCAATATTCATAGGATGCAGATGCATGCACTTCCATTGATCGAAGCGCCCAAACGTGGCCGACCTGCCTCAGCGAACCCAAAACGGCGTCACTCCTCTTATAAAGATCAGGGGTACTACCAAAGGAGGGAGAGAAATGTCAAATACCAGATGAGGATGAGGTCTAAAGCCCAAAGAAAGTGCGTAGAGAAGCGCATATGCGAGTTGTACAAGAAGGCATCATTGGAGCTCCTCCCAGTAGAAGCCAAGGCAAAGATTGAAGAAGAAATGGGTCAATATGAGAGTACAGCGGCCAGGTAGAAAAGATTGAGAAAGTTGTTAGCATTAGTGCAAAGAAAATATTATAAGGTATTGGCAAAGGGAGGATGCAACAAGACTTTGGTTTATAATTCTTTTTAAGAGTTTTTCGCTTTGTTGTTATTTTCACTCACATTGAAAAAAAAAAGTGCAACTGACAGGGCAGTCCAGGATCATCTATAATTGTGTGCAAGGAAGTTGATAGGGATACACCAGCTGATGCATTGCCTGCCACACTAGTTGTAGCTGGTAATCGACCTATGCAGTGATGCCCCATGGGACAGAATAAGATGGAAATGAGGAGGAAATCTTCCCAGAAAAATAATGTTTCTGAGTTTTCTCAAGTGCTTGAGGTCGTCAAAACGGGGTCGAACTCTACTGATAGAAGTCAGAGTCTGGAGAAAAGGAGGAAGAGAGAATTATCTTCTTGTGATTGTGTTCAGTTAGAGGAAAAGGTAATATGGTATTATAAGTTTTCATTTATTCTTCCATTTCATCACTCACCTTCAAATTCACAATTTCAATCAATGTGACCCCATTTACGAATTACTTGCCATGTCAAGCTTCTATGGATAAAGGACATGGTCTGGCAGAGCAGAGTGGTGAAGATGAATGCATGATCTTGGATCCTGGTGTTTATGAAAAGGGTACTTATTTTGCTAGGTGAAATTCTGGGAGTTCATACAAGTTGGTGCAATGAATGCATAGAAAAGAAATGTCAGTGGACTGCAACGATAGGGATGTTGTGGTAAGTCTTGTGTGGTTGTTGTACGCCATTCCTTATCTATGTTATTTTGTCAGTGTTAATGATGTTGACCATTGTCAATGGTGACATAGCCTATGTTGGAGGGCAATGGTGGTGAGGGCGGGTGTGCATGTCAATAGGTAAGTGCCGATTTAGTCGAAGAAGCGGTATGTATATAATTAGTGTTGTAACATGTACACACTTATCTGTACACACATTGGATACCATCCTCATTGATAACATGTGTTCTTAAAACATGTTCTTATATGTTATGTAGGCTGAGAGTGCCGGGGTTGGCATGGAGAGCCCTCCCATGATGCAGGCCCCAACCAGAGTTATACGTTTTATTTTATCTATCAACATGTTACAGTAGAAATTAAGGTGGATGCGGACATAACGTAAACTAATTTAGTGTCTTGCAAGAGAGTCCCATTCGAGCTGCTTCTATGCCGGTGAGCAAGAATCATATTTTAGAGGAAACCAAAAAGGTGTTGGGAACATTCTGTTACAAGCTATTGCACATTCCAAGTCCTGCACCATGCTATGCTGTCAACGATGTATTACAATGTCTTATTTGTAGTTGGTAGTCTCTTTGATAGTGTCATACCAGTCCCTTTACTCTTTATGTAATTTACAGGATTGCAGTATAGAAGAAAATGCACGTGGACAAAGGAATGTGGGGCATGACATTATTGGTGAGTTTTCACGAATGGAGTTTGGGATGGAAACTCATAGTGCTGGTGAAGTTTGGCGTGGTGAAGTGGACAATTCCCATAGCATTTCTGAATCGGTAATAGTAGGATTCCTTAATTTCATATGCCTCTTGAACCATGAATCATATGTTTTTCTGACATGAGTTTGGTTTGCCGGTGTACATTTTCCAAGTGCAGGCACCCTTTATTGATGAGAAGCTATTAGAGGAAGGTGGTCACACATATGCAAGTGGAGAACATGTCGAGTTGCTAGTGAACAGTGTATTGGTTGGCAAAGGCATTATTGAAGGTGTTGGTAGGAATGTCAAATGCCACAACAAACGACTGCCGCCGGGCATGGTGAAAGTCCACATTATAGAGGCCATTGACCCCAATGCTAGGTTGCCCTTTCCCCACTCATTTTCAGAATCTTTATGTGACTCTGTTAAGTCTTTCGAGCTATGGAACATTTCAGACCTCCACCGTACTTTGCCTGTGATGTAGTAGAAGGTATTATTCATTTCAATTATTTTCATGTCTGATTATAAAATTTCTTTAGGTGTATGGTAATATTCTTGTTGACATTCTTTTGGAGCAAGCACTCATCAGAAGTTGTCTGTGTAACTTCAGGATGAAGTGGATGACACCTTGATAGTGGACATAGAGCCTGGCAAGCAGTTCGGTCCTCCCGTTAGAAGAACGAGTGTGAGGATTCAACGCCTTGGTATAACCCCTCTAATGGTGCAGAAGGACCCTAAGAAGCGGAGCAGATTCTATAGAGGACTTTTTTCACTTGCGCAAAATAGATAGCATAGGAGGAAATGATGAGGGGTCTGCATTGAGTCATTAGTGTAGCGAGTGCTACAATAGGGTTACTAATACTAACCTTTCTTAGATTGAGTTTAGTTAATTTGGTGATGTACGCTTGAATGGGATCTGCGATGAGTTCAAATCATGCACATATTTCCTTGCGTTAATTATTCTCTGTTCAATGCCCAAATGTGTTGGTACCTTTGGACAGTTGATTTCGTACGTTGTTATATTTGCATTGTGTGTTGTGGACATTCAAGGCATTTTGGTTTGCGGAACATTGTTATCATGTTACTAATTACTTGTGTTGTTGTGTTGTATATTTGAATGATGAGTCATTATATTATTATTCTGTACAATAGTTATTTTATTGAAATTATTGGTGATCTGTTACGATGCACCGCCAAAGGATTATCTTTGATATGTATAATGCTAACCTTTACTGGTATCAACTTAAACTCTGATTCACATTTTTCTTTTTTAGTAGCATATTTTGCATTATAGTACTCTGAAGAGGTGGGCTATAGATGTTTGGCACTATAAGGTGGATTTTTTTTGTGTGTTCATGTGCATCCCTTTATTTGGGTCCCAGTTTAAGTGTTTGATGTTATTGATATTCCATATTTCTTTGTGGTAACTATTGGGGGTATATGTTTTTCTGTTAAGATGCTCCCCCTTTGTATCTCGGAAATAAGTTTTAATGATTCTTTTTTTGTCAATTTTGTTGCAGATCGGGCAAAAGACACTACACACCAGCTTTTTGGTGGCCTGACAGTGGAGGTATAAATTGCCTATATACTCTCATGTGTTCATTCCTTATTTATGGAAACTGATTGTATGGCAACTTCTGTGAATCATAATAAAGTTCACTCCTGATTAATGAACTATAATTGCATTGTTGGGAAGCAGGGATGGCCAAATGGAAAGATGCTTCCACACAGCCAAAGGTCATGGAAAAATCTAGCAAGCATAACCCTCCCAATACATGTGCAGGAAATTCATAGTTTGATAGCCTGGGAAAGCGTGCAATGTTGACAAATTCATCTGGTAAGAGGGAAGTAACTTCTTCAATGGAAGCACCATTGGCCAGAGTAACAGATGTTGGTGGTGTGGCCAAGATTGGAAATGATGCAGGCACAGATGATCCCCTAATGGCTGATACGTTAAAGAGTACAGTAGAGGAATTGACTGATACGTTGAAGAGCACAGTACAGGAATTGACTGAAAGTCATATTTTGCTTCAGCGCAATCACATTACTATGATATTGCAGAAGTTGGAGGCTGCTGAAGCAGAGAATAAATAGCTTTTGTTGGAAAATTTAGAATGGCAGAAGAAATACAGGGACCTAGAGAGGTCATTTGTAGAGTTGAGGGAGAAGATTGTGAAGCAGGAGTAGGAATTGCTTGAACAACAGTTGATTAGTACCAATGTGGAGACAACCCTTGCTTGTAACAAGAAGGTGTTTTCCGAATCAACTGTTAAGTATGATGCGATGCTAGATGTTTGGAGATGTCATGCAGATGTCTGGAAGGTGAAATTCACGCAAGCAGCTAGATTGACTCCTGATAGTATCTAAGAACCTATTCTGTTCGTGCCAAATTGCCATGTATGTGGGAGGGCTATCAAAGTGTGGATAGTTCTATCTGTGTAATACAACACATTCATGATAGGCTGCATGCTATTCATTTAACGGACAAGGCCCACTTGTACTGAGCAATGAAATAGAAAGTGATGGAAAATATGTGTTCTTTGATATTTATGTATATGTAAAAAATGGACAGCATGGCTAATTACAGTCATCATGTGTCTTCCCTCAACAGTGATCTTGAATACATAAAATAGACATTTATTGGCAATGAAAAAATTGCACCTCTTGCCATGTCTTGTATGTCCATGGATTGCACATTTACTTTTCAATTGTATAATGTGGCGATTGATCTTGATCTTAAAAGAAGGTGTTTACTATATGCAAAATATTGGAAATAATTTGTATTATTCTGACTAACCATATGTAGCAAGCACACACTTCTTTGTATGCTACGTCCATTTTTTGAAAAAAAAGGGATAGCATGGCTAATTTCAGTCATCACAGCCATCATATGAATGTTTTACTTCAAATTTGCAAATTGTAACAACCTTGGCGATGTTTTACTTTAAAGGGTTCAATTGGTTTTTACTTTAAATTTGCAGATTGTAACAACCTTTATGTTTCACTTCAAATTTGCAAATTGTAACGACCTTGATGATGTTTTACTTCAAATTTGCAAATTGTAACAACCTCGATGGATATGTGGCAATATGAAATTTTCTTGTGTTTTCCTGCTTTCTTCCAGTTTTCTAGGATAGTTTCCTTGCTTTCCAAGAAGTGCTCATGCACAATTTTGTTTGTGTCAAAGTTTTGTGTTCCAAAATTGACCCCATGCCAAATGGATTGCTTCAAGGTCACTGGTTTTCCATGTCTATCCTATGTTTCACCTGCGAAGTCGATCCACAAAGTTTTATGATTCGCGCCCTTAGCCCCATGTTCTTCAATGTGTTGCCAAGGTCCAGTCCAGAGCGCATGTGCTGAATCACAAAACCCAGGGAGATTTTTGAGTTTTATGGTCTGCAGGAGATTTCATAATATGCCAAAATGTCAAAAAATCTCGATGTTTTCTATCTTCGTTATCTTTTATGTTGAATTAAAACCCCCGATGTTTATGATCTCAATAGTTCATAATATGCCAAAATGTCAAAAACTCTCGATGTTTTCTGCCTCGTTATCTTTGTTATGAATGAAAACCTTGGATGTTTTCGATCTCAATAGTTTAGAATATGCCAAAATGCTGAAAACTCTCAATGTTTTTTGTCTCCTCATTATCTTTTGTTCTGAATGAAAACCCTACATGTTTTCGATCTCGTCATATTTGTGCACTTATTCCCCGATGGTCAGCATTTCCTTTTCGCGCTGCTGCGACCGATTTATGGGACCATACTCCAAGGAGGCTTTCAACCAGCAGAGGATCGGATGGTTGTCACATGTTCGCAAGGGATTTCTTCAGACCTTGCGATCATGCGACAACCGTTGATTTTGTTTTATTACCTAAGGTGACCTGGCAGGTGTGGCAGCCCAAAGTATTCAAGCGGGTGGCAAATGACATATGATATATGGTTGTCACATGATTGTAAGGAATATTCTTCTCCTTTGTGATCAAGTCACTTCCATCTGATTTAGGCCGGTTGTGCCGTGGGACCGAGTGTTGTCAGAAGTTGCTAAGGTGTTCATTTCTCATTGGTCCTCGTACTGGTGACTGCAACATTGTCATTATCGCTTGCTTCCTGGTGGTCTTCATGAAACATCTAGTGACTCAGTGAGTGGCTTATTTCCTTTGGTTGCCAAATCTCCAATTTCCCCCGCGGTTAAGTCCAAACAGGTAGCGACTCAGCGAGCGGATTAGGTCACGTAATCTCTAGATTTTTGGTGGACCCGTGTGTCAGTAGGGTCCCCAGTTCAAAAGGATCAATGGTTGGCACATGAGCAGAAGGAATATTCAAGAGCTATGAGATCATGTGCTTGCCGTTCGATTGGAACCTTGGTTGCAGTGGGTCCATTGTCAGAGGAGTTACCGAGGTGTTGCTGATAAAGCAGTCCAGAGTGAATAAAAGATTGACAAGTCACAAGTCTGGGCCAGAGCTTTTCAGTTGCGCAGTTGCCAAATAACTTAAAAGTGGAAAGTTGAAGTGGGTCGAAGCTGGTAATATGCTGACGTGCTAAAATTTCATTGGGTACAGTGTGCGGAGGTGGATTTTGACTTTTTCAAGGAGTTTTGCGACTGTTTCAAGGATAATCTGGACCGTTCGTCTGTAGGGAAGTTAAGGAGATCGACGACTGTGTTTCAAATCTAGACCTGGTAGCCGTTATTGTTCAAATCCAAATATCTCTAAAAGGTTTTTGCCAGCGTAGATGATTGCCTTGTTCATTGGAAAGATGGGAATGAATCACAGATTCATAACCATAAAAAGCATGATGGCATGGAAAATGGGACGGCCACGTGGATGAAAAGTTAAGTACGCATGTCCAAAACAAATCACAGATTCTTAGTCATGCAAATTTAAGAGGCCTAAATGTTAAGTGCGCATGTTCGAAACAAATCACAGATTCTTAGTCATGTAAACTTAAGAGGCCTAAATGTTAAGTGCACATGTCCCAGACAAATGGCATCTTCATAGCCATGCAAATTTAAGATGCACTAAATGTTAAGTGTGCACGTCTGACACAAATCGTAGACCAAAAGAGTTGCAATTTGAAGGACTAAATTAGAAGTGCACATGTGCAAAAAAAATCACAGATTCATAGCATTGCAAATTTAAGAGGGACTAAATATTAACTGCGCATGTCCGAAATATCATAGTGTTAAGTGACATGTAACGGTACAGTTCTTCATCAAATGAAAGACCGCAAAAATGGTGTTAGAATAGGAGAAGAGTGGATGGGCATTAATTGAAGTGTTCAAGTTAATATTACCATTAATATTCAAAATCTAAACTGCACTTGTGCGAAATGGGTAACCGTTCTTTATTTCAGAATCACGTACGCACGATAGCACATCGAACCTCCACAATTACATTTCCCATCCTTTCCTAATTACTATCACTGACACCGACTTTATAGAAAATACTTGACATTTTTGAAGGTGGACTTGCGCAATTAAATAATGATTGAAAACCCATAACACTTTCGTACCGCTGAGATGACTCATCTTTAAAGAAAATACTTGATGTTTTTGAACGTGGACTTGTGCAATTAATATTTGAATCGAAAACCCATAACACTTTCGTACCGCTGAGATGACTCATCTTTAAAGCAAATACTTGATGTTTTCAAATGCGGACTTGCGCAATTAAATAATGATCGAAAACCCATAACACTTTCATTCCGCTGAGATGACCTGACATTTCCTCCTACAAGTGGAAGTGATTTCCCCAAAATTACTTGATGTTTTTGTTCGCGGACTTGCGCAATTAATATTCCAATTGAAAACCCATAACACTTTCATTCCGGTGAGATGACCTGACATTTCCTCCTACAGGTGGAAGCAATTTCCCCAAAATTACTTGATGTTTTTGTTCGCGGCCTTGTGCAACTAAAATGGAAAAGTTGGGGAGAATACATAACAGTTTCAGAAATGTACCTGAACAACTGTTTCAAATGAGCAATGGAAAGACTGCCAAAAAGGATGAGAGAATGAATTGAGGACTGGCATGAATTAATGGCATTAATGATGACCAACTCACTCCACTTTGGCTTGTCCTTTCCTGTCGAAGTTAATGGGAAGTTTATTAAGTAAGTTACGACCTTTAGTTACTTCATTCCGTTTCCTTAATAACTTTGTTCATTTGAAAGTATTCTGTGTTTGCGGAATTGCTGTGAACAGTGGGAGATGACAAACACTGTGTAATTTTGGGGAAGATTTCGATCGCAAATACAGAAGGATTTAACATTTTGGGTCTAGAATAACAAAGAAGACAGGTGTGTTTTATATTTACAATTTTAAAAATAGCATTTATAGTTGGCTTTATATTTATTAGTATTTGTGTGGATTTTGTTTTGGGTTACAACTTACAGTAGTTTCTTTCAATAGTTAAAAAAAATACATTTTTTTTTTTTTGTCTCAAAGGCCTAAATGTTCGAATATACACAGTAGTTTTGATCTTTAGTGAGTCGTAGAGAAACCAAAAGCAGAGAATCTCATAACAGGTTTGTTTGTAGCTATTTGTATTTGTCTTAATATGTAAATTTATTTTGTCAATTTCAAAGCACTCTATTCTTTTGGTGAAGAGTGGGAGACTGCAAACTTTGTGGGTTTTCGGGGTAGACCTGTACCGAAAACACAGAACGCTTTTAGGTTCAGGGTTTATGAAAACTAAAAATCCCAGAATAGATGTCTTCTTAGCAGATTTTGGGTTTTCATTATGCGGGGTTCTATGTTTAGTAGGAACATGAAAAATAGATAGAGGATGTCTCGAATGTAAAATTAGGGTTTGACGAATCCTTATTATATTTGTTTACGCCAGTCCTTTGTTTGTTTACTGTTGTTATGAATTGTTAATTTAAAAAAAAACTCATTGAAAGGACACGATCCTTTGTAAGTCATATTCAATATGTATTACAGTTGCAAGCGTTTAATATTTTGAATTAAAACAACATATTTTGAATTAATACAGCATACCAGTTCCTTTATCAGCAAATAAGTTATCTATTATACTGACCTTAAGTGTCGATATAGCTTTACATTTACTATTGTTTTACACTTGAAGTGACTGTGATATATTTTAGAGGATGTGCTAGCTGCCATTATTTTTGTATTGGAATATTCATATATCTGAGTTATATAGATGCATTTTTAGGGAGTATTGAAAAATTTATTTAAATGTTATGGAAAGGGAATAAAGTAAGGACTGCCATAAAGTAAGGCATGCTTATTTATTTTGTTTTTATACATTACAAACACATTACTAAGAACTTTGAGCTTCGGTTTTGCAAGATATTATATACGTCATGGACTATTCACAAAGAGCCCTGAATATCCGAAGTATGCCGCCACAGGAATCTGGGTTGGAAGTAAAAGATATAATCGTCATTTCAATTTCTGTTCTTATTCCAACTAACTTTTCCTTTCTGGCTTTTATTGGGGACACGTCTCCAGCCGTTGCTCTGCTTTCGATACTCAGCTCTTTGATCGTTATATTCATATTCATATCCTCCTTGCTCAACATAGGTTTGAGTTATCCAGTGGTTAAAATACTAGGTGGGCTAGCGGTTGTGTTATCCGCTTGTAGCTACCTGGCAATCATGGCCACTAAATTGTGGCCCATCTCTAGAGGCAGCATAGGTATGATCTTCCTATTCTGTGCCATCAGAGTTGGCACCATTGTCATGCTTCTGAGTCGCAATCTGAGAATGGAAACTGCTCCCCATCCACAAGAAGCAACACCTGCACTGGGTACTGGCTAGTATTGAATTTGCTTTTATCACTTGCTTTTGGTGCCATAGGTAATGCGATTTTGTATTTTTCGCATGCTACTCTTCTATCTATATTCTTTGCAGATGCTGTCTGAAAAGTGCAAGCGCGAGCCGCAGGCTGAAATTGCATTTTTATGTTGTTGTGAGTTTGTAGTAAATTTGCCTTTTATTGTTAGTGCGAGTGCCATCTGATCAATATTTGTAAATGATGGTGGTAGTCCTAAATTTGTTCATCTTGAATTCGTTGGCTGACAGTATTGTCCAGCAGTAGACTTCGAAATGATGTGAAAACTTATTTTAAGTTAATAACTTGGTTTCTCATTATCTAAAAGATTCACACCACAATCAATTTCTTTCCTTTTCTTTCAATTAGACTGTAAATGGTGTGAAAATTTGTGCCATAGGTGTATTACAGATAATTAATTCCTTTGAACGGCTTAAATTAAGAGTTGAAATATTTGTCAAGGGTCGTCAGGGTATTTTAACAGCATCAAATGACACCAAAAACATAGTTGTAATGGAAAAACCATTTTATGGTATAATTACATTCTATTTAATAATTTAGTGTAAAATAATTGCTGCCCCAATAATTTTATTTTATTTTATTTTTATGCCATCTACATAAACATTATAAATCGTAAATGTATACAATGTTGCACTGCGACTGCTACTAGCTTATATATATATATATATATATATATATATATATATATATATATATATATATATATATATATATATATATATATATATATATATATATATATATATATAATACACCCAGAGTAATTGATGTTGATGCGCCTATTTTCATTAAATTGCAAGCTGCAATAGGCATCTCGAGAAGGATTATGATCGGCGTATTATATATATAAATATATATAAGCTAGTTTATGGCTACAACGGTAGAAAGATATATATATATATATATATATATATATATATATATATATATATATATATATATATATATATATATATATATATATATATATATATATATATATATATATATATATATATATATATATATATATATATATATATATATATATATATATATATATATATCAGAATTTTTATTCCTTCAATTTAGTCAAGTCAAATCTTTCTTTATTTATAAGGCAAATCATCTTATTTTCAAGAAGATAAAACTTTTGTCTAGTCATTTCATATTGTTTGGCTCTTACTAAATATGTTTCTTATCCTATAAATATGAAAATAAACTCATTCATTAAAAAACAAAGAAATGATGCTTCAAATATATTAAGAATCATATTTATATTTCCAATTTTGAATCAATATGACATATTTGGTATTTTCCTTGTATGATGTAAAAGTCACCACACTTATATGAATCATTACATGCAAGGTTGCTCAACAATGAGGCCTCACAAAGCGACTCATAGCTCTCTATGCATGGAGTTGCAAGGACATGATAAATTTGCTCTCAGCTAGAGCTATAAACTAGTCCTATTCTACTGCCATTTTAGGTCTTTCATTTGATGCAGAACTGTGCCGTAACATGTCGGGTCATCTAACCAGTACGAAAGTGTTATGGGTTTTTGATTTGATTTTTAATGCGCAAGTCTGCATTCAAAAACATCAAGTATTTGCTATAAAGTCGGTGCCAGTTATAGTAATTCGAAAATGTAAGTTAACATTTAGTCCATCTTAAATTTAGTCCGTGATACAAATTATTTATCGCAATGATGTAATCAGTGAATTACTAAAATATAAATATATAAAGAAAATATTGTATAAAAAATCTAGCATTTAAGAAACAAAATATAAATATAAATATTCAGAATACAATTTTAATTCTCTAGTATGTCTTTTGCAATTCCTTTATCATTTCGAATTTTAAATAAATATTAAACATTAAAAAAACATAAAAAACTGATGGCAGCATTGCCCTCCATATTTAAATTTAAATCTAACTATTAAATAAAAAAATGATTAGAATCTAAATGTAAGAGAAATATAATTCTACATCTAACTAAATCTTAAGCTAAAATTGAAATTAAATTTGAATTTAAATCTAAAACTAAAACTATAATTATATCAAAAAAAATAAATTATTAAATAGAAAATAAAATTATGACCTTTATATTTGGTTGCTTTCTTGCTCTTTAAACGAGCTTCCTAATTCCTTTGGGTCTCCGAATTACAAGAAAAAAAATAAAATAAACTATTTAAAAAAAAAAAATTATTTAATTTTTTAACTTATTCTTCATCCATGTGGCACCCCTATTTTTTCGGGTCCTATTAGTTCGGGCCCTATTATTTCAGCCTTGCCATTTGTCCTCATAGTATTTTGGCCTTTCCATTTGTCTTCCTATTATTTTGCCCTTGCTATTTGTCTTCACATTATATTATAATTTTTTTTTTTAATAAAGAATAGTTTTTATTTATAAGGAATTTATTATGGCATATTTCTGTGCTCGTATTTCCATTTGTGCTCCCATTGTATAGCCACATCTCTCGACATAAATATATAGTAGCTTATATATATTTATATATCTAATTAGCCGAGAGTAATCCTTCTAAAGGTTCCTATTACAGCTTGCAATTTAAAGAAAATAGTCGCCTCGACAAGGATTGCTCTCGGCGTATTAGATATATTAATATATATAACCTAGTAGCAGTCGCAGCGCAACATAGTAGACATTTACAATTTCTAATGTTTATGTATATGGAAAAAAAATATAATAAAATCAAATGTTTGGGGTGCCAATTAGGTTTAATGTTGTAAAAAAAAAGTATATATGGTTAAAAATTATAAATTCTCAGATATATTATTAAAATAATTTGAAATCGGGTAAGATGTAGAGTTAGCAAAACATTTTACGTTATGAGTTAGGGTTCAAGTAAGAGTGACAGTTAGGGTTAGTAGGATATTTTACATTATGAGTTAGTGTTCAAGTAAGAGTTACTGTTATGGTTAGGGTTAGGGTTAGTAGGACATTTTAGCTTAAATATAATTAGGGTTTGGATAAGAGTTACACTAAGGGTTAGGGATAGGGTGACATTTAGGCATAGTTAGACATTTTACATTATGATTTAGTGTTTGAGTAAGACTTATACTTAGGGTTGGGGTTAGGGTTAGGAATAGGGTTAGAGTTAGGGTTAGCATGATATTTCACCGTATGAGTTAGGGTTTAAGTAAGAGTTACATTTAGGGTTAGGGTTAGGGATAGGATGAGAGTAAGGGTTAGTAGGATATTTTACCTTATGAGTCAGGGTTAGGGTTAAGGATAGGGTGAGATTAAGGATGTGGTTAGGGATATGATGTTAGGTTTACAAATAGGATTAGTATCATACTTAGTGTAACATTAATGTTTAAGATTAGGGTATGGGGTTAGGGTTACTAATACGGTGAGGCTTAATCATGGGTTAATGATGGAATGCAGAGTGTTGAGTTTGGATTAGTATTAGGGTTAAAAGATTGGTTGAGGTTAGTATGACAAATTGGGTCAGTTGAAGGTTATGCAAAAAGTTATGATGTATGGTTTATAGTCACAGTTAAATCATATGATTGTTGGTCTCAAAAGAAAGATCAAGGAGACAAAAATGATGGAAACAAGGAGGCAAATGTGGTAAGTAACAAATCCGAAGAGGATGCTTTGCTTTTGTCTTTAAAAAATGTTGATGATTCATGGGTTTTAGATTCTGGGGCTTCATTTCATGCTACACCCCATAGAGGTTACTTTCTTGATTATGTCCAAGGGGATTTTGGGCTAGTTTATTTGGGAGATAATGAACCCTGTCAGATTGTTGGAAAGGGAAAAATTAAGATTAAGTTGCAGAATGGGAATCATTGGCTACTACAAGAGGTAAGACATGTTCCAAGGCTGAGTAGGAATTTAATTTCAGTAGGGCAACTGGGTGATGAGGGTTGCACAGTTACTTTTAATGATAAAAATTGGAAGGTTTCAAAAGGTTCCTTAGTAGTAGCAAAAGGTGTGAAAGTAGGCACCTTATATCTTTGTACAGGTCATACTGTTCCTTCTACTTTAATTATTTCAGAAGATAATGAATGTTCAGGAACAATGGCTGTAGTTGAGTAGGAAGAACATCAAACCATTGCTGTAGATTCTGACACAACACTATGGCACAACAGACTCAGGCACATGAGTGAAAAAGGTATGAAATAACTTTATTCAAATAAAGGTTTACCTGGTCTGAAATGTGTCAATATGGATTTCTGTGAAAGTTGTGTTTATGGAAAACAAAAGAGAGTTAGTTTTGTGAAGAATGGGAAGGAAAAGAAAAATGAGAGATTAAAGCTTGTGCATACAGATGTATGGGCACCAGCTCAGGTATCTTCCCTTGGTGGCTCTCTATATTATGTTACATTTATAGATGATGCAACAAGAAAAGTATGGATTTATTTCCTTAGACAAAAATCTGATGTATTTCAAACTTTTAAGAAATGGAAATGCTTGGTTGAGAATGAGACTGGTAAAAAGTTAAAATGTCTCAGATCTGATAATGGTGGTGAGTATTGCAGCATAGAATTTGAAGAATATTGTTCCTCTAATGGTATTCGTAGGCAAAAAACTATACCAAGGACTCCACAAGAAAATGGAGTGGCTGAACGCATGAATAGGACAATAATGGAGCGTGCAAGGAGTATGAGGTTACATGCTAGGCTGCCTAAAAATATGTGGGCAGAGGTAGTGAACATTTCTATTTATTTAATCAATAGAGGCCCCTCTACTCCTTTGGACTATGGTATTCCAGAGGAAGCATGGAGTGGTAAGAAGGTGAGTTATTCTTTTCTCAAAACCTTTGGTTGTGAAGCTTTTGCACTTATAGATTCTGAAAATAGAACCAAGTTGGAAGCTAAGTCAAAGACATATGTATTTGTTGGATATGGCATTGATGAATTTGGTTATAGGCTTTGGGATTTTGAAAATCATAAAATTGTAAGAAGCAGGGATGTCATATTCAATGAGAAACTATTGTACAAAGATCTGTTGCTGTAGCATAAGAAGAAAGAAAATGATTATGTAGTATTGGATGATACTCCACAAGTTCATGTTCTAGTAGATGGGAAAGACAAAAAGCCCAACTACAACTTATCCAAGATTTTAATTGGCCATCAGAGGAAGATGTAGCTGCATGGGATGAAAAGACAAAACCCAAAAGGGCTAAATCTGCTGCAGTTGATTTGGACATTTTGGAGGAAGATTGAGAAGGACATCTGATGTACCTGACACATGATCCAAGGAGTACAAGGACAAATAGCTATCATTCAAAAATGGTGTAGGTTAGCCTGAAATGGTAGTCACCATCTCTCATTGAAATCGAGGAGCTTTTATAAATGTTTGTAGTTGAAAGTGTCAGTTTTTGAGCAGCAAGGTTGTACTTTGATCCGATGTGTTCTTTTTCCTTCACCACTTGGGAGTGGGTGTTGTATTTTCTTGCTTTTCTATGCTTTAAATAGTGTTAGGTTTTCCAACCACCTGAAGCTTGTTGCATTCCCATTAATGAGGGAATTCCAAGGTGGTTGAAAAAAGGGGCTTTTAAAGCAAAGTAAAATTTTTGTAAAGAGGAGTTTTTTTTTTTTTTTTGTTGATTGATATTGGGAGATATAGAAAATAGAAGGAGATTGCTTAGAAGCAGATCACCAAGTTTTGTGTCTGGTCTTCTGAGTGATGGAATTGTAAATGTAAGTGACAAGTTTTGATTTTAATACAAATACACTGAAACTTCTGTCGCACATTGTTGTTGTCTCTTTGCTTATGTATTTTACTCTAGTATGGTTTTCATGTTAGGAATTTGAAATATACCGGTTGTAAGGCATTTTGCTTGACTATCTTATGAGCTTCTTTCAAGGAAAGAATTAAATGTGCTTATATTTCATCCTGGAGAGTAAATGCATTTGTGTGGATATCTAATGATAACAATATTTAGTTAACATAATAGCTTGCAAGGCAACCTATTTGGACTTATAGTGGGTGTGTAAGGCACACTGTTGTATTTTGATTATATTTACTTAATAGCTTGCATTTGTGACTTTGTTGCCCTTAAGATTAGGCACTGGCTTGATGTATGTTTCTCAAAAGGTTGTATCTTCCATTACCAAAAAGGGGGAAGTTTGAACTTTTACATCATCCATTAAATACCTTTTATGTTTACGTTCATTGCACTTAAAAGATTGGACTGTCCTCAGGGCATCTAGTTCATATTTCCTGATTCTATATAGAGAGAATCATAATAGGTTACCTCTCCTTAAAAGGAAGAAGGATGAGAATCCTTAAAGCACTGATTATTGCTTCATTTACAGTCACACTTTATCTAGTTATAGTTTGCATTAAGATGATCAAAGTCATATATAAAGTGTTCTATAAGTCTATGCATTGAGAAAACTAGAAGCTGGTCAATGTCCACTCATAAAGAATACTGTAATAACAGTCATCACTAAAAGGTAATAGTTGCCTAAGTCTGTGGAGCTCAAAAATGAAGGAGGATCTTATCCAATCCTCAACAATTAGGTCTTTCTCTTGTGGGAATCAGCCTCAGGGAACACAGGTTCAAGAAGCATTTAGTGTCCTACAAGAAAAATCCCTAACAGATGGTTTACAATTAATTATTTCATCAAATAATTTTCTATCTAAATTTTCTATATCAACTATTTAAACAAGTTCAGCTAACAAGATACATATTTTCTAATATTTCAGGTATAATGCACCTTGGCAATTGCATTTGGGAGGATCAAAGTTATATGAGGATGCAGAATCAGGTGAGAAAAAAATTGAACCCACAAGAAATGATGATAGATTTAATTCACACAATCGATACATATTACAGTTATGGAGGGCCAATGTAGATTGACAACCTGTTCTTTCAAGACATACAGTTATCAAATACATTGCAAAGTATGCAACAAAATCTGAGAGAAGCTCTGAAACATATCAAGAAATGTTGATGCGTCTCTCAAACCTTGAAAACCCAGATGATTTAGTGGCATGAGCATATAGAAAACTTCTAAGAGAAACAGTTGTAGAAAGAGATATTGGAGCTCAGGAGACATGTAATATGCTATTAGAACTTCCATTGGTGGAGTGCAATAGAAGGTTTATTAATCTAAATGTCTCACATGAAGTCTTCAAACCTGTACTAATTAATAATGAGGAAAATGAGGAAGAACTCACAAAATCTTTTGTACATGGTTACAAAAGAAGACCACTTTGTATGGAAGGTATCACATTGATTGATGCAACACGGTCCTAGATATACAATCCTAGAAGAAGAGGAGAAAATAAATGGGGGCCACGACAAACATCAACAATTGTCAGAGTTTTTCCTAGGTTTCTCAGTCAGAAGCAACAAAAGGCAATTGACATTATTATGACACACTACCATAGCAATCAAGTGGGAATTCCTTTATTTATGATAATTCAAGGAACAATAGGAATGAGAAAGTCTTATCTAATTGGTGCCATCAGTCAATCTCTCCAAATGGTGCCATCAGTCAATCTCTCCACTTCTATTACTTGCACCAACTAGAGTTGCAGCTTTCAATATAGGAGCCTGTACCATTCATTCAAAGTTGTGAATACCCATTACATATTTTGCACAGCTACAAGGCACAAGGCTTACAAGTTTTCAAGAAGAAATGGAACATGTCAAATATATTTTGATTGATGAAATGAGCTTCATTGGTCAGAACTTGCTGGAAAATATTGATTCTCAACTCAGACAAGCCTTCCCACAAAGTGTTGACATTACCTTTGGAGGTATACCTTTCCTTATTCTTAATCATGCTATTAATGTCTTTTAATATTTATATATAATATCATGTTATGATATTACTAAATGCTCTAAATTTAATTTTATCCAACTCTATTTCAGGTGTATTTATTATTTTGGTTGGTGATTTGGGACAATTACCTCCTGTCAATGATAGACCTGCCTATGACAGCAATAAACGGGCAAAGTTACTATGGCATGAATTCAAGATAGTGGTTACACTAGATCAAGTATTCAGGCAAGATGGACAAAACATCCACCAACAAAGATTTCATCATCTTCTCACAAATATGAGAGATGCAAATCCAAAAATAGATGATTGGAACTTGCTTATGACAAGAACTCCTGTAAGGTTAGATGCCGCAAGCAATGATGAGTTTGATAAGACACTGCATTTGTTCTCTAAAAATGACAATGTTCATAACCATAACATGAGGATGTTGTATTCTTTAAGACATCCTGTTGCATGTAGCCTTGCAACTAAGTCAAGGAATGGTAATACAAATGAAGATTGGTTAGCTGAAGAACTTGATATAGAGTTATTGTTCAGTACCAATTCAAGGGTAATGTTGACTACAAATCTATGGATATGAGCTGGTCTTGTCAATGGAGCATTGGGATATATTAGAAATATGTCTACAAACCCAGAACTAGTCCACCTGAACCTCTAGCATATGTCACAGTTGAATTTGATAATTACTCTAGAATACCATATGATGACCACCATCCAAAAATAGTACCAGTACCACCATTACAAAGAGGCAGGACCTTCCAATTACCGTTAAGGTTAGCATGGGTATTGACAATTCACAAATCTCAAGGACTAACTCTTTCAAAAGCCACGATTGATATAGGTCCGAGAGAAAGAGCAGGATTGACATTTGATGTAGTATCTCATGTAAAGTCTCTAGAAGACTTGAGAATAATGCCACCCTTCACATATGACCGCTATGAAAAAATGAAAAGTGGGAAACAACTTTCAAAGAGAAAAGTAGAAGAAATCAGACTTAGATGTCTTGAAAATTAATGTACTCTTATGATGTATTTCAAACTTCCTATTATAAAATAAAGAATTATTTCTTCTCCTACCTTATGTCATAATTATCTTCAATTATTATATCATTAACCTATACAAGTTAAATCACATATGCTCAATCTAACATGATTACATCATTATTTAAACTTTCTTATGGTTCTTAAATTTATTTTTATGTGGTTTATGTGTCATGATACCCCTAAACCACATACAAATATAGCCTAACTATTATCCTAACATTAACCTTAACTGTAACAACACCACTAAACTTATCCTAATATGAGCACTAACCCTAACAATAATCTTAACCATAATAATAACATGAACCCTAACAAACTTCTTCAATGGAACCTAACAGTTCCCCTAACACTAACTTTATGTGTAACAATAGCACTATTACTAACCAACCCTTGTTGTCACAATTTTCTATTACTCAAATACTTAATAATAGCATTAACAATAAATATATATAAAACATTGAACCTAACCATAATGCTAACACTAACCTTAATTGTAACAATAGCATAAACCTCAAAATATAGCTCACCAAAAATATAGGTGGCTGAAATAATAGCTCCCTAAAAATAATAGTTTTTACAAAAATTATATAATAAAAAAAGGATTTAAAATCAGTTACGAATCAAAAACTGAAATAATAAAAAATAAAAATGAAAAAATGTAAAAATCCAAAATAAAAAATCGTAAACGAAATATTCATAAATGAAAAAATAAAAAATCAAAACTGAAAATATCAAATTTCATAAACAAAAAAATCAAAACTGAAAAAATCAATATCAGATGTTGCGTTTCGGAGTGGGCCTGTGCGTTGGACAACATAGGTGTGGTGCACTTGGTGCCCGTGCGCTGCACAACATGGGTGCCAGTGCAGTAATGTACGCACTGCACTGGGAGTGCGTAACGTTATAGACGTGGCAAGTGCCAAACCAAAATTTTTTTGCAAAAAATAATTTAAAAAAAATAATTTTATTCCAACATTTTTTTACGGGAATGCCAAATGAATTTTGGATTACAAAATGTTTGAGAAATGAAGAGACACTCTTCATTTATAAAAGAGTGCTCTTCATTTCTCAAGCTATTTTTTTGGTTGCAGGTACACACGATTTGAGAGTTGTGAGATTTGAGAAGTTGGAGAGTTCTAAGATTTCAGGTTTTCAGAGAGTTGAGATAGGTAAATCAAATAGAAATTACTGAGGATTTCTGAGAGAGAAATTTTTGAATAGCAGAGAGGAGGATTGCATTGCAGAGAGAGGATTTCTAAGAGAGAAATTTGTGAATAGCACAGAGGAGGATTGCATTACAGATAGCTGGATTGCATTGTAGAGAGCTGATTTGCAGGCAACTTTCATCAATTTGAAACAGGTAAATAGATTTAGTTTTATATTTCATTTAATTTAATGTTATTTTATATATTTTGATAGTAATATATTTTAATATTGTTTTATATAGTTTGATATTAGATCTAATATCAAACTATATATAAAATGCAATGTTAAATATTGTTTGATATTAGATCTAATATTGGATATCAAATATTAGATCTAATATTTGATATCAGATCTATTTTATTAGATCTGATATTATATAGTTTTTTTAAGATTAATTTTATATAGTTTGATATTAGATTATTTTAGATCTAATATCAAACTATATAAAACTATATAAAAAATAATTTTTTTATATAGTTTTATATTAGTTTTATAGTGTTTTTAGATTGGTATTGTTTTTAGATTAATATTGTTTTAAGAATTGTATTTAATATTCTTTAAATACAATTCTTAAATTTTAAAATTAGATTAAGCATACATTAGATTTCTTAATTATTTAAATATTTGAATTATTGCTAACATTTAACATTAAGAATAATATAAATTATATCATGTTTACAAACATGACTTTTTGTTAATTTACATATAAAAAAATCCACAACATAATATATATTATTCCACTATATAAGTAACATGTAAAGTTTAAAATGACAATGCAAAATGGTTATTTTGATTAATTTTATATATTGATGTTTACCATTCCACCTATGGCTGCCTCTAATAGAGAGTTGAACATCATGGTTACAAGCCCCTCTGCTTTGGTGGCCTCGAATGATGTCTTTGAGACTGAATTTGACAAGTGTACACAAATCATTGTAGACTCGTGCGCAACTATAATCAAAGCTATGGAGCACGCAACATTATTAGTTGACTATGCAGATGGCAAATGTTGCAAAAGTTCTACGTGAGACATTGGCAAAAGTGGATGCATTTCCATCAATGATGAAATAAGTCTATCATGATCATTGTACAAATAAGGGCCTCAATACTAACTTTATTGTTGAAGAATATGTGATGTACTTGCATCATTATGGAGAAATGTTATTGATTTAATCTTGGCTTTCAACCTTCATAATTATCTGAATAGTTGTATTGGGACTTATATTTCCCTTTTTATCTATATAAGTTTCATGAATAAGATAATAAATAAATAGTTTTGGCTATTCCCATCATGATTACCCCTATACTTGCAACATTTTGCAACATGTTTTGTTCAACTTTGTATTTCTAATATTTATTCCTTTAATGGATGTGCCGAATAAATGGGAGAAATTAATTATAGAGGATATCTTATTCATAAATGTCTACTATGTTGCGCTGCGACTGCTACTAGCTTATATATATTTATATATATAATATACCGAGAGTAATCCTTCTCAAGGTGCCTATTTTCTTTCAATTGCAAACTGCAATAGGCACCTTGAGAAGGATTACTCTCGACATATTATATATATAAATATATATAAGCTAGTTATCATATTCCAGATGAGGGTAACTTGTAGGATATCATGCATTTCTTAGATAATTTGGATCTAAAACCCATTTCTTTCCTCTTTGATGCTTTTGCCTATCATTGCCCCTATAAATAAATAAATAAATATTTTTGGCTATCATTACCCCTATACTAGCAACATTTGGCAACATGTTTTGTCAAAATCTGTATTTCTAATCCTAGCTCTAACATAATCCTAAACAATGTTAAACAACTGTACCAAAACCTTTAACTATATAAAATAAACTATTAAAAGTAAATATGAAATAAAAACTATTTAAATAAAACTATATCTTAATTCATACAACAATGTGAAATTAACAACAATAATTATCGTAACCTTAACCCTCACTGTAATATATTATCATTATGATTATAGTTACAGTAATATGCTAACCATTCAAGTTAGTTGTTACCATGTCCCTACCATTGACCCTTCCTTAAATGGTAATGCTCTATGTGATACTAATGATAATTTTCATGTTAAACTATAAACAACATCAAAAAATATATTCCCAAATATGATACTTTGATCCTAACTCTAAAACCTATATCGTATCACTAACCACATCCATAATATTACTCTCGTACAAACCCTACTACTAATCGTATACCTCACACTACATATGATGTAAGCCTAACAATGTATCGTACATTGTAACACTACACACAACCTTAAATTGGTCCTAACCCTAACCCTACATGTACAATACCCTAAATGGAACCGTAACTATTAGTAATCTTCACCATATTACTAACTGTAATGCTAACCCTAACCCCTTACCCTAATCTTTGCTTTTAATGTGACAGGTGTAAGTCTGAAATTAATAGTACTCCCAAGGTTAAAATTAAAACCTAATTGTAACCATAACCCTCTTGATTACCATAAGTAAAATGGTCAACGTGATGCTTATAGTAACCTTTGATACGATACTAATCCTAACTATAAACATAGAATCTTATCCCCAATCATAACCCTTGTCCTAACTCTAGTACGATACTGATCGTAACTGTAAACATAGAATCTTATCCCCAATCATAACCCTAATCCTAACTCTAATATGTTATCGTTAACATGATAATTACTTATATACGGTAATTGTTCAAGTTAGTTGTTACCATGTCCCTACCATTTACAATACGTTAAATGCTAACGTTAAATAAGATAGTAATGATAATTATCATATTAAACTCTAAAGAACATCCAAAAATGTATTGCCAAGTATGATACTTTAATCATAACTCTATAACTTAGATCCCATCCCTAACCAAGCCCATAATCTTACTCTCACGAAAACCCTAATACTATTTGTATACCCAAAACTACTTATGATTTAACTGTCACTATAAACCATAAATCATAACTTTGTGCATAACCTTAAACTACCCCTATTTGTCATACTAACCTTAACCAATATTTTAACCCTTATACTAATCCAAACATGGATCTAAAATGCAAACTATTTAAAATACAGATCTAAATGTACAATGCAAACTATTTAAAATACAAATCTAAATGAAACATGCATATCAAAATGAAACGTGCAATTCAAAATGAAACATGCAAATCAAATATTTTATTGATTTAATTTGCATCTTTGATTTTGTATGCAAATCTAAATCAAGCTATATTTTAAATACAAATCAATTTATTTTTAATGAAATGAAACATACAAATCAAAATGAAACGTACAAATTGAAATCTAAAATTTTTTAAAGCAACTAAATTTATGGATAAGTAAAATATTTGCAAAATGAAAATCTCACTTGGAAAGAACTTGCACCAAAATTGAATCTAGTCTTGGCTCATCTAAAACTCTCCAATTCTTAAAACTCTGGAAAATGACAAATGAAATAAAATAAAAAATGATATGAGGAGACACTCTTTTATAATCTAAGAGCGTCTCTTCATATTCTCCAATACATCTTTTGCAATTCCTTTATCTTTTCAAATTCCAAATTAAACCATTTTCAACATTAAAAAAACATTAAAAACCCAATGGCAGCATTGCCCTTCGTATTTAAATTTAAATCTAAATATTCAAACTAAATATTAAATCAATTAATGATTAATATCTAAATCTAAGAGAAATATAAATCTAAATCTAACTAAAACCAAAACTTATTCTAACTCTAATTCTAATTCTAAATATAAAGCTAAAACTAAAATTAAATTTAAATGTTAAACTAAAACTATATTAAAAAATAAATAAAGTATGAAATAGAAAATAAAATGATCACCTTTATATTTGGTTAATTACTTGCTTGATCACCTTTAAATCTAAAAACAAACTAAACTAAAATTATTAAATTGAGACGCTCTTTAATAATATGAGAGGGTCTCTTCATATTCCCCAAAAGGTGTCTTTTCCAATTCCTTTTGCATCTCCAAATTCCAAAAAAAACATATAACACACTAATTTTTTAATTTTTAATTTATTTATTTTAACTTATTGTTCATCCATGTCGCACCCTTGTTTATTCGGGTCCTATTATTTCGGACCCTATTATTTTGGCCTTGCCATTTGTCTTCATATTATTTTGGCATTGCCATTTGTCTTCATATTATGCTGGCATTGCCATTTGTCTTCCTATTATTTCGGCCCTATAATTTCAACCTTGCCATTTGTCTTCATATTATATTATACATTTTTTATTAAAATAATAGTTTTAATTTACAAGGAGAGTGGACACGATTGTCATATTCACACACTATGTAAACTGTAAACACAAATACATATAATAAGATTTAAGTCTCAAGGAAATACGATTCTCTGATTTTGTGCATCAACTTTAATATACTACACTATATGAGGTTTTGGTTTTTATTTTGATTTTTAATATATATATATATATAAAATTATTGTCTATTTGCTAGTTTACCGTATATTGTAATCGTATTAATCGTTGTTAGAAAATGGAGGAATTTTTCTCTTTTGATTTGTAGCATGCTAAAATTATCTATAATGTGTATGCCTAGCATGTACATTTTGTCATGTGAATGTTATTATGACCTTGCAGCTATTTGACAAGCACTTTACCCTAATACTAATCCAAACTCAACACTCTGCATTACATCATTAACCATGATTAAGCCTCGTTGTATTAATAACCCTAACCCTAACCCCATACTATACTCTTAAACCTTAATGTTACACTAAATATGATAGTAATCATAACTGTAAACCTAACATCATATCCCTAACCACATCCTTAATCTCAACCTATCCCTAACCTAACCCTAAATGTAACTCTTACCTAAACCCTGACTCACAAAGTAAAATTTCTTACTAACCCTAACTCTCACCCTCTCCCTAACCCTAACCCTAACATTACTTGTAACTCATACTCGAACCCCAAATCATATGAAAAAATACCTTACTAACCCTAAATCTCACCCTATTCCTAACCCTAACCCTAAATGTAACTCTTATTCAAACCCTAACTCATAAGGAAAAATATCTTGCTAACCCAAACTCTAACCCTATCCCTATCCCTATCCCTAAACCTAACCCTAACCCCAACAATAATCCTAACCCTATTCCTAACCCTAATCCTAAATGTAACTATTACTCAAACCCTAACTCATAAGGTAAAATATCTTGCTAACAATAACTCTCACCCTATCCCTATCCCTAACCCAACCCTAACTATAAGTCTTACTTGAACCCTAACTCATAATGTAACATGTCTTAGTAACCCTAAATCTCACCCTATCCCTAATTATATTTTAGGTAAAATGTCCTACTAACCCTAACTCTCACCCTATCCCTAACCCCAATCCTAATTGTAACTCTTACCTGAACCCTAATCATAACATAAAATATCCCACTAACCCTAACTCTCACCCTATCCCTAACCCTAACCTTAACTATAACTCTTACTCAAACGGTAACTCATAAGGTAAAATATCCTACTAATCCTAACTCTCACCATATCCCTAACCCTAACTATAACTCTTACTTGAACCATAACTCATAAGGTAAAATATCTTGCTAACCATAACTGTAAGTCTTATCTGAACCCTAACTCATAATGTAA
This sequence comes from Chamaecyparis obtusa, assembly GCA_027943335.1. NCBI lineage: Eukaryota > Viridiplantae > Streptophyta > Pinopsida > Cupressales > Cupressaceae > Chamaecyparis > Chamaecyparis obtusa. The sequence goes on along the minus strand of BSBK01001361.1, from coordinate 776,361 downwards.
AATGTCCTACTAACCCTAACTCTCACCCTGTCCCTAATCCTAACCCTAACTCTCACCCTATCCCTAACCCTGACCCTAACCCTAACTACATATATACTATTTTATTAATTTTAGAACATAAAACCTAATTGATGCCCCAATAATTTGATTTGATTTTGTTTTTCAGCAATATTCCAAAACATTAGAAATCGTATATTTCTCCTATGTTGCGCTGGGACTATTACTAGCTCATATATATAATATGCTAAGAGTAATCCTTGTCGAGGCACCTTTTGCAGGTTGTAATTTAAAGAAAATAGGCACCTCCAAAAAAATTAGCTTGGCGTATTATATATATATATATATATATATATATATATAAGCTAGTAGTAATGATTTTTAGATTAAGTTTTTGGTTGAATCTTTAAAAAGATAGTTTTTTGTACATGTTTAACTAGGCATGATATTTTAATGAGTTGGATGATGAGTCATGACTTCAACCCATAGTTATAGGTCGTTAACTGTCCAATTTACATTTCAAAAAAAAATGAAGGTCTTACAATATTCCATGTAATGGCTACATGTTGACAGAGTTAGCCCTCGTGAGTATTCGTCCCTCTCCCCTACACAGGCTCGTAACAATGCTATTCAACTATGTGTCAGATGCAAATGTACGTGGGCTGTTGTCCTGCAAACTTTAAAAGAAACATTACTTTATACAATTAATCAAAATAACCATTTTGCATTGCCATTTCAAACTTTACATGTTAATTACATTGGAATAATATATATTAGTTGTCAACTTTTTTTTAATATTTAAATTAACTAAAAGTCAGGTTTCGAAACATGATATAATTTCTAATTCAAAATGAAACATGCAATTCAACCATGCTATTGATTTAATTTGCATGTTTGATTTTGAATGCAAATGAAACATTGAAATGTAATACAAGTTATATTTTAAATGTATATCATTTTATTTAAATTGGAATCGAATATACAAATCAAAATGACATGTGCAAATTGAAATATATATATTTTAAATGCAACTAAATCTATTGAAAGGTAAAATACAAAAAATCAAAATCTCTATTCCAAAGAACTTGCTCCTAAATTGAATCTACTGTTGGGTCCTCTAAAACACTCCAATTATTCCCTCTGCAGAACAACAAATAAAACAAAATAAGAAATGAAATGAGGAGGCACTCTTTTATAATCCGAGAGCATGTCTTCATTTTATCCACTGTCTTTTGCAAATTCATTTGTCTTTTACAAATAAAATATTAATCATTAAAAAACAAAACAAGCCGATGGCCACATTTCCCTCCATATTTAAATTTAAATCTAAATATTAAAACTAAATATTAAATGAAATAATAATAAAATATAAATGTGCGAGAAATATAAATCTAAATCTTACAGAACTCTAAATCCAAATCTAAATATAATACTAATAGAAATCTAAAACTAAATGATGAACTTAGCCGCTTTCTCTTCGTATTGGGCCACGTGTATACACCGTGTCCCACCACAAGTCCATCCACGAGTGGGTCCTTTGCAGACCATCTCGACCAACATCAACGGTCGCCATGTCGTCGCCTTTACATGATTAAGGTAGATGTGCACAAATAGTTCAAAACAAATACAATGGCCCGCGAAGATTTAACGAGCTATCAAATTTGTACCATTGTTCAACCATCAAACATCTTAAGATAGCTTAATACCTGTTGCCTTTCTGCCCACCGTGATTTACGCATTTCCCAGGTTTTGAATTTGATTCGTAACGGCTCATTGGCTTGCCTGAGCACGCAGGTGTGGTTGAGGTCTCGTTTGGGTCATTGCACCAGAATTCACCGGTAAAGGTGTTCTTCTGCGCTCTTTAACAGTAAGTCTCTGCACTTTATTCCCATTTGTATTCCATTTTCCACTTTTCCTCCTACAAATTGCACAAATCACTCTGCGTTATCAACTTCTATAAACAATTTCAATGAATATTTCAAGTGCATTGTTCGCTATTACTGAATTCTTCAGAGGCCATGTATCATAACAAATTACAATAGTGAGCTCAGGGAAAGCTTTGATTTCGAAGCCCTAACCTTCCCATCGACTGTGCTGAATAATTGTAATCATGAAGCGGAAGGAAGGAGCTTGTGATGCGAATTCATATCCAGATGAGATAACAAGACAATTACCAGGGTCACATGGAATCCAAAAAAGAGCAACCTGTAATACTCACCCTAAAGATTTCTTAATCGACTCCCACACAGGATACAGAGACCCTTTTATAGGACCTAGCGTTACAGGGTTTGCCTTGTGGAGAAGAAATTACAATAAGAGAAAGGAGGCAAAACCTGTTAGGAACATATGGGATTCCAATTTAGCTAGGATCATTGTCCCAAATGTTTTTGTTAATGTGGATTTGATACAACAAATTGCAAACAGGTACGTCCCTAACACAAGATAGGTACTGGCCCATGATAACAAGGAAATTATCAAGATAACGAGACAAAGTATAGAGGAGACATACATGCTAGACACAGACAAGGACTGGTGGCCACTTGATACAAATATTATGGACCATGAATTTGAAAAGTTAAATAATCTTTATAGAAGCAAGATTTCTCTTCACAGGCCAGGGCAGTTGACTACGACAGAGAAAGCATTGAGTCCCACTGAAAACCCTCCGTATCATGGAGATTCTTTGCTCCATACGTGAAAGATACATACTACGCTTTATGTCAGTGGCATGGTGAGGATGCAACATTTAATATCCCCAATTGGATGTTGCTCATGTGCTTGGATATATAGGGAAATGAAGCCCACAGATGTTTTGATTACGTGGCAACATTAGTGGATGACATCCATAAGGTCTTGATTAGTATAAAGTAGGGGAAGAGTAGTAACTTCAGGTTCAACTCCATCTTAATGCACATGATTCTATGGAGCAGACTCAACATTTGGGATCCAAACCTGAGAGTCGAAGCCACTATTGATGGAGAGATGGCCCCGGTCCAAGAGTGGACTTACATTTAGGACAAGGATGATAGGGCATCATCCTATATTTTGTTTGAGAATCATTTTGTCAGGCCTCTGATGACTTATTTGAAAGGAACTGTCCTATGGGGGCTATTTGATAGAGTGAAGCAATTCCTCAGACCAAAGGATTTAAACCCAGATACAGGAATCAATCACAATTGGGGGTCATGGTTTTACTACAAGGACCATACAATGATCAGAGTATTCAGAAGTCAAGTGCCGCCCAAGGCACTGCCGATCACAGTCACTGATAGAATTGCATTCTATGAAGTCATGAGGCAGCTTGAATTTGCATAAATATATTCTCTAACAGTGATAAATAGAAAGAGAGGTTCTTTCTTCCCTACCCAGGTGGTCATTAAAGGTCTTCTACACTTCCTATCAAGAAAGGGATTTGAGGTGATACCTACTAAAATGAAAGACTATAACATGACTGATGTGAATTACAGATTTTATGACCCAGAGGGATTCACAAAGGCAATATACCCAGGCTGTAAAACTCACTAATATGATGAGCTAGAAGATTGGATACGTAATTGTACAGAGTATGGTGATGTACTCAGGCAAAGGGAGAGGTGGTACAAGATTTAGCAATCAGAGCACTGGAGGCAGAGAGAAGGTAACTATCAACCTGACTACAAATTTGCTCGTAATGTTGAAACACAAATGAATATGCTTGCAACCTTGTACATTGATGTTGATAGCATGCCATTGCCCACTGAAATCAACACTGAGGGTCAAGAGTGTAGGCCCGCATAAATGGAAATAGAGTCTGACTCATCACCTACTTTGATTGGATCCCCAATTGGGCCTGCATCTGAACCTCCCAGTCCATCTAATTCATCTACACACGTGGAGGAGACTTCATCACCAGGCTCAGGGCCATCTCCTGTTGCGCATAGGCCTTTCCCCATTCTGCCACTAGTAACACTGGCTCCTAATCAGAAAATCCCATACACACCATATGAGGCATTTCAGACCCCAATTCGACCACTTCCACCTCCTACACGCTTTGACTTTGTAAAAGCAATTGAACTGGAGCCACCGTCCAATGAACGAACACTTCCTGCTTTCAAGTTAGGTGGAGGGTTGACTGAAGATATATGATTGCAGGCGTGCAGGGACTTGATTGGTGATGATAAATTCATAAAAAAGGAGTTCAAACAATTTGTTCTCCAATAAGAGGCCATCAACCTAGTTGCTACCAGGGGTCTAAATTTTCAATCCTTGACTAAAGAGGAGCAGTCACAAGTAAAGGATGAGGTACTCAAAAGGGTACAAGATTTGATGGCAACAATGACTCCAGAAAAGGGGAGAGAATTTATATCACAAAGTGGTATTCTTCTTTTGGAAGGTTGTGATATTTCGTCTGCCATTGCATTTGATAGCCTCATGAGGAGGCAGGATCTTGATCTCTCTAGCCTCTCGCGAGATGAAGAACAGAGCCTCATAATTGGTTCCACATTTGATGATGACCTTGATGTGCTTGCTATTTGGTCATTGTATCCCAATACCAATAAGCCATCGATGATTTCATTTCAAGATAAATATTACAGACAGTTGCTTATGAGAAAGTCACCTGAATTTTGAGGTCTACAAGCAAGTAGTTTGGATGTTAATGTCACAAAGACATCGCATGCATTTGCATCAAGGGAACATGATAGGATTGCAACATTGGAGGCTACGAATAAGAGGCTTCAAGAACAACTGCAGGCAGCATGTGGACTTTGTAATGAAGGGATTCATCGCGAGGAGCTTGATAAATTGAAGACTACAATTGCAACATTAAATGTTCAGAACCAGAGATTGGAAGCCAATTTAAAAAAGGCCAATACAGATGCTCAAACTAGTGATGCCATTAACAATGCCCTGTGCAATGTCATTTAGTGCAAGAGAAACATCCTTACAAATAATGCCCGAGAAACATGGAATGTTTTTGTGGAGTTTCTCAATTTTCAGAATACACATCTACAGTGTCAGCACTTTCTGGCATGCTCACTGTCGAAGTTGAACAAGTTAATAAGGGGCTTTAAATTCTATTTTGTGAAGTTTCCACCTTCTGTTCTTTTTGATCTTGTCATTGATTTTGAGTGGAAGTTCGCTATTTTAGCCGAACAATTCTCCAAGCATCAGTTATACACCAAGATGACGAGGATAGAACTTACACATTTTTATAGTCTAACTGTTTGTGGGATGCCCTCCATTTACGCCGACCACAAAGAGGGAGACAATGTAAAAAAAATTCTAAAGACATCATTTGCTTGGTAGGCTGAAATTCATAGAATACGAGATAGTGACCTTCTATCATTGAGAGCCAACGAAGACAAAACAGTGAATGTATTTGATAATCAAATTGAGGACTTGGTTAGAATCCACCACGGATGGGTTAGACTCCACAAGGAAAAGATAGAAATCTATGATACAGAGTATATACGCCATCTCAAATCCATCCAAGATTTGAAAGGGTGAGGGCTAATCAATGAAACAAGACATCTACAGGATCATTTCAATATCCGATTTGAAATGGCCTCCACATTGGTGCAAAAAAGGTACGGCGAGTTTATGGAGTGGGCTGAAACATTTTGGCAGTGCCATTCAAACAATGCGAAGGCTATTCAAGATGCTGAAAGAATTGGAAGCACGCTTCGAGAGAAGTTGAAAGAATATGAGAGCAGACAGCCACGTACCGATAAAGACGTGAAGGAGGCTAGGATACTGAAACATAAACATAGAGAATTTGTAAAAACTCTAAAATTAGAGATGCACGAGTTCAATTGTCTTTCGGATGGGTGCTTGCCCAACCTTTACACAGAGATTGGAGACATGAGAGGTGTGGATGAGTGGGTGGAAGAGTGCAGGAAAATCATGGATGAGGACTTCAAACAGGCAAAGACTTTCAATCCTACGCTTCAGAACATCCACAGTCTCATGGATAGGTTCATTACCATTGAAATTGCTATAAGGGAAAGCATCAGTCGTGCTGTGACATACAAATCTGATGAATATACGAAACATTTATCTGTGGTCAAATCATGGGTCCACAGGGCATAATTTTCATTATGTTTTGAGTTTGAAAGTTTTGTTAAAGGTATTAATTATTTTCAAATGACTTTACCCAATGCAATGGCCTGTCTCGGAAGGTTCATATACAAATCAAATGTGTAAATGTGAAATAGAAGATGAATCATTAGCAATGAATATAATGTAGGTTTTGTATACTTCATGTTGTTCTTTACAAAGGCTTTCTTATGATAACATTTTGTGTCAGATTTTAGTTGAAGAAGGTGAAAAGTGTTTATATGGTTTTGCATGACAAGTCCTTATGCACGCAAATGGAGTCACATCAATTTGTATTCACATAATTAGAGCAATTACAGTTCTTGTTATAACTTGTGTATTTTGAATATGTCAAATAAAGGATGAACTAAATTCACTAAATTTTGATATCAACCTTTCCATTTCCTTCTCTATTTTTTTTTGTTATTATTTTTCCTCACTTTCAATCTGCGGTCCTGCGCCATGCATTGCCCTGCCCGGTGATGTTGTGTTTCATCGCATTATGGTATTACAGCTTTCATTTTTGAGATTTTTTTTAGAACAAAGTTGCCTCCCAGGCTAGACTGGAGGTCTTTCTAACTCCGTTCTTTCCTACCACTGCCCACACTAAACAGAGCTTGTACTTTCCAATTTTGAAAAATAAAATAAAATTTATGGCTCTCGTCTCGTAGTTTATGAAAATAAATTGTTCTCGTTGCTTTACATTTTTTCCATGTTTATGAGCCTCTGCAAGTACCCTTATATGTGCAAACCAAATTTCTTTGATAAAAAAAGTAAATAAATAGAAAACTGAAGAATTTAGACAACAACTTGTCTATCTTAAATTTGGAAAATATATGTAAATAAGATATTTCTTAAATCCAATTTTAATGTCAAAGATGTGAGTGCAAAACTTATGCATGCCAGCCCAAATCTTCTTCAAATTTTTCGTACGAAGTTGATTCATCGACTATAACAGGACTTCTATGTTATATGATATCTTTACGTCGAAACATACGGATCCTCATATTGTACTTTCCTATCCATTGTTCCTACCAACATAATAAAACATGCTACCTGTTTCTCGATTTCTTCTAGCGGTTGCTTTTATTTAAGCACAACACCTGAAATAGCTAATTTCATCGATAAAAAACTAAGCATAACACCCTTTGTAGAGTGCAACTACCAAACATTGTCCTTTTACAACACCGTAGACAACTGAAACATTAATATCGGACTGCCTGAGCTCCATATAAAATGCACTAAACTCTTAGATAATAAAAAAATAGAATTACATTAATGCCCAAACCACACTTCTTTTTTGGGCAAAGTTATTTGTTAGTTTAAAATACACAGGATGCAAATCATCAATATGAAACATAAACATGTTCCTGAAAATCTGTTGTCATAAAATCAGGCGTGTGGCCTTTGCCGTCTCAATGCGATCCTTCGAAATCTTAGAGGCGGACTCCGACTTCGCTGTGCCCTAAACCCTTCTGTATAGTCCAGCACAATGAGATTTACTGGGAAAAAAGCACATACAATAGCAACAAAGTCATTCGATAATAGTTGCTCAGGCTCTTGCATTCTCCTGGTCTCTCCCAATCAGCATAACATTATAATCCTTAGGAGACGTCCCGACCAATACATTATTGTAGACCGCAATGTCCTTGCTTGGTGCACAATATCCTATCCCTCAACAACGTATGACACATAAAACCACCAGGTTGCCTGTGCCATCTGAAAAAGAACTCATTTGCACACCCCTCCACACAGAGTGTCTATCGATCAAACACTCCACAATTGACTCGTGCGTGGACTGGTAGTTCTATTAATCTCCTAACACCTAGAAACACTATCGCACGGGCCACAAGCATTCTGCATATATAGTGAGTACAACACTCAACCACATATAAGGATGTGCATAGCGAAGACAACAAATAATTCAAATGATCAATGGAAACGTACATATGTTTATAAAGTATAAACAACCATAAAGCTATTTTCGGTGGAAGACGATACCTTGTACATTGCGCTCTTGTTAATCTATTCATGTGTAACGAATCAAAGCAAGCAAAACCTGAATCCAAGAGTTTTTGCAATTGCCAAAAACTAACAAGTATGTTACAAAAAACATGTTAATTTCCAATAGATCTACAAAAAATGTACGATATAAAAGGTCATAAAAAATTGATAATACTATGTGAAGACAACAAACAGACAAATAATATTTGACTACTGTGATCCCTTAAATCCTATACTTTCTCATCTTTTTTCATAATTTTGGTTATAATTTAATTGTATTGTGATTAGGTTTAACTTGATTGTTACATTTCAAGGGTTCATTATATTTGTATTTTATACAAGCAAGGATTTAGGTAGGTTTAAAATCAAGGTTCTGTATATTAACCTTCTGCAAGGTAGAAAGTTAGACCAATAATTACTTTCTTGTTCTAACTCTTTCTAGTGAAACCTGTGTACCGCATGGGTCATTACCAATTAAAAAACCTTGCCAAAGAATAACTAAACATGATCTTCTACATGCAAACTAATTAGCACCTCCATGGGAAACTTCGGCACCACTGGCACTATCATAAGATAATCTCTGTCTATGATTCCTTGACCCACCTCCTGGTGGTGGTTCCAGATCATGATAAACAATTGGTGAGTAAGTTTGGAGACTGCCAATAAAAATGAAAAAGAAAGAAAAAAGATCCCATGCTGTCAACCATTCCCAAAGAATGTCTTTTTCAGAAAATTAAGTCCTCACCAATGATTGCTGGAGTAGACAAACCGTGCCCACCATGTTCTGCAAAATGCAAGGGATCCTTCTTGGACCTCCCCCTCATACCATTCATGGGAAACACAAATGACTGTGAAGGGAAAACCTCACTGAATTGGTCATGGTTAGAACCACGTGTGTGTTGTCACCTCGGAGGGATGGGAACCCTACTTGCACTGAACCATGGATGCATCTGAATTGTGCTCGTTGACAATGGATCTGTGTTTGGAGTCAGGCTGAATGGCATGGCCCCGGACTGGTCTAGATCAATGAGAAAGTGGCCGACACATTCTGAGAATGCTTTTGCTTGTTCGTGTGTCTGTGGCTTTGTTTTCATCACTGACTGCAACAACCTGATTGATTCATTCCACTGATCCATTGTCTGGAGAGGCGATTGAACATCAAGTATGCTTTTGGGGCACTCTGAAGTGCATGTGCCCTGGCATGCATTCTTAATGCCCATATGAGGTGGAGAATTGTCTGTGTGCGATGTGACAAAATCATTCTCCATCTGGATATCACCTGCATTCAAAAATTCTTTTTACAGGCAATCAATGAATGCAGAAATCCATAGAAAAATTACATCATTCGAATAAAGAGTAAATTGCCACAAAATGTTCACTTGCCACTAACGCCTCCCGTAGTCATGGCTAAAACCTTCAATGCGTGCTTGCATGTATTCCCCTGCAGCGCCCAAGGATAATCACACACATAAAGGTTATCACCAGAAGGTTTGACCAAATGAAAATTTCATGATGTCTGGCTTCTCACAAAGTAGAATCCTGGTCTACTTTCATCAAAAAAGCAATCATCATCGGGAATTGCCTTTGCCTTCTCTATACTTTTCTCCAAACTTTGCACCCTGTAGTTCTTGATGAAACCAGCGTCTTGTAACTTCTCCTTTTGCTTGTAGAATGGTTCCATCTTGTAAATGAGGGTGAAGTATAAATGATCCATCCAACGTGTACATTTCTTTTGACGGTCACAAAGGTACTGCATCTTCAACGTGCAATGGTATGATTCTATGGCGGCATTTGTGTTTTGATTTGCATGTGGGAAGAGTCTGGAGCTTTTCACCCACATTTTTGCATGTACAACGGCTGACTAGCTTTAAAGGAAATGCATTGTACTTAACAGAACAAGTGTTAGAAAATACAAAACACTTGCACAAAAAGATAGAGATCTCTTACCTACACGGCTGTCCCCTTGACACCATGTCCTATACAAATAGTCTAGAAATTGTGGCTGATCAGAAAACTCATCAAAAAAATCTTGTAATAACTTGCGAGTGATTTCCTCACTCTCACCCATTGTCATCATTATCATGCCGAGTTGTTGAAACATTGCCTTCGCTCAATCTTTCAATGCATACTTCTGCACATTCTTCAGCCATGCATGACGCACATGCCAAGTGCATAGAATGACATGACATTGAAAAGATGCCCTGATGCATGTGAATAGGAGCATGACTGGGGTCAGTGATCAAAAATGAAACTGGGTAAACATAATTCCATATGGAGTTGAAATGCCACTTGAAATGGGTTCTCAAACTAAGAGATGGATGAACTTACTGAATGGCCTGTATCTCAGCATTGGCATCGTCAGTCAAGAAAGCATTCACCATCCACCTATTTCTAGCCTCCTTTCCTCATTGACATATCACAGATAGCCACCCTTCAATGTCCTCAATCATGTTACGAGAGGACACAACCCATGCAACAGGAACCCCGAACTGTTGCTTGTCAAACACGACCAGCGAGTAAAGCTGATACTGCACATGGTAAATACAATGATGATGACTGCACTGTTATTAATGACGTATAACAAATAGAAAATACTTTTTTAGTACTCAATGCAAGCATGATTATAGATGTCTCACCCCATATTTGTTGGTGGAAAATGTGGAATCCATGGAGATAATAGAATTATGCGAGTGTTGAATCATCATATCAAGCATCCATGGGGTTTGAATGCCCATAATAAAAGGTGTCCCATCATTTTGTGGCTGCTGCCAATAAAAGAAATTATTATGATCCAATTGTTTCCATTTCAGGATACTAGTGGGGTCATGAACATGTCTTTGGGCTTGACTGGACTTCACTCTTCTCCATGCATTCATTACATCTTTCTACATCAGGAAGGTATCTATCCTCTGCAACATACCCAAAAAATATGGATCGCTCAGGTGTCTGTCCATGACAGCATCCACACTGACATCCATTGCCAATAGGTCCTCTATGTAAGCCTTTCATTCTGCAGAAAGGTGAGGCGCAAACTCAGACCGTGGCTCCTTGCTCAGATCATTTACACCATGACATTCTCTACCATCCACATCTACGTGAAACATTTCAATGAAACTCAAAATAGCCACGTCCGGTCTACCGAACATAACCTTAACATTGAAGTGGCACTGACAACTCCTTTTCTTTATAAAGTGACGGACACGTTTCTCTGTCAGTGCATTTTTCCTCTTGTCATCTGGCCCAAACGAACACCAATAATTGTGCATAAAGAAAGTCCTGCTGTTAACCATAAATGAATTGTGACACTTTGGAATCACGAATATAATGATGATTCTTTCTACTCATGCAGAATATATCTTGGTTGTGTTTTCTCTGTACTCTTCATGCATGTGCTCTATATGCTTGACATGAACAAATGCACATTCCACGCCTTCCCTCTTTGACTCCCTCGCGACAAAAGCCTCTATTCTATGGATTGGAATTGCCGCACACAAGTTGGTCACCTCATCCATCTTCTACACCAACTGGACTCCAATCAATTTCATTAGATGAGAAAGGATGCACACCACCACCTCCATCTTGCACTTCAAGTTGTGCAAGCAGATGCCACTTGCATTTTCTCCCCATCACCACAAACTGCTAATAAAAAACTATCAACAAACAAATTATGTGGTTCATTGACAACATTAAGGGGTTCTCAAAGAACATCACAGACACGTCTAAGCTCCTTACAAAATGCAACGTTGACAAAATTTCAAAAAAGACAAAAATAGACACCATTTTCACAAAATTTGCACAAACACTATTTTGGCAAATCCGATAAAAAAAAGGGTTTATCGACTTTTTTTTGTCTTCAGTACGTTTTGTACACTCATTGGCTGCCACATAGGCAATTCAACTTAAGATGCAGAAATTTTTAAGTGCGCGAATACACGTGTTGGGCCATATTCCAGTCATAGCAAAAATCCTTTGAAAATGGCCTCTTCCCTGCAAATTCTGAGGTTGTCTCTACCCGGCCTGCAAATACAGTTTTAACTTGTGAAGAAAATCCACAAGGTTTTATGGCTTGCGCTTTTAGCCCCATGTTCTTCAATGTCTCACTAAGCTCCAATTCAGAGTGCACGTGCTGAATCACAAAATCTAGGGAGATATTCAAGTTCTAGGGTTTGCAGGAAATAGTTCTTAATATTGATAAGTAGGAGATATTTTCCACAGCAAGTCAAATTGTGAAAATATTCACAATTTGATTTGCTGTGGAAAATATCTCCTTCTTATCAATTGATGAGCTTAATGGGCTTTATAATTAATGGTTCAAAAGGCACAATGCTTGATGAAGGTTTTGCAAATGAGGATGCATGCAGAGTGGGTTTAACCATGGAGGAAACTCCGTAGTTAAGCGAGCTCGAGCTGGAGTAGTACTGGGATGGGTGACCTCCCGGGAAGTCCTGGTGCTTCACCTCTATGAGCATCACCTAGATCCAATGAGTGCTAAGTGTTACATTCATTCTCATGAGAGATGGGTTTGTGTTGAACCACTGCTCATGAATCATGGGTCAATGAGTTTGACTCCAAAAACTACACAGTTGAATCCTGATAGCAATATCATAGTGAACTTACTATGCCAAAATGTCAAAAACCCTGGATGTTTTTGACCTCACACTTCCCTTTTGTTGGCATTTCCTATCTCTGCTACTGTGATCGGTTGGTGGGACCTAGTTTCTCATGGTTGTTCAGTGCATTTAACCTTGCACTTCTTCCCTTTTGTTGGCATTTCCTATCTGCGCTACTACGACTGGTTGGTGGCTATCGATGTTTCAGTTAAGGGAGTTGCACGATGTTTGTGCTTTCCACTTTAACGACAACCATTCAATTGAAAAGGTGAGTCCAGGTGGTGGGTCCCGTGCCAGATAGATTCGAGGTGCCTATTTCTCCCTTTCTCATTGGCCGAGATGGATGATAATGTGTGCCAGTTATCGGCAGGACCTATTTTCCACCAAGTTCATGGTCTGTCGCATGATCTCATAGCCCTCTTTCAAGCCTTGTGATCATGCGACTAACCGCCTGACCTTGCGATCAAGTTTAAATGCTAAAAGGTGGGTCTGCGGTGCCAGTATTGCTGAGGTCCTTGATTTTGATTGGTTGCTGACTGGTGATGTGGTTGAAGACTTTTCAAAGGGGGTTTGGACCAACGACTGCATGGCTAAGAGACGGTGGTTGCATGATCGCAATGCTTAGTAAGGTGTCTTGCGATCTTCTGACTAAGCATAAAATGTAAACCAGGATTCCTCTAAGGGCCGCCGATGTGTCAGGAGGACAATGAATCGATGACTGTGTTTTAAAGTTGACCGGCTAACCGTTGGCTATACCCCTAAATAAAGTCTTCTGGGATTTTTGCACTTCTCAAGCATTTATCGGTATAAAATAGGCCATCGTGAGGGGTCGAAAACCTTACAGTGAACAGCTGAGTAAAGTCTTCTAGGATATACCTAACTTTTTCTATACCCCTGTATAAAGTCTTTTGGGATTTTTGCACTTGTCAAGCGAATGGTAAACATCATGACATTGCGCAATCTTCATAGCTAGCCTCTTCGCTGCGACAAATTACACACTATTTTCTCCATTTTCGTTACTGTGACTACCACTTACCTATGTTGCTGACGATTTAAGGTTTAATGGGTGGTAATATTTGTCAACATCAAATGCTGCTTTATTAAATCATGTATCCGCGATTCAATATATGTTTCTCATGTTTAAGGTTTAATTAGCTGTAACTGCCATTTTTGAATCCTAATATTTTTGCCATATTTCTCGAGATGGATGAAAGGGTTACTACGCAGGTGCGGGCTATTCTCTCTTTGAGCTATTGAAATCACATTTTCTTTGGTGAGACAGATTCCAAACATTCCGTTGGGCATTATCACCATGATAACCAGAGCTAACAGTATTCTTGTTTTGTGAAAAAATTGGGTTTCCGTGATGGGAAATGTTCTGCTGACACGAGAAATCTTAGCTTTTCGCTACTTACCTATGTTGGCGTCCAAACGCTGGTGCACGGGGCTGCGTGCTATTCTCTATATTCCCCGTTCAAAATGCTTTTGGTTTTTCTATGACTCACTAAAGATTGAAACTACTATGTATATTCGAACATTTAGGCCTTTGACACAAAAAAAAATAAAAAAAAAATGTATTTTTTTTAACTATTGAAAGAAACTACTGTAAGCTGTAACCCAAAACAAAATCCACACAAATACTAATAAATATAAAGCCAGCTATAAATGCTGTTTTTAAAATTGTAAATATAAAACACACCTGTCTTCTTTGTTATTCTGGACCCAAAATGTTAAATCCTTCTGTATTTGCGATCGAAATCTTCCCCAAAATTACACAGTGTTTTTCATCTCCCACTGTTCATAGCAATTCCGCAAACACAAAATACTTTCAAACAAACAAAGTTATTAAGGAAAGGGAATGAAGTAACTAAAGGCCGTAACTTACTTAATAAACTTCCCATTAACTTCGATGGGAAAGGGCAAGCCAAAGTGGAGTGAGTTGGTCATCATTAATGCTAGTCCTTAATTTACGAAATTCATGCCAGTCCTCAATTCATTCTCTTGTCCTTTTTGGCGGTCTGTCCATTGCTCATTTGAAACAGTTGTTCAGGTACATTTCTGAAATTGTTATGTATTTTCCCCAACTTTTCCATTTTAGTTGCACAAGGCCGCGAACAAAAACATCAAGTAATTTTGGGGAAATCACTTCCACTTGTACGAGGAAATGTCAGGTCATCTCACCATAACAAAAGTGTTATGGGTTTTCGATTCAAATATTAATTGCACAAGTCCACATTCAAAAACATCAGGTAATTTTGGGGAAATCATTTCCACTTGTAGAAGGAAATGTCAGGTCATCTCAACAGAATGAAAGTGTTATGGGTTTTTGATCATTATTTAATTGCGCAAGTCCGCGTTCGAAAGTATTTGCTTTAAAGATGAGTCATCTCAACGGTATGAAAGTGTTATGGGTTTTTGATTCGAATATTAATTACGCAAGTCCGCATTCAAAAACATCAAGTATTTGCTTTAAAGACGAGTCATCTCAGTGGTACGAAAGTGTTATGGGTTTTCGATCATTATTTAATTGCGCAAGTTCACCTTCAAAAATGTCAAGTATTTTCTATAAAGTCGGTATCAGTGATAGTAATTAGGAAAGGATGGGAAATGTAATTGCGGAGGTCCGATGTGCTATCGTGTGTACGCGATTTCTGAAATAAAGAACGGTTACCCATTTCGCACAAGCACAGTTTACATTTCAAATATTAATTGTAATATTAACTTGAACACTTCAATTAATGCCCATCCACTCTTCTCCTATTCTAACGCCATTTTCGCGGTCTTTCATTTGATGAAGAACTGTACCGTTACATGTCACTTAACACTACAATATTTTGGACATGCGCAGTTAATATTTAGTCCCTCTTAAATTTGCAACGCTATGAATCTACGATTTGTTTCGCACATGCGCACTTCTAATTTAGTCCTTCAAATTGCAACTCTTTTGGTCTGCGATTTGTGTCGGACGTGTGCACTTAACATTTAGTGCGTCTTAAATTTGCATGGCTATGAAGATGCCATTTGTCTAGGACATGCGTACTTAACATTTAGGCCTCTTAAGTTTACATGACTAAGAATCCACGATTTGTTTCAGACATGCACACTTAACATTTAGGCCTCTTAAATTTGCATGACTAAGAATCTATGATTTGTTTCGAACATGCGTACTTAACTTTTCATCCATGTGGCCATCCTATTTTCCATGCCATCATGCTTTTTATGGCTATGAATCTGTGATTCGTTCCCATCTTTCCAATGAACAAGGCAATCATCTATGCTGGCAAAAACCTTTTAGAGATATTTGGATTTGAACAATAACGGCTACTAGGTCTAGATTTAAAACACAGTCGTCGATCTCCTTAACTTCCCCGCAGATGAACGGTCCAGATTATCCTTGAAACAGTCACAAAACTCCTTGAAAAAGTCAAAATGCACCTCGGCACACTGCACCTAATGAAATTTTAGCACGTCGGCATATTACTAGCTTCGACCCACTTCAACTTTCCACTTTTAAGTTATTCGGCAACTGCACGACTGAAAAGCTCTGGCCCAGACTTGCGACTTGTCAATCTTTTATTTGCTCTCGACTGCTTTATCAACAACACCTCGGCAACTCCTCTAACAACGGACCCACTGCAACCAAGGTTCCAATCGGACAGTAAGCGCATGATCTCATAGCTCCCAAATATTCCTTCCGCTCATGTGCCAGCCATTGATCCTTTTGAACTGGGGACCCCATTGACACATGGGTCCACCAAAAATTTGGAGATTACGCGACCTAATTCACTCGCTGAGTCGCTACCTGTTTGGAATTAACCATGGGGGAAATTGGAGATCTGGTGACCAAAGGAAATAAGCTACTCACTGAGTCGCTAGATGTTTCATGAAGACCGCTGGGAAGCAAGTGACAATGATAATGTTGTAGTCGCCAGTACGAGGACCAATGAGAAATGAACACCTTAGCAACTTCTGACAACACTCGGTCCCACGGCACAACCGGCCTAAATCAGACGGAAGTCACTTGATCGCAAAGGAGAAGAATATTCCTTACGATCATGTGACAACCGTAGATCATATGTCATTTGCCACCTGCTTGAATACTTTGGGCTGCCACACCTGCCAGGTCACCTTAGGCAATAAAATAAAATCAACGGCTGTCGCATGATCGCAAGGTCTAAAGAAATCCCTTGTGAACATGCGACAACCATCCGATCCTCTGCTAGTTGAAAGCCTCCTTGGAGTATGGTCCCATAAATTGGTCGCAGTAGCATGGAAAGGAAATACTGACCATCGGGGAATAAGTGCGCAGATGCGACAAGATCGAAAACATCCAAGGTTTTTATTCAGAACAAAAGATAACGAGGAGACAAAAACATTGAGAGTTTTTGACATTTTGGCATATTATGAACTATCGAGATCGAAAACATCCAGGGTTTTCATTCATAACAAAAATAACGAGGCAAAAAACATCAAAAGTTTTTGACATTTTGGCATATTATGAACTATCGAGATCGTAAACATCGGGGGTTTTCATTCAGAACAAAGGCCGTAACTTAATAAACTTCCCATTAACTTCGACGGGAAAGGACAAGCCAAAGTGGAGTGAGTTGGTCATCATTAATGCCATTAATTCATACCAGTCCTCAATTCATTCTCTTGTCCTTTTTGGCGGTCTTTCCATTGCTCATTTGATGCTGAACTGTTCAGGTACATTTCTGAAACTGTTATGTATTTTCTCCAACTTTTCCATTTTAGTTGCACAAGGGCGTGAACAAAAACATCAAGTAATTTTGGTGAAGTCACTTCCACTTATAGAAGGAAATATTATGTACGTGTGTGCAAAATTAGAAAATGTGGTGTTTAGAAAATTTCTATCACAAGTACATTCCCGAAACTGTTATGTATTTTCCCCAACTTTTCCATTTTAGGTGCGCAAGGGCGAGAACAAAAACATCAAGTAATTTTGGTGAACTCGCTTCCACTTGTAGGATGAAATATTATGTACATGTGTGTGAAATTACATAATGTTATGTGTTTCAAAAATTGCTATCACAGGTACATTCAGGAAACTGTTATGTATTTTCCCCAACATTTCCATTTTAGGTGCCCAAGGGTGTGAACAAAAACATCTACTAATTTACGTGAAGTCACTTCCACTTGCAGGATGAAATGTTATGTGCGTTTGTATGAAATTAGAAAATGTTGTGTTTGAAAAATTGCTATGACAGGTACATTCTTGAAATTGTTATGTATTTTCCCCACTTTTCAATTTTAGGTGCGCAAGGGTGCGAACAAAAATATCAACTAATTTTTTTGAAGTTGCTTCCACTTGTAGGATGAAATGTTATGTACGTATGTGCAAAATTGGAAAATGTTATGTGTTTCCACAATTACTATCGCATGCGCGCAAGTGCGATTATTGAAACTGTTATGTATTTTCCAACCGTTTCATTGTTGGAATCATCCTGGATTACGAAAATGAGAATTGGTGAATTGCTAAAAGTTAATTCTAATTTTGGTCCAAAATGAGCTTTCAACCAATCCCAGGTTCAGAGAGGAATTTGATGAATGCTCATTTTCCACAAAAATAAGAATAAGCTTATACCAATTCACCAATTCCCGTATTCCTATTCCAAGTTTGTTCCAAGAAAGTGCACGAACAAAACCATCAAGTAATTTCTGTGTAGTCGGTCCCACCTGTAGGATGAAATTTTATGTGCGCAGGTGAAAAATTGGAAAATGTTATGTATTTTCCACAATCGCGATGATGATTACGCAATGCATTTCTTCAAACTATTATGTATTTTCCAATATAGGTGCACATATGAGCGATAAAAACCATCAAGTTCTGTGAACTCGGTCCCACTTGTAAGGATGAAATGGTATGTGCACAGGTGCAGACTTGCAAAATGTTATGTATTTTTGACAATCGCTATTGGAAGTGTGCAAGTGCGATTGTTGAAACTATTATGTATTTTCCAATCCGTTTGGTTGCTAGAATAAACGTGGAATATGAAAATGAGAATTAGTGCATTGGTATAAGTTAATTCTAATTTTGGTCTAAAATGAGCATTCAACCAATCCTAGGTTTTGACAGGAATTGGTTGAATGCTTGTTTTGGACAAAAATTAGAATTAGCTTAGGCGCTAGCTATCCTCCCGACAAAATGCACCTACAAATGAATTTTTTTTCTCTAGATTTACAAAAACATAGTGATTTGTTTTCAAATTTTTTTTGGTGTTTTTGATTCAGAATCTACAGACCATGAAGAACAAAGCCTAAAAATTTCATAAAAATCCATGGTGTTTTGGATTTTTCACATTTGTACGGCGGTGCATTTTGTCAGGAGGATAGCTGCGTCCACTAGCTTATACCAATTCCCCAATTCTCGTTTTCCTATTCTAGGTTAATATGAACAAAGTGCGCGATCAAAAACATGAAGTAATTTTTTTGAAGTTGGTCCTACTTGTAGGATGGAATGTTACGTGCACAGGTGTCAAATTAGAAAATGTTATGTATTTTTGACAATCGCTATCAAAAGTGCACAAGTGCGATTGTTGAAACTGTTATGTATTTTCCAACCCCTTTGGTTGCTGCAATAAACCTGCAATAGGAACATGAGAATTGCTAAATTGGTATAAGTTAATTCTAATTTTCCTCCAAATGAGCAGGTCCAAAATTTGAAAATGTTATGTATTTTTGACAATCGCTATCACAAGTACGTTATGCGTTTGTTGAAACTGTTATGTATTTTCAAATGTAGGTGTGCATTCGCACAATTCTGATCATGCTGTGTGTAGGAAAGTAGTTGAACAACTGACATTTTGAACATAAATGCAATCCAAGCCTCACCATTTCCAATACAAACAACATAAATGAGTCATGGAAAGAGTCTGCACATCGCTGCAGAAATGAGAGAAAAGAAACACTGAGCTACAAGCGATAAAGTACACCAATCATGCCAATCAAAAGAGATTCATGTATTCTCGGGTGCTTGCCTCTGTTCTCAATGCAAATAGAAAAAGGAACAATCAGATTTCAACTTTTACGGGCCAAAGCCAATTTAAGGAGCCGTTTTTGCTAAGTTGGTCTTTATAACTAGCAATTGGACTCGGTTAATTTTTTTAATGATGTATTGACGAGACCAAACAGCCTAAGGGGTCACTCATCAAGTAATTTTTGTGAAGTCGGTCCCACTTGTACTATGAAATGTTATGTGCGCACGTGCGAAATTAAAAAATGTTATGCATTTTCGATAATCATATCACGACTGCGCAAGTGCGATTATTGAAACTGTTATATATTTTGCATTGTAGGTGCGCAAGTGCACGATAAAAAACATTGAGTAAGTTTTTTGAAGTCCATCCCACTTGTAGGATTAAATGTTTTGTGCACAGGTGTGAAATGGGAAAATGCTATGTCTTTTCGATAGTCGCTATCACAACTATGCAATTGTGATTGTGGAAAGTGTTCTGTATTTTCCAACACTTTTGTTGTTGGAATAAACCTGGAATAAGACAATGACAATTTGTGAATTGGTATAAGTTAATTCTAATTTTGGTCCAATATAAACATTAAACCAATTCCAGTTTCAGAGACGAATTGGTTGAATGCTCATTTTGGACCTAAATTAGAATTAGCTTTTATACCAATTCACCATTTTTCATTTTCCTATTCCAGGTTAATTCTGACAAAGTGCACAATCAAAACCATCAAGTAATTTTTGTGAAGTCAGTCCCACTTGTAGGATGAAATGTTATGTGCGCAGGTGTGAAATTGGAAAATGTTATGCATTTTTGATAATAGCTATCACAAGTGCGCAAGTGCGATTGTGGTAACTGTTATGTATTTTCCATTGTAGGTGCAAAAGTGCACGATAAAAAACATTGAGTTATTTTTTTGATGTTGGTATGACTTGTAGGCTGAAATGTTTTGTGCGCAGGTCTATAATTGGAAAATGTTATGTGTTTGCGATAATCGCTATAACAACTATGCAATTGCCATTGTGGAAAGTGTTATGTATTTTCCAACCATTTGGTTGCTTGAATAAACCTAGAATAAGACAATGAGAATTCGTGAATTGGTATAAGTTAATTCTAATTTTGGTCGAAAATGACCATTCAAGAAATTCCACTTTCAGAAACCAATTGGTTGAATGCTCATTTTGGACCAAAATTAGAATTAGCTTATAGTAATTCCCCATTTCCCATTTTCCTATTCCAGGTTAGTTCCAAAAAAGTGCGTGATCATAACCATCAAGTAATTTTTGTGAAGTCGGTTCCACTTGTACGATGAAATGTTATGTCTGCAGGTGCGACATTGGAAATGTTATGTATTTTCGACAATCGCTATCACATGTGCCATTGTTGAAACTGTTATGTATTTTCCATTGTGGCTGCGCAAGTCTACGATCAAATACATCAAGTAATTTTTATGAGGTCGGTCCCACTTGTACAATGAAATGTTACATGTGCAGGTGCGCAATTTGAAAATGCTATTTGTTTTGGACAATCACTATCACAAGTGCGCAATTACGATTGTTGAAACTGTTTGGTTGCTGCAATAAACCTGCAATAGGAAAATGAGAATTAGTAAATTGGTATAACTTAATTCTAATTTTGGTCCAAAATGAGCATTCAACCAATTCTAGTTTCATAGAGGAATTGGTTGAATGCTCATTTTGGACCAAATTTAGAATTAGCTTTTATACCAATTCAGCAATTCCCATTTTTCTTTTTGAGGTTAATTCCAATGAAGTGCGCAATCAAAACCATCAAGTAATTTTTGTGAAGTCGGTCCCACTTGTACGATGAAATGTTATGTGTGCAAGTGTGAAATTGGAAAGTGTTACGCATTTTCAACAACTGCTATCATAAGTGCACAAGTGCGATTGTTGAAACTGTTATGTATTTTCCATTGGAGGTGCACAAGTGCACGATAAAAAACATCCAGTAATTTTTTTGAAGTTGGTCCCCCTTGTATGATGAAATGTTATGTCCGTAGGTGTGACATTAGAAAATGTTGTGTATTTTCGACAATCGCTATCACATGTGCCGCTGTTGAAACTATTATGTATTTTCCATTATGGCTGTGCAAGTCTGCGATCAAATACATCAAGTAATTTTTATGAAGTTGGTCCCACTTATACAATGAAATGTTATGTGTGCGGGTGCGCAATTTGAAAATGCTGTGTGTTTTTGATAATCGTTATCACAAGTGCACAATTCCGATTGTTGAAACTGTTTGGTTAATGCAATAAACTTGCAATAGGAAAATGAGAATTAGTAAATTGGTATAACTTAATTCTAATTTTGGTCCAAAATGAGCATTCAACCAATTCTAGTTTCATAGAGAAATTGGTTG
Organism: Chamaecyparis obtusa; assembly: GCA_027943335.1. Lineage (NCBI taxonomy): Eukaryota > Viridiplantae > Streptophyta > Pinopsida > Cupressales > Cupressaceae > Chamaecyparis > Chamaecyparis obtusa. The sequence goes on along the minus strand of BSBK01001361.1, from coordinate 754,312 downwards.
AATGCTCATTTTGGACCAAAATTACAATTAGCTTTTATACCAATTCACCAATTCCAGTTTTACTTTCCGAGGTTAATTCCAACAAAGTGCACAATCAAAACCATCAAGTAATTTTTATGAAGTCGGTCCCACTTGTAGGATGAGATGTTATGTGTGCAAGTGAGAAATTGGAAAGTGTTATGCATTTTCAACAATTGCTATCATAAGTGCACAAGTGCGATTGTTGAAACTGTTATGTATTTTCCATTGTAGGTGCACAACTGCACGATCAAAAACATTGAGTAATTTTTTTTAAGTCGGTCCCACTTGTATGATGAAATGTTTTGTGCGTAGGTGTGAAATTAGAAAATGTTATGTGTTTTCGACTATCTCTATCACAACTGTGCAATTTGGATTGTGGAAAGTGTCTTGTACTTTCCAATCGTTTGGTTGCTGGAATAAACCTGGAATAATACAATGAGAATTGGTCAATTGGTATAAGTTAATTCTAATTTTGGTCCAAAATTAGCATTCAACCAATTCCAGTTTGAGAGACGAATTGGTTAAATTCTCATTTTGGACCAAAATTAGAATTAGCTTATACCAATTCACCAATTCCCATTTTCCTATTCTAGGTTTATTCCAACCAAGTGCACGGTCAAAACCATCAAGTAATTTTTGTGAAGTTGCTCCCACTTGTACGATAAAATGTTATGTCGGCAAGTGTGAAATTGGAAAATGTTATGTGTTTTCAACAATCACAATCACACATGCGCAAGCGTGATTGTCAAAACTGTTATGTAGTTTCCATTAAGGTGTGCAGGTGTGTGGTCAAAAACATCAAGTAATTTTTGTGTAGTCGGCCCCACTTGTAGGATGAAATGTTATGTGCGCAGGGGCCAATTTGGAAAAATGTTATGTGTTTTTGACCATCGCTATCTTAAGTGGTCAAGTGCGATTTCAAAAACATTATCTGTTATGTAGTTTCCATTTTAGGTGTGCAATTGTGCGGTCAAAAACATCAAGTAATTTTTGTGAAGTCGGCCCCACTTGTAGGCTGAAATGTTATCCTCCTGACAAAATGCACTGCCGTACAAATGTGAAAAATTTGAAAACACCATGGATTTTTATGAAATTTTCAGGCTTTGTTCTTCATGATCTGTAGATTCTGAATCAAAAACACCAAAAAAATTTGAAAACAAATCACTGTGTTTTCCTAAATCTGGAAAAAAAAAAATTCGTCTGTAGGTGCATTTTGTCGGGAGGATAGCCAGCGCTAAAATGTTATGTATGCAAGTGCCAAATTGGAAAAATGTTATGTGTTTTCGACCATCGCTATCTTAAGTGCTCAAGTGTGATTTTGAAAACATCATCTGTTATGTAGTTTCCATTTTAGGTGCGCAAGTGTGCGGTAAAAAACATCAAGTCATTTTTGTGAAGTCAGCCCCACTTGTAGGATGAAATGTTATGTGCGCGGGTGCTGAATTGGAAAAGTGTTTTGTGTTTTTGACAATCACTATCTTAAGTGCGCAAGTGCGATTTCAAAAACATCAGGTGTTTTCAGATTTCAAAAATATTCCCAAGTCTTCAACACTTGATTTCATTCATATAGTTTTGCCATCGTATGTGAAATCTGAATCTAATGTTGATCAACTGTTGTCGTATGTCCGCATGGTATCTTTTAAGTCCTTGCGATCATGCGTTAACCGTGGATCTAGGTTTTCAAGCTAGCGCATAGGGGCCCAGTATCCCCCAATATCTATGGATACTACTAGACTGACAACTTTGCAAAGATCTAACGGTTGTCATATGACCGCAAGATATCTTTTGGGGCCTTCTGATCATGTGATAGCTATCGATATGACTTTACTCACATGCACCTCTAAACAGTGGGCCCGCTGCCACTGGTGTGATTTGTATACACATGGGTGTTTCTGATTGGTCAAAGTTATTTGCTGATGTGGAAATTAAGTGGGGCCAGTCTGTTTAATCCATTTATTAAGCTATCATCACCGAAAGAAAGATCCAACGACTGTCATATGATCGCAAGGAATCTTTCCTGGCCTTCAAATCATGCGACAACCGTCGATATGGTATCAAGGCCACAGAACTTTACTTTATCTCTCATCATAAAATGAAGTTGATACTAATTGGTCCTGTCACCGTTAGCAGATGTGGTAACCCCTAACATTTTACGCCACACTTAACTGTAAATGCAACTGTCACTAACATTATCCTCTAACCGCTAGCAGATGCAGTAACCCCTAAAATTTTACGCCACAATTAACTATAAATACCCACTGTCACTAACATTGTCCTCTCACCGCTAGCAGACGCAGTAACCCCTAACATTTTATGCCACACTTAACTCTAAATGCAACAGTTGCTAACATTGTCCTCTCACCGCTACCAGATGTAGTAAACCCTAACATTTTAAGCCACACTTGAATGTAAATGCAACTGTCACTAAAATTTTCCTGTCATAGCTAGCAGATGCATTAAACCCTAACATTTTAAGCCACACTTGACTGTAAATGCAACAGTCGCTAACATTGTCCTATCACTGCTAGCAGACGCAATAACCCCTCCCTAACATTTTACACCACACTTGACTGTAAATGAAACAGTCGCTAACATTGTCCTCTCACTTCTAGTAGATGTAGTAACCCCTCCCTAACATTTTATGCCACACTTAACTGTCTCTTTTATGTCTTTTCTTCATAGTCTCCTTCGCATGATTACTGTCTCCTTATGCAGTTCAATTTTTCAGTGTATTGGACTGAACGGTTTCATTTTTTTCAGTCTAATTCACTTTTCATGTACTTTACTGCATGTCTCATCATCACTCAAAAATGGTGAAAAACTAAGCAGACCTCTATCCTTTCTTGTCGGGGATAACATGGCTTTATATGGGTTCTATGTATGTCCCTATGTATGTGACAATGTCCAATTTCTGTACGATGGTGCATTCTTTCGGGAGGATAGCCACATCCAGTATTAAATAAGGTAAGGGGGATATATTTCAATGTTAATTTATTTGTTTATTGCATGTTGAGGTGGCAAGATTTATTATTTAAATATGACTGTGGTAAGAGATTGTATGGGAATTCTTTTCCCATACAATTTCCAGAGAGTTGAAAACCAACTTCTCTTTGAAAATGAATTTTCCTAAGTATGAGAATATTATCTATTTCCTTCACAACCATGAATAAAATAGCTTTATCATTTTACTAATTTCCTTATTGCATAAGTAAGTCTATAGACTTAAAATTGATAGTGTATCAATAAGGATTAAATATAGTTTGATTGCAAATCAATTGAGATATCAACATAAAAACTAATTTGTTCATTTCTTCATAGTTGTTTCATTACAATTTATAGGACTAAAAGAGTGATATGAATCATATATAGAGATTATTTTCAATGATCATGACAATTAAATCATCTTATATGATACTATGATATTCTTATATCAACCCAAATATGGAATCATAATTAATTTGTTACAATATTTATTCTATCAATGTTGATAACTCATTTGCAAAGAGAGAGTATTTTCCAATTATCATGAGAGAGAGAGAGAGAGAGAGAGATTATTTATAATATATGCAAGGAATCATCATAAACAATATGAAATTTCACTCCAAATATTTACACAAACATAAAATAAGATTGCACCTTCATAGTTACAATAAAGCATTGCAAATTGCTAATGCCACACAATGGGAGATCAAATAAATAATAGTCTCTCATCTTTTTCATCTTCACAATAGCTCCAAGTAAAAAGAATTACAATCTCTTTTACAACAATAGAAGTCTAAATACAAAGAGAGATTTCACAAAGGAATAAATGGGTTGTCTTCTCACAACCACCCAAAAGATGAAAACCTCCATGATAGCTCCTCTTTGAGCTTCCACAAATCTGCAAATATATACAAGGCAAGGGAATGACCATGGGAGATCACCTCCCATCCTAGGCCTCTCATGAGGCCACCCCCGAGCTTGGGGAAACCACATCAAATGGGATACATACACTCAGACTCACACACTCACAAGAAAACATTCATTAAACAAAACCCAAATTCCCTCAAGGTAATAACTAAGGAATTACCAGAATTTCCTTTGTGGGGTGTGGGTGGACAACCCATGGAGACAACCATTGAACAAATTAACAAGGCCACACATGGACCCAAATTTACACATTTACATAATAAGGCTCACATGGCCAATCTTCCCTCCTTATACCCCCAATGCCTCATGGGCTAGATGCAAGGTTACTTGGGGAAAATCACTCACCCAAGCTTCATCCTTCCCCACACATGGAGGAGACTCTACACATGGAGTTTCCCCCATTTCCCACACCCCCTCTTGATTGCTCTTCCCTCCCAAGGGTGAGTGAATCCAAGAGTAAACAACCCCAAATCCAATTACAAGAAAAACACAATACATGCTTTCTCTCACCATGACCAACCATGGGGAGCTAAAACACAAAAAATAAGAAATTCAAGCTTCCTCCATGACCAACCATGGGGAGCCAAAGAAAAAATACACAACACATAAAACTACTACAACAAAAATGAGAGAACTGAAGAGCAAGATCCTCCAACCTATGATCCAATGCAAAATGATGAAGTTTTGAGCCTTTTCCTTCTTCTATGCTCAACTTTTCCCTTCTCCAAGTTTAGTGGTCTCTAAAGGTAGAGAGTGGGTGAACAACCCAAACCCATCTAAAAGTTCTACTAAAAAGGGACCCCCTACCAACTGTCCACAACCCTCATTAAGATGGTCCTAGGAAGTACTTCTGAGTCCATGATGCAAGTTGCAATTTCGTTCAAGATTAAATGGGCACTATTGTAGGGGACAAAAGGTCAAAATATGGCTTCTCCCATGCTAAAATTACCCCTAACCTATGGGTACAAGGAATGGGTTACCTAAAAATGCATGAAACTACCCCCTAGGGTCCCATTTAACCCTCCAAAAACCATGGTTCGGTTAATGCACGAAAATGTAAGGTATGACTTCACTTAGGGGTCCTAAGACAAGAGGATGCACTTAGAATACCCCCTCGAGGAAGCTTCTAGGACTTTCTCTCGCACTCCAATCACACGACATACCTTAGTTAACAAACAACTCTAGTGTCAAGTGACACTCACATAATTAACATCACAATTAAGGTATGTCCAACATATTACAACACTTAACAACCCTACACATACATTCACATTACGGTTACAAAATAAAACACTTCACAACGAGGCCCTGGTCTCTTCATTAGACAGGGCCTTGGCTTTACTGATAGCACAAGCATTCAATGTGGTTTCCCCGAATGTTTCCATGGTCCTTCCACCTACAAAACCTAAATGCAGCATCAGTAATTCAAGGAAGAAACCAATATAATTAAATATACAAATACAACATCCCTACAATAATCCTAATCCAACTGCATATGATCATATAGGGTACAATAATCAAATCCATACACTTTCAATTGCATAATTCAATTTTATAATTCAATTGCATTTCTAATGCATACTAATATCGTAAATCAATTGAAATCATGATCATCAATAATCTAACACCTTCATAAGGTAATCATCAATTACTCATAATTCATAATTCAATGCATATGTCTAGGCACTTTCATATAATGCATAATTCAAATGCATATAATTTTATACACACAAGTTATTATTTCTACTATGTAATCAAAGTCACATAAAGTACAGTGCCCTCATATAGATCATAATTCAAATGCAGGCTTGCAAACATATGGAATACATTCATTATTTCAATTCAATTCAATAATTCGATTGCATAACTCCATAGTACTCCTAATCCAAAAGATTCTCAATTTTCCTTAGCATGATATTTAAGATAAATCGATGGTTCAACATCGGTAAGGGGTAACCATAACAGTCGGGTCCTATAAAATTCTTATCACAAGTATGATTAAATTTCCTAATCTAGGAAAATAAAATGTAGAATAATCCTATTAGTCTAGGATCTAACAAATCCTTGTTCAGGGTTCTAATAATATCACCAAAACATCACTATGGTATAATCATATAATACATCATCAAAACATTACTCATCCTCCTCATAGGAGTTACTAGAATCATCACATCAACTATTAATTAAATCCAAGATAAACTTAAGACTTAACACATAACTAATTTGGCATTTACATCTCGACTTCATGAATCAAATCCTTTCGACAAAAGTACTCAATGGAACCTTAATAGTCTAGCTGGATCTATGATCCGCAGGGTAACATACTGCATCCAAGATTCACTTACATAATTAATAACCTAGAGATATCACCTCTGTCATAGAGACACTTAGTTGTTAGGTACTGATATGAAGGTATAATATATAGGTCTATCCCGAGGTATAATTCCATTAGGGATTTACCAATCATCAGATACTACAAAACCCCTTAATCCTCCAACATCGAAGTGTCGAGGAAAATGTGGAAATAGGGTGGGCCTTACAATTGTTCTACAATTATTTGGATCAAGCAAATGATAAAGGAGTTTGGAGTTCAGATTGATTACCCTATTGTTATTCACTATGATAACACCAACACTATCAATATGTCAAAGAACCCCGTGATGCATGCAAAGACAAAGCACATTGAGATCAAGTATCACTTCCTAAGAGAGAAAGTGGCAGAGAAAGAAGTCAAGATGGACTATGTAAGTACTAAAGATTAGTTGGTAGACATATCCACAAAGCCCTTTCCAAAGGATACTTTTGAGTATCTCAGGGAAAAGCTGGGAGTAATTCCCTTCCTTGATTCTACTTAGAAGAAAGAAGGAAAAGCATTAGTCCTCAGGGACTGATGGATGGTTGACTACTCTACTTCTGGAGTAGTACCAATGCTTAAATTGATTGGTTCCCTTTGCCATTGATGTCAAAGGGGGAGTAATATATAGTTGTGAAAAATAGAAGTAAAAACAAGGAGTAATATACTAAGGGGGAGTAGTATTCAGTTATGACAACAGTTCAGTTGAGGAAATGGAGAATGTTGAAAAATATTGCAGCAGATGGAGGACACTTCTTTGGGGGAGTTTTGAAGAGGAAATGGAGAATTTTATAAAAGAAATGTTCATTTGGATTGGTGGAGTTTTTCATTCCATATGTTTCCATCAATGCCAAAGGGGGAGATTATTGGAGATTTGCCAGTAGGCCAATACTGATTGTATGTTTGTCATTGATGACAACATATGGAAAGTAGCATGCATGGAAGTCTTATGTAGTAATATTTCAGTATATATAGCATGGACATGATATCAACATGATATCATGGGCATATAGTTTAACTGTTAGTACAGACAGTTATATAGCAGCTTGTGTTAGTAGTGTTCCTAATAGAGTAGCAGGCATTGTTCTGTGTATGGTTGTCCATAAAATTATCATGGAGCCTTGTGCCTTTGGATATGTGATGGAGACATGTTATTAATGTTACATTCATGGACATAGAGTCTGATGATCAGTAGAAGTGAAGTTATGTAGTCACTATTCACTAGTAGTAGTTTCCTATGTTTATTCAAAAGAGTCGACAAAGATTTTATTGGTTCTGGAGTTACGCTTATAATTGTAGTGTTCACCCTTGGATTTAAGCTTAGAGAAGAGTTAGTGATGTTTAGTTAAGAGTGCATGAAGTAATTCAGCTTGAGGAGAAAGATCTAATTATTTTGGTAGAGCCAACAGTGTGCGGTGTGCGTCTACAATTATCTTAATAGACAGGTCCCAGAATGTGTTGCGTGCTTAGTAGAGCTGACTGAATTGTTATTTGAGTTTGTTATGGTTTATCTAATATGATTTCAAGGTGGTTCTAATAGGCTAACCTGATTATATCATTTAGAAGAAAGATATTTATAGATAGTCATTTGTGATTACTTGGGTGTGGCTCATGGTTAACAGTAAAAGTAGAGTAGAGTCTGTGAAGTGTTGAGCCATCAGAAGAAGGTCTATGTGACCAAGTAGAGTATGTGTGCTATACATTGGAACTGATCTAGAAAATAGGTCAAAGTGCAGTTTGTAATACCCCAAAAATGGGCTATAAGTTCATTAATCTCCTACATCTACAAATTGAACGAAATCAACATTGAAGTCCTAATCTAAGGCACATCTGCACATCATCGAATCCTAATTGATTATCTTAAATTCTGCATCGGGGAATATTCCTAGCAATATTCCTAATCATCATAATTATCTTTAATTTTATAATTATTTGGCAATAAATCAAATTTATCCTAAAGTTTGATTAATTGAATATTTTCATATTTAATTAATTAGATTTAATATTTGCCACTTAATTGTGTAATTAAATTTAATTATATCTATTATTAATTGTATTATTTAATTTTGACAATAAATCTAATATCATATGAATAATTGATTAAATTCTTATTTAATTAATTAAAGCAAGTTGTCATTATTTAATAATATAGTTTTTAATAAAAGTTTGATTAAATAATTGATTAACCCATAAATCAATTGTTTTATTTTTAAAAGCAGTTAAGTTGAGCATAAATCACTTTATTATTAAATTAATTCATAAATAAAACATGTACAATCATAAAAGCAAACAACTATCAATTATCAATTAAAGCTAAACTCTATTTTGAGTTAAAACTTAGCTTTTGCATGTTTTTGTGAGTTAATTATCCTTTATTTAAAAATAACTCAAAAATCAACTTGAGTTATTTGAGTGATTTATGGCTTTTTCTCATGCACCTCCAAAGCCCTGGATTTCTATAAAAACAAGGCTCATCTCTTCACAACTCATCTCTCAATCATCTCTCAAATTTGCATCCAAGCATCTCATATTTTTGTACAATCACACTGGAGAATTGGAATTGAAGAATCAAAGCTCTTGCGAATCGACATCTTTGTGAGATCAATTTCAATTGCATAGTTTTTATATCATAGCATAGAATTTCATAGTTTTCATATCATTGTTAGAATCTTCATTGTTAGATCATTTAGCATTCATTGCATATCAATTTTCAATAGCATTCATAGCATATCAATTTCATATTAGCATAGATTTCATATCAGATTAATCATTCATATTGCATAGAAAATATCAAAAAAAAATTAGCTTAATTGCATTCAATCTCATATCTAGATCAATTGCATTCAAATCCTTCATTTAGGTGTCATCTAGGTCACTGATCTTGATTACAATATGAGAACATCAATCTCGCACCTACTAGAAGGCAGTAAATCGCTTGGTTAGATTAGATTTCAATTTTGCACGATTTTGATTATAGCTAACCTCTAATGTTTTACTGAGTGTTGTGTCTACAGATCAGGTACAATTTTCACACACACACACACAGTTCACCAAGATCCAGATGTAATACCCCAAAAATGGGCTATAGGTTCATTAACCCTCTACATCTACAAATCGAATGAAATCGACATCAAAGTCCTAACCTAAGGCACATCTGTACATCATTTAAATCCTAATTGATTTTTATCTTAATTTTGCATCGGGGGATATTCCTTGCAATATTCCTAATTTATCCTATTTATCTTTAATTTAATGATTATTTGGCGATAAATCTTATTTATCCTAAATTTAATTAATTGAATATTTTGAATATTTAATTAATTAGACTTAATACTGTCACTTAATTATTTTATTAAATTTAATTCTATTTACTCCTAATTATATTATTTAATTTTGACAATAAATCAAAATCTCCTACAAATAATTGATTGAATATTTATTTAATTAATTAAAGTAAGTTGTCAAAATTTAATAATATAGTTTTGAATAAAAGTTTGATTTAATAATTGATTAACCCATAAATCAATTGTTTTAATTTAAAAATCAGTTAAGTTGAGAATAAATCACTTTTATTATTTAAAATTAATTAAATCATGCACATTCACAAAAGTAGTCAACTAGAAATCAACTGCTAATCTTGAATATGAACTCAACATTTGATTATGAGTTAAAAATTGATCTAAACTCTATTTTGAGTTAAAAAATTGTTTTTGCATGATTTTATGAATTAATTATTCTTTTTTATTGATAACTCAAAAATCAACCCGAGTTGATCACGAGTGATTTATGGCTTTTCTTAGGCATCCTCAAAGCCCTGGATTTCTATAAAAACAAGGCTCAACTCTTCACAAATCATCTCTCGAATTTGCACAATTACTCTATCAAATTGGCAATTGAACAATTGAACACTTGTGGCAGGCAATTTTGTGAGATCATTTCACAGTTTTTCATAGTTTTACATACTCTTTCATAGCATTGTTAGATTAATCTACATATTAATTTCATACATTCTAGATCAGATTCGTACAATTTTTCATCTTATTGCATAGAAAATATAAAAATATAGATTAATTTGCATTTCATATAGTTTTCATTCTTTTTCATTCATATCTTTCATTTAGGTGTTGCATTGTCACTGATCTCAGGCTAATCTGAGAAAACCATACTTGCACCTACTAGAAGGCAGTAAATTGCCTGGTTAGCTTAGTTTTTATTCCATTGTATATTTTAGTTTTTGCTAACCTCTAATGTTTTACTAAAGTGTTGTGTCTGTAGCTAGGTACAAAATTCACACACACATCTCTGGCACCCATCGTGGGGCCCTGAAATGGGTTTCCCTTTTATTCTTTCAATTTTCTATCTTTTTCTATCAAAACTACGATTTGTAATTTTCTATCTGTACATCCCTGTTCGGATTCTCGCACGAGATTTCTCATCGTACCACACAAAGTTTTATGGGTTTCATCACTTTCTCGTGCGGGACCACATCCTACTTCACACGAGATCGCATCCTGACTTGCATGAGATTTCATACCCAGAGACATAAAATTTGCAGATCTGCACTTTCAGATTATTGATTTCTAATGTTTACTGTTTGCTATTGATTTTTCTTGATTTTGTATTTGTAGAAACAACATAATACTAGATGGTAGAATTTTCAGAAGTGTACTAAATTCTGGATTGCAGAGCATTGGAATTTTGGTATTCTTTCAATCTGATAACACTTCGATTTGGACATTAAAATGAACTCTCACATGTCAAGCTTGTGTGACTTTTCTTGCTTTCATATCATAGACTTCATTTTGGGCTATAAAATGAACATAGAATTGCTTTTGCATATCTGTTACACATAGTAATTAGGCCCTATGAACACTACTTGTGGATGATCTTGAGAGAGTGGGATTCTTTCTCTTGTTTATTCATGCAAAGCTCTTATTGATGAAGGATCCCCTTGTAGGTAGGGAGGATACTGAGATTGTCTTGCATTCTACTAGATTTGCATCTTCTGCTTTTGATTGATACATTCTCTCTCTAGAGAGGTTGATAAACCATAAGTAGTTGACATCACAGATCTTGGTGAGATAAATTTTAGTCTTAGCATGTCAGATTAATCTGTCTACTTTGTCTTGCTGAAGTGAAGAGGCTAGGGGATTATGCTCTACTTCCTTTTTGGATAGTACGAGAAACCCAAATCTTTGAATCTGATCTAGTCCCCCTGTGGTATCTTTTGTGAGTCACCTTTAGAGAGGGTTAACTGTAGTGGACATTCCCTTAATTGGGTCAACCATGTGGATGGAACCTCAAGTGATAATGTCCATTTTTCACCGTGGTAGCAACAACCGCTATATAAATGTCCTTGTGGAGGAAATCTTCATAGATGTGATCTCTTGTTGGGCTGTCAGATCTCCCTAGCAGCTCTTGATGTATTATATTCTTGAATTATGTCAAAACCCCGGTGTGCCTAGATTGGAGTTCACCCTTTTGAGATCAAAAAAGTTTCAAAGTCAGACCATTACTACAAACCCTAGTGAGGCCAAATTTTCCATTTTTTAGGAATATGTGCATTATTGAATTTTTTTTTGGAACATACACAACTAGCATTTCTAGGGATTAGCACAGTAATTCACTTGATTGTTCATGCATAGGGTTGCTTTGTCCCATGTTCATTTTTTTTAGATGTGCTTGAAATCACTCACCTGCTATTTTGCATGCTTGATATCTACTTGGTTATTTGAGATGAACTATCACACAAATCTTTAAAACTAGATATTGAAAAACTTAAAGAAATTGCAAAATCCTTTTCTGGTTTAAAAACTGAGTATTCTATCAGAGAATAGCTAGCATTGTGTCTCAAAATTTGTACCTTGAAAACTATGTTGTACTGTCAAACTTTATTCTTTTATCATTTGAAATTTTAGTTTTCTAGGCATTTCTTCGCACGAGACTACATTTTCTCACGCGCAATCTTGTATTTCCTCGCGCAGAATAGTGTTTCTTTGTGCGAGATTGTCCCCAAATTTTCAAAATAGTAAGCTTATTCCTACCAGTTGGTCAACTTTCTGTCAGATCTAATCTTTGTCTGAAATCCATATGCCTATTTACCTATTGCACACTACCTGAAACTGGATGTCTAGAGTGGAGAAATCACCTTTTAACCAAATCCTGAATCTGTCAAAACAAATCATTGTGTCAGGAATAGAGAAAAAACTTGAATGAATCCATTCATTTCCATGAAGTGGTCTCTTGAGGCTAATTTAGCCCTCTGATTTATTGATTTGAATCTTTTTCATCTTGTGTCAAAACCTTGTCAAAATCTATCTTCAATTCAATATTTTTCATCTTTATGGCTAACTGTTGTGAGCTCATGCCCGCCATTTGTTGGGTGTCTACCCACACTACTATGGCATGATATCCTTCATTTATGTTTGATCTATCTTTACATCAATCTAATCTTGACAAGGTTTCATCATTCAATTTTATTGAATCAAGTCATTCTTCAGTTGTCTTCATCTTACTGTTTTGCTTCACCTAAGGTTAATGGTGGAAACTTGAGCTTCCTCACACAAGAAACCTAGAGAAGCATCTAACACCATACCTTTATCTCCTCAAGTGGGTCCAACCTTTGAACAACTCTACAATTCAAGCCTTTACAAAGATGACAGTCTCGATAATCTTTGATTGAAAACTGATTACATAACCCCTCCACCATCAATTCGTGTGGGTAACCCACCAACTCCTCCTATATCAATTCACAGAAGTTATCAAGCTACTCCACATCAATCTATCCCAGGGAGTCCTAAATTTTTAACATGTCTCAAGTGGGATCCCAAGGACACCATTCTCAATACGACATAGATCAAGAACCCACGCCTTCTGAAATTGCTCAATATCAAAATGATGATGACTTTAAGAAAATGATGAGGTATTTCTTGAAGGAAGATAGAGAAACATACTTCTTACAGTTGGCTCGTCAAGGAGCTAAACTTCCTCCAAAATTTAATGTCAAAGATATCATTACGCATGAGGAATAAAATCCACTCATGGTTATGATGAAACAAATGCATGCCATGCAAGTCAAACTTAACAAAATTGAAAAAGAAAAGGAACCTAAAGAGTTCTCCATGGAAGCTCTATGCCCTTTTCAATTTGATAAAGACTTGTACATGCCACCGTTTCCTAAAAGAGTGTAGATACCTAAGTATGACAAGTATGATGGCAACTCCGACCCTTAAGATCATGTCAGAGAATTCTGTACCCAATCTATGGAGTTCATGCACAAACCAACCTACTTAATTCATCTTTTCCCTTGATCTCTGGGAGGGTCAACCATTCATTGGTTCTTGAAAATGCCTCCAACTATCAAGACTTTTGAGGATTTGATCAAATTGTTCTATCAACAATACTCCTATAACATTCAACATCCGGTCACTATGATCGACATCTATAATCTGAAATAATATCCAAGAGAACCATTCCTAACTTTTCTCAAAAGATGGAGGAAGAAGTTTTCTCTATATGCTAGACCCATTCTAGAAACTGAGAAGCTAGAAATCTTCATCAACAATCTTGTTCCAAAAATCAACTACCATTTGCAAATGTAAAATCATACATCCTTTGATAAAATGGTAGAGAATGCTATCAAAATAGAGAAGGCACTTTTTCAAGTGGGAAACATATCTCTTCAAAAAGACAAGTATGAGTCTGGATCTAACTCCAAAGACAAAGGCAAAAATTGGAACAAGAATAAGGGTGATGTCACAGACGGTGTTGTTGATACTATCCATGCCCCATCTAAGGCACCTGCTTTCAATCTCACTGTTGGTACCCAGGCCATCAAAGCCTCAGAAGCAAAAGCCAATGAATCAAACAAGAAGTCATTTGATTACAAACCTTGGGCTACAAATCCTCATCACAAATTCACTCCTCTTGGAGAGTCCTTGGAATCTTCCATGAAAACTTTGTTAGCTAACAACATCATTTACTTGCCTGAAATAAAAGTCTTTGATCCTGAACCTAAACCAAAATGGTGGAGAGAATATTTTTGTGACTTCCATCGCAATAAGGGTCATAAAACTAATAATTGCGTTCACTTGAAACATCTCATGCAAGACAAAATTGATAATGGAGAAATCACAATTGATAATCATAAGAGCAATAATGATCATACAACATTCATGGAGCCATTCCTGAAACATGGTCAAGGAGATTCATCTTCTCAACCAAATATGGGTGCTAAAGTCAATTATGCTTACTCTGGAAATAATGTTGTTATCAATATGGTTGAGCCATGCCTATCTAAACATTGCAATGTCATCACTATTGTTCGAAGGGATAGAGATAATCAATCAGCAAATGCAATTACTTGATCACAAGCTCAAGCACATCTTCACGGAATTTTTTTTGATTCATCTAATGTCCCTAAGATGCCTTTTAATCTTTCATCTACTTCTAAACATAGGGCTACCTCAAAATCAAATCCTAAAGATATGAGGTCTACATCATACAGTATAGTCCAACAACTCTAGCATACCAATGCAAAAATTTCCATGTTTGAGTTGCTTCGGATATCTCCAACTCATAGAGCCATTCTAGACAAAGCTTTTCTCAGATCCAATGTTCTTGATAACCTTGATTTAGAAAGATTCTAGACTATGGTTGGTCATCTGACATCTTCACAATATATCTCCTTTTTAGAGGAAGATGACAACTCCTTGAGTCATCTGCACAACATCCTAAATTTCTTGACCAAACTTCCACGAATCCAAACCAAGATATTTATATTTTTCCCAATGACTATGCCCTTGCTATCTCAATGTAGTTGAGCCTATGATGACTTCCATCAGTGAACCAAGTGTTAGCATGATGGAGTCAGATATCAAATATCTCAATCAAAAGAATAAGAATAAAAATAAAAATAAAAGGAGTTTTGAGGGTGAAAACCACTTTGTGGTAGTCTCAGAACCAGAAATAGTAAAGAAAAAAGATGCATCCGAAGGTGAAAACCTCTCTGAGGCACCTAAGGATGAGATATTTTGATGCAAGAGCATCTTGGGTGTAAGAGAAATCTTGCATTACTCAAAAATATTTCTAGTTTCTTTTCAATAAGGGCTATCTTGTGTAGAGGGCTATCCTAGAGGTTCATTTTGGTCATATCAGCCTGCCAGTAAAGTTTCATTGACATATCAAGTCTAGCTTTGTATATATTGAAGATTTTCAGTATTTGCAGTAGGGTATAGAAACTTCAAACTCAATTTTGAAGGCTTTAGAGGCCCCGGATGAGGTCAAAAATTTGGGTGACAAGCACTTGCATGAGTCAAGCTAGTGGAGCGCTTTGTGGCCTTTCTAGAATGGGGTCATAATAGTCAATCAGGTCAACTGGTGATGACTTATGGTCTTTGGAAGTTGGGTCACCTGAAATGGTGAAAAATGATTTTCCTTCAAAATTTTTGTTTGCCTTTCAAAATTTATTTTGAGCCGACTTTGATGTAATAAATTGTAAAATAAAATAATTCCAAGTTTGGTCGGCCTTATTGGCTAGAATTCTAGAACCTTCCCAGGTGGTGGAAAATATCCTATATAAGGAAGGCTGTAGTGTTGTCTTAGGTAGTTTGGAGTAGTTTAGAGTAGTCTGGGTACTAATTCGATGCTTTGTTCCTTAGAATATTGTAAGGAGAATGCCCATGTGGCTTTGCACTTTGTAATTCTCAAAATTTGTAATTCCACATTTGTGGAGATAATAAGAAGCCCATTTTTTGTTCTTGCAATTTGCTATTGTTTCTCTATTTTTGTTATGTGTTTGTGGTATTAAGGGGAGTACCCTTCATCAAGTGGTATTAGAGTAGGAGTTTTGGAGTGTGTAACTAGATCGTCGATTGTGAGGTAGTTTGCACTAGGACCGTGGGTTAGGGTTTTTGTAAATAGATCACCAACTGTGAGGTAGTTTGTACCAAAATCATGGTTAGGGTTTTAGTGATACATGTGAAAATGCCTCCATGAAGGGAACATGGTGGAAGAGCTGGTGCTATGACACCTAAGGTTAGAGAGCTCCAGAGACAAGTGCGAGCATTGCAAGAGGAAATTTGCAGAGGAATGAATCTTAATGTTAGAGATGAAAGTGAGGATGAAGTCGAAGAAGGAAATGCTGATCAAGAAGCAGAAGTCAAAGTTTTGGATCAAGAGGAAGAAAGAATTTTTTGGGCCATTTCCAATATCAGGAAAAGACCTAAGATTGAGGTTCCTACATTTTCAAGGAATCTTAACCTAGAGGAATTGATCGACTGGATCAATGAATGTGAAGAATATTTTGAGTATGAAAATATTACGGATCTTGATCGAGTCAAGTTTGCGAAGGCAGACTGAAGGGTCATGTGAAGATTTGGTGGCAAGAGATTCAATTAGAGTGAAATAGAAGAGGAAAGGATAAAATCACAAGATGGGATTAGATGGTGGATAAATTGAAGTGACAGTTCATTCCTGTTGATTATGAGCTTGATCTACTGAAGAAAATGCAAAGTTTGAAGCAAGCAGGAAGATCTGTTCAAGAGTATATAGAGGAGTTCTATCAAATCCTCATAAGAATAGGCCATGTAGAAGCTAATAAGGAGAAAGTTTCCTGTTATCTTAATGGGTTGAGGTTGAGCATTCAAGAGGAGTTAAATCTGGTTCGAATGAATAGTATTAAAGAGGCATACCAGTTTTCCCTAAAAGTAGAGGAAAAGGTGAATAAGAAATTTGAAAGCAGACAAAGAGGAAGAGGTTGTGGTGGAAGATCTGGTGGACAGTCTTATGAAGGCTAAAATAAAGATTCAAAAAAGAAGGATGAGGCCAGTAGCAGTCAGAATTAGTGAGGAAACAATCCCAATCACTTCCAAGATCAGAATAATAGAGATCATAAAGGAAGAGGAAGAGGAAAAGGATCCAAAAGAGGAGGCTTCCATGGAACATGTTTTCATTATGGAGAAGAAGGTCATAGGGCCTTTGAATGCCCTCAATGCTAAGGAAGGAAAGATAGGATAAATGAAGGCCAGGCTAGAGTTGCACATGTAAATGAAGATGCCAGATCATCACATTTTGAAGATGCTGAAGGAGGAGAAACGCTGATTAATAGAAGAGTCTTATTGAGTGGAGAAAATAAACTTGAGCAAAGGAGGAGCCTGTTTCACACTAGGTGCAAGTGTGAAGGTAAATGTTGTGATGTGATTATCGATAGTAGAAGCAATGACAATTTGGTGTCAGAAGAGATGGTGACAAAGTTGAAGCTCAAGAGATAGAAACACCCACATCCATACTGGATTGCCTGGGTGCAGTATGACCACAAGGTCATGGTCAGTGAACAGTGCCTAGTGAAGTTCAAGATTGGCAGGTACCAAGATGAGGTACTATGTGATATCATACCTATGGATGCATGTCACATGTTGTTGGGTAGGTCATGGTAGTTTGACAGATGTGCTGTTCATGATGGCCGTGCGAATAGCTATTCCCTGACAAAGGATGGAGTGCGACATAAGCTAAAGCCATTGAAGGAGACCAAAGAAAAGGTATGTGGTAATGCAAGAATAACTTTTTTTGATGGAAGAAAATTGCTAGATGGTATGAGGCATGAGCATGTGTGTTTTTCTTTAATTCCAAAAGCTGGTAAAGAGAAAGTAGAGGATGTACTTGTAGAGGTTGAAAATTTGTTGAATGAGTTTTAGGATATTGTATCTGATAATGTACTTGATGGATTACCACTGGTAAGGAAGATCAGTCATTAGATGGATTTGATTCCAGGAGCCAGTTTTCCAAACAAGGCAGCACATAGAATGACACTAGCAGAAAGTGAAGAGTTGAATAGACAAGTACATGAGTTATTATAGAAGGGATTGATTTGGGAGAGCCTAAGTCCATGTGCTGTACCAACAGTATTAGCACCAAAAAAGAATGGAGAATGGAGGATGTGTACAGATTTTAGAGCAATAAATAAGATCATAATCAACTATAGGTTTCCATTGCCACGAATGGATGATATTATGGACTGTTTGAGTGGAGCTGTGTATTTCTCAAAGATAGATTTGAAGAGTGGATATCACCAGATTTGGATCAAAGAAGGAGATGAATGGAAGACTACCTTCAAGACAAAGGAAGGACTATATGAGTGGTTAGTCATGCCTTTTGGGCTAACCAATGCACCGAGCACTTTCATGCGGCTCATGAACGAGGTTCTGAAAGAATTTCTGGGTAAGTTTGTCATTGTTTACCTAGATGATATTTTGATCTTCAGTAAGACATTGGAGGAGAATATGATGCATATCTGTAGGGTGTTTGAGAAGTTGAGAGAAGAGAAATTATTGATTAATTTGAAAAAGTGTAGTTTTGTGAAGGAGTTAGTGTATTTGGGATTTGTATTTTCAACAAAAGGTCTAAAAATGGACCCAGAGAAAGTGCAGGCTATCCTTGAATGGCCTACTCCAAGGAGTGCTACTGAGGTAAGATATTTTCATGGATTGGCTAGCTTTTATAGAAAGTTTATCAAAAAATTTAGTAGTATTTGTGCACCCTTCACTGAAACAATGAGAGGAGATAGGAAAGAGTTTAAGTGGACTAATGGGGCAGAAAAGAGTTTTCAATTGTTGAAATAGAAAGTTACAGAACCACCTATTTTAGCACTTCTAGATTTTAATAAGGTGTTTCAAGTAGACTATGATGCTAGTGGTACTACAATAGGAGCTATAATGAACTAAGAAGGTAAACCTGTTGCTTATTTCAGTGAGAAGTTGAATGATGCCAATAGAAAATATTCTATTTATGATTAGGAATTTTATGCTATAGTTCAGGCATTGAAGAAGTGGAGACACTATCTGCTTCCTAAGGATTTTGTTTTGTATACTGATCATCAAGCTTTGCAATATTTGAGTAGTCAAGGAAAGTTGAATCAAAGGCATTTGAAATGGGTTGAGTTTTTGCAGAGTTATACATTTGTTTTGAAACACAGGAGTGGAAAGTCTAACAGAGTTGCATATGCTCTTAGTAGAAGGAAAATTTTGTTGACATAGATGCAAATTGAGGTGGTTGGGTTCAAGGAACTCAAGAGTTTGTATCTAGAGGATCCTAATTTTGGTGAAGCTTGGACAGCTTGTACAAAACCTGTTACTCTAGACAGAACAAAGTGGCTGGATTTCATCATCCAGGATGGTATGCTATTCAGAGGAAGTCAATTGTGCATTCCACAAAGTTCTATGAGGGAGAATCTCATCAAGGAGAAGCATAGCAGAGGTTTGGCTGGACATTTTGGTCAAGATAAGACCATTTCTATTGTTAGTGAGAACTATTATTAGCCATAGTTGCAGCAAGATGTCAAGAAGTTTGTACAGAGTTGCAGAGTATGTCAGATGGCAAAAGGAGTGAAGTAGAATACAAGATTGTATCATCCATTTCCTATACCAGAGAAGCCATGGGAGGATATCAGTATGGATTTTGTTCTCGGTTTACCAAGGACACAGTGGGGACCTGATTTAATTTTTGTTGTAGTTGACAAATTTTCAAAAATGGGATATTTCATTCCTTGCAAGAAGACTAATTATGTTGTTCATATAGCAAATTTTTTTTTTAGAGAAGTAGTGAGACTACATGGTTTGCCAAAGACCATAGTTTCAGATTGGGACACTAAGTTTGTTAGATATTTATAGCATACATTGTGGAAGAAGTTGAAGATAGATTTGAAATTTAGTTCATCACATCATCCATAGACTGATGGACAAATAGAGGTTGTGAATAGGAGTTTGAAAAATTTGCTGAGATGTTTAGTTGGAGATAAGCCAATAGGATGGGATTTAATTTTACCATAGGTAGAATTTGCATACAATAATTCTATCAATAGGAGCACTGGTAGATCACCATTCTAGATTGTATATGGAAATATTCCCATAAATGCATTTGAGTTGAGGAAGATAGATAAAGGAGAAATAAGTAGTGCTGAAGCTAAGGATTTTGTAGAACATTTGAAGAACATCCATGAGGAGGTGAGGAAGCATATTACCAAGATGAATACACAATATAAAGCTAAGGTAGACAAGAAAAGGAGGCATAAGGAATTTTAGGTTGGAGATGAAGTCATGGTTCATTTGTGAAAAAAGTGATTTCTAGTTGGTACATATAACAAGTTGAAAATAAAGAAGTTTGGGCCATGCAAGATACTGAAGAAGCATGATTCAGGAAATACAGATGAGGTAGAATTGCCTAGTGAGCTGAATATTTCACTAGTGTTTAACATTTCAAATCTGACAGAGTATCATGAGGGAGGTGTTGAAGATGAGATCACTGCGACATAGCGGAGTATTCCAGCAAGTAGTTCAGATACCAAAGAGATTGAGGACATACTGGATAGTCATGTTGGCAGAAGCACAAGGAACAAGACATATGAAGAATATTTGGTCAAATGGAAAGGATGACCTATTGAAGATTCATCATGGCTGACAAACAAGGAGGTTAACTATCTTGGTTTCCCTCTTCACACTTGAGTAATGATAGGGTCATTTCTCAAATTACCCTAGGTGTCTGATGCAGGAGCATCCTGGGTGTAAGAGCAATCTTGCATCACCCAAAAATATTTCTAGTTTCTTTTCAATAAGGGCTATCTTGTGTAGAGGGCTATCCTGGAGGTTCATTTTGGTCATATCAGCCTGCCAGTAAAGTTTCATTGATAGATCAAGTCTAGCTTTGTAGATATTGAATATTTTTAGTATTGGCAACAAGGTAGAGAAACTTCGAACTCATTTTTGAAGGCTTTAGAGGCCTCGGATGAGGTCAAAAATTGCCTATATAAGGAAGGCTATAGAGTTGTCTTAGGTAGTTTGGAGCAGTTTAGAGTAGTCTGGGTAATAATTTGAGGCTTTGTTCCTCAGAATATTGTAAGGAGAATGCCCATGTGGCTTTGCACTTTGTAATTCTAAAAATTTGTAATTCCACATTTGTGGAGATAATAAGAAGCCCATTTTCTATTCTTGCAATTTTCTGTTGTTTCTTTGTTTTTGTTATGTGTTTGTGGTATTAAGGGGAGTGCCCTTCATCATATTTGATGTCCTTCTGAGTCATTTACAAGATAGATCCCTAGTTCTAATTGAGCCCACTCAATCTATCAACTTGGGTACAATAGAAGAACCATAGTTGATTCATGTTGCACAATCCTTATCAGAAGAAGAGAGGAAAGCATTCACAAAGTTCTTGATAGAAAAGAAGATCAAATTTGCATGGAAGTATTCAGATATGCCTGGACTTGATCCTGATCTCATAATGCATCATTTATCTATTGCTCCTGGAGTAAAACTTGTTAAACAAAAGTTAAGAAAGATGCATCCTCATGTTGCACTCTTAGTAAAAGCTAAATTAGAGAAGCTCCTAAAAGCCAGATTTATCTGAGTTATTGATTATGCAGAATGGATCTCTAATATTGTTCCTATTTCAAAACTAGACAATTCAATAAGAGTGTGCACAAATTTTAGAGATGTGAATAAGGCATGCCCTAAGGATGACTTTCCACTACCTAACATTGACATGATAGTGGACATGACTGCGGGCTTTGAAATGTATTCTTTAATGGATGGTTTTTTTGGCTACAATCAAATAAAAATTGCTCCAAAGGATCAAGAGAAAACTTCTTTTACATGTGCATGGGGTACCTTCTGTTGGAATGTCATGCCATTTGGGCTTAAAAATGATGGTGCTACATATCAGAGAGCTATGACTTCTATTTTTCATGACATGATGCATAGGACTATGGAGGATTATGTTGATGATACCTTAGCAAAATCTATGACAAGATCTGAACATCTAAATGACCTAAGCAAAATTTTGGATAGAATGAAAAAGTTTAGTCTAAGGCTAAATCCTAAAAAGTGTGCTTTTGGTGTCACTTCTGGAAAGCTCCTTGGATATATTGTTTCAAAGAAAGGAATTGAAGTTGATCCCACTAAGGTTAAAGCTATCATGGAGATGAAACCTCCTAAGAATATTAGTCAAATGAGGACATTACAAGGAAGAGTACAGTCTATTAGAAGCTTCATTTCTGAGTTGGCAGACATATCACAACCTTTTACAAAAATATTACATAAAGGTGTGACTTTTGCATGGAATGAGGATTATGAAAATAACTTTAATCATATCAAAAAATATCTATCAAATCCTCCTATTTTGATGCCTCCTATTCAAAGGAAGCCATTGATCTTATATGTCTCTACCACAGATACATCACTGGGGGCATTGCTTGCACAACATGATGAGAACAACAAAGAAAGAGCCATTTATTACATAAGTCAAACTTTGGTGGTGTATGAAAAGAAATATTCAATGATTGAGAAAGCTTTTCTAGCTATGATCTTTTCATCATAGAAATTGAGACATTATATGTTAGCTCATACCGCACATCTGGTAGCTAAGATTGATCCACTCAAGTACCTAATAAGAAAAGCTTCCCTCACAGGTAGATTAGCTAAATGGGTCATGTTTTTAAGTGAATTTGACATTGAATATGTTGAAAGAAAAGCTATCAAAGGATAGGTGATTGTTGATCAGTTGGCTAATGCACCATTGTTTGATGATACACCAATGCAAATGGAATTTCCAGATTCCTCTATCATGAACTTGTCTTCTAGATCATGGAAGTTATTCTTTGATGGCTCCTACACACAGAATGGATTTGGAGTAGGAATATTATTCATCACACCTCAAGGATACTCCATCTCTAAGGCATTTAGAATCAAGTTCCCTTGCACCAATAATATTTCTAAATATGAAGCCCTTCTTAACGGCCTGAAGATGGCAATTGAGTGGAGAGTAATAGAACTACACATTCATGGAGACTCACAACTTGTAATACACTAAGTCAATGATGTGTATCAAACAAAAGATGGAAAGTTGATCCCATACAAGAGAATGGTAGATGATTTAAACAAATATTTCATAGCTATCACATTTGAACAAATTCCTAGAAGAGAGAACAAGGCTGCTGATGCTATGGAAACTTTTTCATCTTTACTACAACAACCTGAACATGAGCTACGCTATGAGTTCCTGGTGGAAGCACTATCTTATGCTACATATGATTCCCTCGAAACCCACATGATATACACTATTGTTGGTCATGATTCATCCTACTACAAAAACCTTTTCTCCTATCTCCAAGACCAAATCATTTCTGATTACTTCAACCACCATGAGAAATGATACCTTCTTTGTAATGCATCTCAGTATGTCATCATTGGTAATGATCTGTATAAACAAGGTCTAGATGGTACACTTCATAGGTGTTTAGAACATGAAGAATCTCAACATGTATTAGAGGAAGTCCATGATGATATATGTGGATCACATTCTAATGGTCTAACACTAGCTCGAAAACTTAGTAGGGCTGGGTACTATTTGCCTGAGATGGAAAAAGAGGCAATCGAGTTCACTAAGAATTGTCAAAAGTATCAAATACATGGAAACCTAATTCATAATCCAGGGAGAGATCTAATTCCCTTTACTACACAATGGCCTTTTCACCAATGGGCATTTGATCTTATAGGATCCATACATCCCTATTCTTCTAATGGACATACCCATATAATCATAGCTACAAATTATTTTACAAAATGGGTAGAAGCAATTCCTTTGACTCAAGCAACTGGTAAAAAAATCTCTATGTTCATTTTGAACTACATTATATGTCGGTATGGTATTCCATATTCTATAGTCATAAATAATGGTGGACAATTTAAAAATAGAGACTTGGATGATCTATGTGCCAAATTTAAGATTACGCAACATTGGTCATCTATCTACTATCCTCAAGGGAATGGACAAGCAGAGGCTTCCAACAAGAATCTATTGAAAATCTTGCACCATACAGTTAATAAAATAGGAAGAGACTAGCATCTCATGATTAATCCAGCTCTCTGAGCCTACAGAACAAGTATTAGAATGCCTATTGGGGCTACTCCTTTCACTTTAGTTTATGGGTCTGAAGTGGTATTGCCTATTGAGGTTGAAATCCCATCTCTAAAAATCAGAATGCATGGTCTAGTAACTGATGATGACTACATAATGTCTAGGTTGCAAGAACTTGAACTACTAGATGAGTGTAGACAAGTAGCATATGATCATCTCAGAGTATATC
Source organism: Chamaecyparis obtusa (assembly GCA_027943335.1). NCBI lineage: Eukaryota > Viridiplantae > Streptophyta > Pinopsida > Cupressales > Cupressaceae > Chamaecyparis > Chamaecyparis obtusa. The sequence continues at coordinate 729,899 of BSBK01001361.1, read as the reverse complement.
AGAAGAGAATGTCTAGAGGCTACAACAAGAAAGTCAGACATAGAGAATTTCAGGTTGGCGATCTAGTCTTGAGAGAGAATCCTAAAAATCAATCACATAGAGAACGCAAGGGGAAGTTTGAACCCAACTGGTTGGGTTCCTTTGTTATCACTACTACTTTTGGCTCTGGAGCCTATCAATTCTTAATGACTGAAGGAGAACAGCTCTGAGAACCAGTCAATGTTCTCCATCTGAAGAAATTCTATGCCTAAGGCATTCAGTCTATGGTAAAATGTCTTGAAAAAAATTATAAAAATAAGAAAAAGTCCTAAAAAAATGAGCATCTTGGTGAAAACCTAGCAGTGGGCACCTTGATGATTCACAAAATAATTGAAAAAATATAAAAAATAAAATAAAAAATTGAAAAGATAAAAATACAAAAAAAAAGAAAAAAAGAAAAAGTGCCTTGGTGAAAACCTGGAAATAGGTGCCTTGGTAGCAAAAATAGAATCTCTACCAAGATGGTGAAAACCTGGCAAATAGGCACCACTTGTTCAAAATGCTCCATCTATCAGCACAATCTTGGTCTTTCCTAGCTTTCAGTCTTGCTTTAGTTTCTACATATCTCTTGGTTTGTTCCTGCATTCCTATTTTCAATAAGTCGGTTGGTACACTAATCAGCTCAAACATCTATATCCTATCAATGCCTAACACTTGGGGGCAATCAATGTCATATCCTATCGTCTCTAGTATACCTCAAATGAGTCATATCCAATTAGATCCTTTGAAGCTTCATCCGAGTCAGTCCGTTTGTCTCCTCTCTAGAAAGGATTTTGTAATCAAACATAAACAACATCAAAACAAAACAAAAAACAATCTGTGCTTCATGCTTTTATCTCATTGTATTCTTATTGATTCGCATTGAGATTTTTGCATATTTTATTCCCATGAGCTCTTCGATGATGTCCTTTAACGGATTTAGAGAAGTGAGGACCGGGTGCAAAATCTTTTCTTTGTTTTCTTCTTGTATATGAAAATCTAACAACTTTGGAAATTTTAGATTGAAATGGTGTCCGTCTGTAAGAGCCTCGATCTTGAATTGGATGGCCATGAGTACCTCGACCATTGATACCCAAAAAATTCAAGGAAGTTTGATCTAACTATTGTCTTTTTGAGTGATTTCTTTCTCTTATTGTGAAATGCGGTCTTACTTAAGGATGTGAACGATAAAGGGTCACTAAGGGTAATTCACATTGGATTTGGATTTATCTCTTGACTGCTTGATGTTATGATGTTTATGAAAATTGCTATATCAAAATGGACATGATATTTAGGTCATCCTGGCATTGATTCCTTGGTGCTTATATCAAATTTGACATTCTGAAATAAAATCAATATTCATATGTCCATGGTTGTCTAGCCAGTGGGTGTTGTATTGATTCTTGAGCATATAAATTGATATTCATATGTCTATAGTTTCGTGACTAGTGGGCATTGTATCAATTTATCCGATTACCTAAAAATTTCAATGATGAGAATGCCCGACACATGATCAGTGACTAGGTCCTAGGTCTTAGGTTTGCATTTCATCTTGCATATCATTTTGTACTTTGCATGTTTGCACGCTCTCACAAATTGTTTGAAACACTTCAACAATTCTTTCAAAAACCTAAAGCTTCACTTGACATGAAGAGCTGAGTCTTCCACGAAGGTCCATCCAATGAAACATCAAGTAGAATCCTTTTTCAGGATCAACATCAAAATATGAGATCATTTATGTTGTCAACTGCTTGCATAATCAACCTTCTAATCATCATAGAAATACAGTATTCAACTTAACTGATTATCTTACATCAAACTATCGAAAGGTCAAACCTAGTCAAACTTGGTCTCCAAGACTTCTAAATGATGTAGAACGTGTACTTGGACGTATATAACCACTTCTCAAATCAATTAACATGCTTCTAAACTTTATAACACTGAATTTTCTTGTCAGATTTCGATTTTCATCCCAAAGGGGCATGGTATTGCACATCAATCTAATCTATAAATCAAATCTTTCTCTCAGTGATCAAGACAACAACCACGTCTAGTTGCTGATTCATCAAAAGACCTCGTCGCTTGGGGAAAATCTATCATTGCTTGGGGCATATCAGATTTCTTGAGATCCATATCAATCTAGTATCCTAATCTTTATTCTTGCAAACTTTATTAGCTCTTCATAACCATTGGTTCAGTTGTGTCATTTCCTTGGTTCTTCATAATTGAAGGATTCAGATGTGATACCAATATTAATTCTTGGTCAACCTGGACTTGGGTTAGGTCAATCACTTCTTTGTAATCATAAGGTTCAGAATCAGGTGTTTTGACACTTCTTCGTAATCACTGGTTCATTGTTGATATAGCTAGCATCATCTCGATTCTTGGTCGTCCTAGACCTGGGTCAACATCTTTTTCCAATCTTTCAATCGGTTTCTATCTCAGAATCGGTTCATCTTTCAAATCAATCTCAAACATCTTTATCATACACATATTATTCCTTGAACCACTATGCTTTGCATAGTGATTCAAAGAGGGGAAAAATGTAATACCCCAAAAATGGGCTATAGGTTCATTAACCCTCTACACCTACAAATCGAATGAAATCCACATCAAAGTCCTAACCTAAGGCACATCTCTACATCATTGAAATCCTAATTGATTTTTATCTTAATTCTGCATCGGGGGATATTCCTTGCAATATTCCTAATTTATCCTATTTATCTTTAATTTAATGATTATTTGGCGATAAATCTTATTTATCCTAAATTTAATTAATTGAATATTCTGAATATTTAATTAATTAGACTTAATACTGCCACTTAATTATTTTATTAAATTTAATTCTGTTTATTCCTAATTATATTATTTAATTTTGATAATAAATCAAAATCTCCTACAAATAATTGATTGAATATTTATTTAATTAATTAAAGCAAGTTGTCAAAATTTAATAATATAGTTTTGAATAAAAGTTTGATTTAATAATTGATTAACCCATAAATCAATTATTTTAATTCAAAAATTAGTTAAGTTGAGAATAAATCACTTTTATTATTTAAAATTAATTAAATCATGCACATTCACAAAAGTAGTCAACTAGAAATCAACTGCTAATCTTGAATTTGAACTCAACATCTGACTGAGTTAAAAATTGATCTAAACTCTATTTTGAGTTAAAAAGTTATTTTTGCATGCTTTTGCATGATTTTATGAATTAATTATTCTTTTTTATTGATAACTCAAAAATCAACCTGAGTTGATCAAGAGTGATTTATGGCTTTGCTCAGGCATCCTCAAAGCCCTGGATTTCTATAAAAATAAGGCTCAACTCTTCACAAATCATCTCTCGAATTTGCACAATTACTCTGTCGAATTGGCGATTGAAGAATTGAACACTTGTGGCAGGCAATTTTGTGAGATCATTTCATAGTTTTTCATAGTTTTACATACTCTTTCATAGCATTGTTAGATTAATCTACATATCAATTTCATACATTCTAGATCAGATTCATACAGTTTTTCATCTTATTGCATAGAAAATATAAAAATATAGATTAATTTGCATTTCATATTGTTTTCATTCTTTTTCATTCAAATCCTTCATTTAGGTGTTGCATTGTCACTGATCTCAGGCTAATCTGAGAAAACCATACTTGCACCTACTAGAAGACAATAAATCACTTGGTTAGCTTAGTTTCCATTTCATTGCATATTTTAGTTTTTGCTAACCTCTAATGTTTTACTGAAGTGTTGTGTCTGCAGCTAGGTACAAAATTCACACACACACACCAAATATAGTGTGTATTTGTTAAAAAAAAGGTTGTAACCTTCACCCCTTTGAGCAGTGTGCTCTTAGACAGTGCGTCCTCTCCCCTAATAGGGACTATTGTAAAAGACTCCTAACAGGGTCTGACTCTTGACCAAGTCTACTGTACTACATATATTGTAAAGCAACTCCTAACAGGGTTAAGGATCTTCTAACAAGGATCATAATACACTAGTGCAGAATATTAGTGGGTGTCAATTCCCACTGGGGTTTTTACCTATTTGGGTTTTCCCGTAATCAAAATATTGGTGTTATATTCATGTGTTCTCTCATTGTGTTTATGCTTATGTTTAAGTATACTTAATTGGATAAAGAATTGAAACTAGTAGATAACTGATTCAACCCCCCCCTCTCTCAGTTATCTCTTGGGACTAGTCCTAACTGAAAGTTGAGAATGGTGAACTAAAATTCAAATTAAGAAGAGCAGAAGGTTTCATGAGAAAACTTAAAGAACAGCTTGAGATTGTAAAAAATCAGAGACAAGACCTTATGGAGAAAATCAAAGAAGGTTCAGACAATGATACATCAGACAAAGTAAAGAAGTTGGAGCAAGAAAAAGAACAAATCAATCTCTTGATGATCAAGGAGATTCAACATGAAAAGGATGAAAGAAACAAAGTTGAAGAGTCACTAAAAGAAGCTAACTTGTAGATATGACAAATAAAGACTAAAATTTACCATTACAAGGATAAATATCAAGAATTGGATAAATACAATCAGATTATTAGAGGTGAACTCACTCAAGCCAAACTACACAATGAGAAATTACACATGAGCAAAGACAAGAATGATGAACAAAGAGCAGGAAAAAAATCTAAAGAAGACATGAGTGGATCCAATAAAGCTAAAAGTTCAAAAACTCAAGAAGAACCAAAAGAAGCCAAGAATGAGGAAAGACTTATTCCTAAAGAAAGACCTACAAATGAAGAACCTAGAGAATAGTTGAGACCTTTTAGAGGTAGATGCTTCAGATGCAACAAAATTGGACACATGAAAAGAGATTACAGAAGTAAAGGTAATTCTAAGCCCTTTACTAGCTATTGTTTTAATTGCTATGAGTATGGACACAAGAAGGTAGATTGTAGAAAACCTGATCAATTCAGGTATAAGAAAGACTATGTCAAAGAGGAATCTACAGCCAAGGTTACTTGTCAAAAATGCAATAACTTTGGGCACACAGCAAGGTACTATAAGCTACGAACTAATCAAGAAAGAAGAAGACCACCTATTTGTTACAAATGTAACAATCCAGGTCACATTATGAAGTTGTGTAGATACAATGGAGATGACAATAGAAGAGGACCAAGGAGATCTAGTGAACCAAAAGGACCACCACCTATGGTCATAAGAAAGAATATTAGTGACAATGGTAAAAGCCTAAATGATTACATGAATGAATACAAAAATTAGAGGATGAAAAGATATGGCAAGTAAAAGTTCTAAATAAGGCAGTGGTTTAGGGAGAGGTATCTGATAATGTTGTATCTTCGTATGATGAGTTCTTCAAGGTATCAAACTAAAAGGCCTCATGGCCTCATGGGGAGCATTGGATGCAAACAACAAAACTTATCAAGCTCCTGTATAAGTGGAGTATGCTCATGCGAGATTAGGTGTGATGTGTGCAGATATTATGGAATCTAAGCATGAGATCACAACACTTGAAGATTCATCTTCTGTGTTCACAAGTTTTGCATTGATTGGACAACATGCAAAGTTGAGCTACCTATGTTTAATGCACACCCTCAACTTGTGATGGATAAAAGACCTGAAATATTTCATTCCTACACCATTTTTTGATCAATGACTAAGGATAACAAAAGTGTGAAAGTAGAGCAATAATATTGAAAAGAGATTTTGTGTTCATGTGAAGTCAAACATCATATTTGTGCGTGTTTGAGGTATTTAGACTTAATCTCTTTGGAAAGCCATGGATGCACCAGTAGTTTACGATGTTATAGATAGACCTAGGTACAAATTCAAATGGAATCCATTCAAATCTTGTGAGGATGATCCACAAGGGGTGTTCTCTCAAACCCCCATAGGTGTGCTACACGTAGAGGATATTAGGGCATACATACATTGTAAGTATGAGATTATTAGGGAGGCTAACATCTTCTATGACTTGAATAGTATGATAGAAGTAAATGGGTCTTTGGTAAAAGAATTGAAACATCTAAAAGCTCCATCAATACTCAAGTTAACTTGACTCACTGAATTCATGAAAGTCGAATGGTTCAAGATCATTCTGAGTAGAGTTCATGATCAGTTCTTATGGATAGGTGATCAACTTGTTCATGATCAGTTCTTATGGATAGGTGATCGACTTGTTAAGATATGTGCTCAGTTGATCCATGATATCATAGGCCTTGATAATGAAGGAGCCCTACCTGCTAGTGAGAAAAACCTAAGAAAAGAAGTTGAAACACTAACACACTCCAAATGGGATAAGAGGGCAATGACAGTGAATGATGTATACTTACAAGATGTTAGATTGGTAGGAATGCTAATTGGCTACAAGTTGTTTTATAGTTCTAGACTTAACTCTATATTAGCTGGAGTTATAATGATGGAATACATAATGGTTAAGGAAAAAAATTACTACAACCTGTAGGATTTGAGCAATTCAAATCTACAAAACCTGAAGATCACCTGCATACAAAAACTTGTTTCAAGGAAGTAGAGACAAGAAGAGGACAAGGGTTTGACTCAAAATATGAAGAAGAAAATATCCTCAAATAATGAATGAATTAAATGTACAATAGATCATCCTTATAAAGGAGATTGAAAGCATTGAAAGGCAAACCCTAGTGCATGTAATTATTAGTTAAATTATTACAAGACTAATGCATGCAAGTTTATATTTAAAACAACTATTGCATGAGTTTAAAACAACTCGTGCATGTGTGTTTAAATATAAACAGCTAAAGCAAAAGAGTTGACATCTTAAGAAGGAAGTAAATTTAATTAATATAATTAATACTTTACTCTAACACCCCCCCTTAAGATGAGCAACAATGCAACTACAAATAATGCCAGAAGAAAGCAAAGGAAACTACAATGCTGAAAGGAAAAAATGGGTCTGGACAACATGGCTTGATGAGGTACCCATGTACAAAAGAGAGTCTCTATAAAGCATAGAAATAGAGAAAACCTCATGGAAAAAAACTCTATTCCAAAAAGAGACAAAGACTAGTCTGAAGGACTAAAGAAGCCTCCAAAATTAGGGATGTTCCAAAAAATAAGAACAAAAATGAACATGTAGAACATCACTGAAGCATGAAACTGCAAACTCTGTCAAGAAGAAACTGATGATCTAAAGATCCTCCACAGAAATATGACCAGGTAGAGAAGACTGTAATCTGCATGAGTGCCCTCAAATGACACTACTTGAATCAAGAGGCAAACAAAGGCAAACACCTGAACTTGAAGATACAGATGGCATAAACACCAAAAGCCTGAAGAGATGATCAATCAAAGTTGGAAGAGTGCATCCAAAAATAGGAAAGAAAAGAGTGTCTATATGGTAAATGATCCATCTCACTAGAATGCATAAGTACCCAACCACTGCAATTGCCTAGTACATAGGATCAAATACTGAATACATAGCTCACACTATCAAACCAAGGAAGCAGTAGAACCAAAAGTAGAAACCCCTCCATATTGCTGACAAGGGAGTAATGATAGGTACACTAAAAAGACCATCCAATATGAACTACATGATGAAGATGAATCTGAAACATTGAATATGCAAAGAGAGTACAAACACATATAGAGATACCTGAGGCTAATGTCATTGGAGGAATGCTCACATGACAAAAGAAGATGACAAATAAAGGAAAACATCAAACCCCCTTGACACTTTATAATGGAGTGCGAGTACAAATAGCACGAACATGTGTAAGATCCCATCAAAGTAATAGAATGACACTTTATCTTAGTGTGTGTGCATAAAAGAATGCTACAAAAGTGAAGTATACACTGCTTAAAGAAGAGCGAAGGCTGCTAAAACAAAAGAACAACCTAAGAAGAGTCATCCCCTAAAGGGAAGAGATCCCAAGACTTGTAACATCCAAGATATCTACTAGAGTGCATATATGCAAAAAACTAAATAAAATATACCTAGAGTAGAATCTGGAAAAATGACTCATAGAACTAGAAAAATCTCAAAACAAGCTTTCCGATGATATATCATTTTCCCAAAATGGAGTCCGAATGCACAAAATAGAGCTCCCGGAGTGCAAAACTGAACATCTAAGTTTGACAGTAAAAAAAAATCATCAAAAAAGAAAAATCAGAAATTCAAATCTCCAGATCTCGATAGAGCTCAAGACTAGCTTTCTGATGATATCTTGTTTGCCCGATTTCAACACTGTATGCTCAAGTTATGAGAAAAATACCAACTGCTTCTCTGGAGGGCCCAAATGGTGTCTAAATGTGCTAACGTCAACACTTCACGGTCTTAAAATTGATGGCCAAATGACCGTCATAGCATACAAGCCCCTTGGGGCTAAAATTCTGGGCATATGACCAGGGGCTAAAAATCCATTCAATGGCTTAAATTTGATGGCCAAATGGCTGTCGCTGACCAAAATGGAATTTTTTTTCAAAATCGCATGCGTGCCTCGGGATCCGTGCCAAACCATCTGGTACCATAAAAAATAGTCCAAAGTTGTCCAAATTGGACATGCCTTATATGGAAATAGGGGTTTTTGGGTGCTACAGATGCAATCGTGAGGTCCGTTTAATCTAGAAATTCTCCAAAAAATAGTGATCACCTCAGGATCCGTGCTAGGGCTAGTTGCAAAAAAAATTACTACAGATTTCAACTTTGTCCAAATTGGACAAATTTTATATGGATCTTAGGGTTCTTGGGCTCTCTAAACACAATGGTGAGGTCTATTTGAGCCCAAGATGACTAGAAAAAGAGGTCCACCCTAGATCTGACAAAAAAAATTAAAAAAAGCCCTAGTCTGAACTAAATGATTTTCTTGGCTTTGATTACTTCAAACACGAACCAGTTGTAGCAGATTAGGCTCTAATACCATGTAGGATTTGAGCAATACAAATCCACAAAATTTGAAGATCACTTGCATACAAAAACCTGTTACAAGGAAGTAGATACAAGAAGAGGGCAAGGGTTTGACTCAAAATATGAAGCAGAAAATATCTTCAAATAATGAATAAATTAAATGTACAATGGATCATCCTTATAAAGGAGATCAAAAGCCTTGAAAGGAAAACCCTAATGCATGTAATAATTAGTTGAATTATTACAAGACTAATGCATGCAATTTTATATTTAAAACAACTAGTGCATGAGTTTAAAACAACTCATGCATGTGTGTTTAAATATAAACAACTAAAGCAAAAGAGTTGACATCTTAAGAAGGGAGTAAAGTTAATTAATATAATTAATACTTTACTCTAACACAACCTTTGTGAAGTTTTGGCACTCCAGTTTCTAGAAAATGTTAAGGTTGTTAAGAAAGACAAATCCAAACCATTTAGCTTTGGATCATTACTAGTTCATATGTATATTCATGTCATTCATAAATTTCATGGCATGCATCCTAGAGCATGGAAGAATGATGTACCCACATCTACAAATATTAGAATACTATAGAAGATAGAAAAAGGATTGGATTAATGGAGAATTGTTTGGCATGATTAAGATTATGCAGAGGTAGATGAAAGAAATCTATAGAATTTCAGAAAACTTGGTAGAAAAATATGAGGACACTATCTGTTTCATGGTTGAAACTGATTGTGTCTACTTTGAGGTAGTTGAGCCAAGAACCAAGTGGTGCTATCCTATGAGATATGAGATAAGTGCTGAAGTACTAACTATGCAAGTAGAGCATGTACTGGTAGCAGAGGAAGATCCTACCCAAGAAAGATGGGGTACATATAGAGAAAAATATGAGAAAGTCAAAGAAGAGCAAGAAAAGGTGAAAAGGAAAATAAAGGCCAACAAGATTATTGAAGAAATTAATGTGAAGGTAGGAATCACCAAGAAATAGTATCTAGATCTGAACAATTGATGAAGGGTGCTCCCCTTAATACCACAAACACATAACAGAAATAGAGAAACAACAACAATATGCAAGAACAGAAAATTGGCTTCTTATTATCTCCACAAATGTGGAATTACAAACTTTCAGAATTACAATATGCAAAGCCACATGGGCATTCCCTTACAATATTCTTTAGGACAAAGCCTCGAACCAATACCCAGATCTACTACCCAGAATTATTCTGAACTGCCTAAGACAATAATACAGCCTTCCTTATATAGGCAATTTTTCCACCGCCTGGGAAGGTTCCAGAATTTTAGCCAATAAGGCCGACCAACTTAGAATTATTTTATTTTACATTTTATTACATCATAGTCGGCTCAAGATAACCTTTGAAACCCGAACAGAAATTTTGAAGAAAATTATTTTTCACCATTTCAGGTGGCCCAACTTCCGAAGACCATAAGTCATCACCAGTTAACCCGCTCAGCTATTATAACCCCATTTTGGAAACGCCACAAAGCGCTCTACAGGCTTGACCCGCGCAAGCGCCCGTCACCCAAATTTTTGACCTAATCCGGGGCCTCTAAAGCTTTCAAAACTGAGTTCAAAGTTTCTGTACCCTATTGCCAATACCGAAAATCTTCAATATCTTCCAATATACATTTGATTTGGAAATGAAACTTTACTGGCAGACTTATATGACCAAAATGAACCTCCAAGAAAGAAATCAGATCATTCTGAGCACATACAAAAATTACCAAAAATAGTAACTTTCCATAAATAACAGCTCTGCACAAAATAGCCCTTATTGAAAACAAAAACATAAATATTTTTGGGTGATGCAAGATTGCTCTTACACCCAGGATGCTCCTGCATCAGACACCCAGGGTAATTTGAGAAGTGACCCTGTCACGACTCAGGAGTGCAGAGGAAAACCAAGACGGTTAACCTCCTCCTTTGTTAGCCATGATGAATCTTCAACAGGTCATCCTTTCCAATTGACCAAATATTCTTCATATGTCCTATTCCTTGTGCTTCTGCCAACATGACTGTCCAGTATATCCTCGATCTCCTTAGTGTCTGAACTAGTTGCTGGAATACTCCACTGTGCTGCTGTGATCTCATCTTCAACACCTCCTTCATGATACTCTGTCAGATCTGAAATGTTAAACACTGGTGAAATATTCAGCTCACTAGGCAATTCTACCTCATATGCATTTCCTAAATCATGCTTCTTCAGTATCTTACATGGCCCAAACTTCTTCATTTTCAGCTTGTTATATGTACCAACTGGAAACTGCTCCTTCCGCAAATGAACCATGACTTCATCACCAACCTGAAATTCCTTATACCTCCTTTTCTCATCTGCCTTAGCCTTATACTGTGCATTCATCTTGGTAATATGCTTCCTCACCTCCTCATGGATGTTCTTCAAGTGTTCTGCAAAATCCTCAGCTTCAGCACTACTTATTTCTCCTTTATCTATCTTTCTCAATTCAGATGCATTTCTTGGACTACTTCCATATACAATCTGGAATGGTGATTTACCAGTGCTCCTATTGACAGAATTATTGTATGCAAATTCTGCCTGTGGTAAAATCAAATCCCATCCTGTTAGCTTATCTCCAACCAAACATCTCAGCAAATTTCCCAAACTTCTATTCACCACCTCTGTCTGTCCATCAGTCTGTGGATGATGTGATGAATTGAACTTCAAATCTGTCTTCAACTTCTTCCACAATGTACGCCAGAAATATCCAACAAACTTAGTGTCTCGATCTGAAACTATGGTCTTTGGCAAACCATGAAGTCTCACTACTTCTCTGAAAAACAATTCTGCTACATGAACAGCATCATTAGTCTTCTTGCAGGGAATGAAATGTGCCATCTTTGAAAATCGGTCAACTACTACAAAAATTGAATCATGTCCCCGTTGTGTCCTCGGTAAACCAAGAACAAAGTCCATACTGATATCCTCCCAAGGCTTCTCTGGTATAGGTAATGGATGATACAACCCTGTATTCTGCTTCACTCCTTTCGCCATCTGACATACTCTGCAACTCTGTACAAACTTCTTCACATCTTGCTGCAATTGTGGCCAATAATAATTCTCACCAACCAAAGCAAGGGTTTTATCACGACCAAAATGTCTAGCCAATCCTCCACTATGCTTCTCCTTGATTAGATTCTCCCTCATAGAACTTCGTGGAATGCACAACTGACTCCGTCTGAATAGCATATCATCTTGGATGATAAAATCCAGCCATTTCGTCCTGTCTAGAGTAATAGGTTCTGTACAAGCCTTCCAAGCTTCACCAAAATCAGGATCCTCTGGATACAAATTCTTGAGTTCCTTGAACCCAACCACCTCAATCTACATCTCTGTCAGCAATAGTTGCCTTCTGCTAAGAGCATCTGCAACCCTATTAGACTTTCTACTTCTGTGTTTCAAAACAAATGTATAACTCTGCAAAAACTCAACCCATTTCAAATGCCTTTGATTCAATTTTCCTTGACTATTCAAATATTGCAAAGCTTGATGATCGGTATACAAAACAAACTCCTTAGGAAGTAGATAATGTCTCCACTTTTTTAATACCTGAACTATAGCATAAAATTCTTGATCGTAAACAGAATATTTCCTCTTGGCATCATTTGACTTCTCACTGAAATAAGCAATAGGTTTACCTTCTTGGCTCATAACAGCTCCTATTGCAGTACCACTAGCATCACAATCTACTTGAAACACCTTATTAAAATCTGGAAGTGCTAAAACAGGTTGTTCTGTAACTTTTTGTTTCAACAATTGAAAACTTTTTTCTGCCCCATTAGTCCACTTAAATTCTTTTCTATCCCCTCTCATTGTTTCAGTCAAGGGTCCACAAATACTGCTAAAATTTCTGATAAACTTTCTGTAAAAGCTAGCTAGACCATGAAAAGATCTTACCTCAGTAGCATTCCTTGGAGTAGGCCATTCAAGAATAGCCTGTACCTTCTTTGGGTCCATTTTCAGACCTTCTGCTGAAACTACAAATCCCAAATATACTAACTCTTTCTTCACAAAACTGCACTTCTTCAAATTAATCAACAATTTCTCTTCTCTCAGCTTCTCAAATACCATACGAATATGCATCATATGTTCCTCCAATGTCTTACTAAAGATCAAAATATCATCTAGGTAAACAATGACAAACTTACCTAGAAATTCTTTCAGAACCTCATTCATGAGCCGCATGAAAGTGCTCGGTGCATTGGTTAGCCCAAAAGGCATGACTAACCACTCATATAGTCCTTCCTTTGTCTCGAAGGCAGTCTTCCATTCATCTCCTTCTCTGATCCGAATCTGATGATATCCACTTTTCAGATCTATCTTTGAGAAATACACAGCTCCACTCAAACAGTCCATAATATCATCCATTCGTGGCAATGGAAACCTGTACTTGATTATGATCTTGTTTATTGCTCTGGAATCTATACACATCCTCCACTCTCCATTCTTCTTTGGTGCTAATACCGCTGGTACAGCACAGGGACTCAGACTCTCACGGATCAATCCTTTCTATAACAGTTCATGTACTTGTCTGTTCAACTCCTCACTTTCTGCATGTGTCATTCTGTGTGCTGCCTTATTCGGCAAACTCGCTCTTGGGATCAAGTCCATCTGATGACTGATCTTCCTGACTGGTGGTAATCCATCAGGCACGCTATTAGATATAATATCCTGAAACTCATTCAACAAATCTGCAACTTCTACAGGAACATCTTCTACTTCCTCTTTACCAGTTTTTAGAATTAAAACAAAACATACATGCTCATGCCTCATACCATCTAGGAAATTTCTTCCATCAACAAAAGTTATCCTTGCATTACCACATACCTTTTCTTCAATCTCCTTCAATGGTTTTAGCTTATGTCACACTCCATCCTTTGTCAGGGAATAGGTATTCGCACGACCATCATGTACAGCACATCTGTCAAACTGCCATGGTCTACCCAACAACATATGACATGCATCCATAGATATGATATCACACAATACCTCATCTTGGTATCCGCCAATCTTGAACTTCACCAGGCATTGTTCATTGACCATGACTTTGTGGTCATCCTGTACCCAGGCAATCCGATATGGATGTGGGTGTTTTTTTCTCTTGAGCTTCAACTTTGTCACCATCTCTTCTGACACCAAATTGTCAGTGCTTCCACTATCAATAATCACATCACAAAATTTACCTTCACACTTACACCTGGTGCGAAACAGACTCCTTCTTTGCTCAGGTTCATTCTCACCACTCAACAGGACTCTTCTGTTAATCAACGTTTCTCTTTTTTCAGCATCTTCAGAATTTGATGATCTGGCATCTTCGTCTACATGTGCAACTCTGGCTTGGCCTTCATTTCTCCTATCTGTTCTGCCTTGATGCTGAGGACATTCAAATGCCCTATGACCTTCTTCTCCACAGTGAAAACATGTTCCACGGAAGCCACCTCTTCCAGATTTTTGTCCTCTTCCTCTTCCTCTCTGATCTCTATTATTCTGATCCTGGAAATGATTAGAATTATTTCCTCGCTGATTCTGACTGCTACTGGCCTCATCCTTCTTTTTCGGATCTTCATTTCGGCCACCATATGACCGTCCACCAGATCGTCCACCACGACCTCTTCCGTTTTGTCTACTCTCAAATTTCTTGTTCAGCTTTTCCTCTACTTTTAGGGAAAACTGGTATGCCTCTTCAATACTGTTCATTCAAACCAGATTCAGCTCCTCCTGAATGCTTGGCCTTAACCCATTAAGATATCAGACAACTTTCTCCTTATCAGCTTCTGCATGGCCTGTTCTGATGAGAAGTCGATAGAACTCATCTGTATACTCCTGAACAGATCTTCCTGCTTGCTTCAAACTCTGCATTTTCTTCAATAGGTCAAGCTCATAATCAATAAGAATGAACTGTCGCTTCAATTTATCCACCATCCGATCCCATCTTGCGATTTTATCTTTCCCTCTTCTATTTCGCTCCAATTGAATTTCTTGCCACCAGATCTTCGCATGACCTTTCAGTCTGGCCTTCACAAATTTGACCCTATCAGGATCCTCAACATCTTCGTACTCAAAATATTCCTCACATTCATTGATCTAGTCGATCAATTCTTCTGGGTTAAGATTTCTAGAAAATGTAGGAACCTCAATCTTAGGTCTTTTCTCAATCTTGGAAATTGCCCGAAAAAGTCTTTCTTCCTCTTGGTTCACAATTTCAACTTCTCCTTCTTGATATTCTTCTTCGGCTTCATCCTCGCTTTCATCTCCGACATTAAGATTCATTCATCTGCAAATCTCTTCTTGCAATGCTCGCACTTGTGTTTGTAGCTCTCTAACCTCAGGTGTCACAGCACCAGCTCTTCCGCCACGTTCTCTTCGTGGAGGCATTTTCGCGATGCACGCTGAAACCCTAGCCACGGTCCTGGTGCAAACTGCCTCACAGTCGGTGATCTGTTTACACACTCAAGAACTCCTGCTCTGATACCACTTGATGAAGGGTGCTCCCCTTAATACCACAAACACATAACAGAAATAGAGAAACAACAACAATATGCAAGAACAGAAAATTGGCTTCTTATTATCTCCACAAATGTGGAATTACAAACTTTCAGAATTACAATATGCAAAGCCACATGGGCATTCCCTTACAATATTCTTTAGGACAAAGCCTCGAACCAATACCCAGATCTACTACCCAGAATTATTCTGAACTGCCTAAGACAATAATACAGCCTTCCTTATATAGGCAATTTTTCCACCGCCTGGGAAGGTTCCAGAATTTTAGCCAATAAGGCCGACCAACTTAAAATTATTTTATTTTACATTTTATTACATCATAGTCAGCTCAAGATAACCTTTGAAACCCGAACAGAAATTTTGAAGAAAATTATTTTTCGCCATTTCAGGTGGCCCAACTTCCGAAGACCATAAGTCATCACCAGTTGACCCACTCGGCTATTATAACCCCATTTCAGAAATGCCATGAAGCGCTCTACAGGCTTGTTCCATGCAAGCGCCCATCACCCAAATTTTTGACCTCATCCGGGGCCTCTAAAGCCTTCAAAAATGAGTTCAAAGTGTCTGTACCCTGCTGCCAATATCGAAAATCTTCAATATCTTCCAATATACACTTGATCTGGCAATGAAATTTTACTGGCAGACTTATATGACCAAAATGAACCTCCAAGAAAAAAATCAGATCATTCTGAGCACATACGAAAATTATCAAAAATAGTAACTTTCCATAAATAACAGCTCTGCACAAAATAGCCCTTATTGAAAATAAAAACAGAAATATTTTTGGGTGATGCAAGATTGCTCTTACACCCAGGATGCTCCTGCATCAGACACCCAGGGTAATTTGAGAAGTGACCCTGTCACGACTCAGGTGTGCAGAGGAAAACTAAGACGGTTAACCTCCTCCTTTGTTAGCCATGATGAATCTTCAACAGGTCGTCCTTTCCACTTGACCAAATATTCTTCATATGTCCTGTTCCTTGTGCTTCTGCCAACACGACTGTCCAGTATATCCTCGATCTCCTTAGTGTCTGAACTAGTTGCTGGAATACTGCACTGTGCTGCTGTGATCTCATCTTCAACACCTCCTTCATGATACTCTATCAGATCTGAAATGTTAAACACTGGTGAAATATTTAGCTCACTAGGCAATTCTACCTCATATGCATTTCCTGAATCATGCTTCTTTAGTATCTTACATGGCCCAAACTTCTTCATTTTCAGCTTGTTATATTTACCAACTAGAAACCACTCCTTCCGCAAATGAACCATGACTTCATCACCAACATGAAATTCCTTATACCTCCTTTTCTCATCTGCCTTAGCTTTATACTATGCATTCATCTTGGTAATATGCTTCCTCACCTGCTCATGGATGTTCTTCAAGTGTTCTGCAAAATCCTCAGCTTCAGCACTAATTATTTCTCCTTTATCTATCTTTCTCAATTCAGATACATTTCTTAGACTAATTCCATATACAATCTGGAATGGTGATTTACCAGTGCTCCTATTGACAGAATTATTGTATGCAAATTCTGCCTGTGGTAAAATCAAATCCCATCCTGTTGGCTTATCTCCAACCAAACATCTCAGCAAATTTCCCAAACTTCTATTCACCACCTCTGTCTGTCCATCAGTCTGTGGATGATGTGATGAACTGAACTTCAAATCTATCTTCAACTTCTTCAACAATGTATGCCAGAAATATCCAACAAACTTAGTGTCCCGATCTGAAACTATGGTTTTTGGCAAACCATGAAGTCTCACTACTTCTCTGAAAAACAATTCTGCTATATGAACAACATCATTAGTCTTTTTGCAGGGAATGAAATGTGCCATCTTTGAAAATCGATCAACTACTACAAAAATTGAATCATGTCCCCGCTGTGTCCTCGGTAAACCAAGAACAAAGTCCATACTGATATCCTCCCAAGGCTTCTCTGGTATAGGTAATGGCTGATACAACCCTGTATTCTGCTTCACTCCTTTCACCATCTGACATACTCTGCAACTCTGTACAAACTTCTTCACATCTTGCTGCAATTGTGGCCAATAATAATTCTCACCAACCAAAGCAAAGGTTTTATCACGACCAAAATGTCCAGCCAATCCTCCACTATGCTTCTCCTTGATGAGATTCTCCCTCATAGAACTTCGTGGAATGCACAACTGACTCCCTCTGAATAGCAGATCATCTTGGATGATAAAATCCAGCCATTTCGTCCTGTCTAGAGTAATAGGTTCTGTACAAGCCTTCCAAGCTTCACCAAAATCAGGATCCTCTAGATACAAATTCTTGAGTTCCTTGAACCCAACCACCTCAATTTGCATCTCTGTCAGCAATAGTTGCCTTCTGCTAAGAGCATTTGCAACCCTATTAGACTTTCCACTTCTGTGTTTCAAAACAAATGTATAACTCTGCAAAAACTCAACCCATTTCAAATGCCTTTGATTCAATTTTCCTTGACTATTCAAATATTGCAAAGCTTGATGATCGGTATACAAAACAAACTCCTTAGAAAGTAGATAATGTCTCAACTTCTTTAATGCCTGAACTATAGCATAAAATTCTTGATCGTAAACATAATATTTCCTCTTGACATCATTTAAATTCTCACTGAAATAAGCAACAGGTTTACCTTCTTGGCTCATAACAGCTCCTATTGCAGTACCACTAGCATCACAATCTACTTGAAACACCTTATTAAAATCTGGAAGTGCTAAAATAGGTTGTTCTGTAACTTTTTGTTTCAACAATTGAAAACTCTTTTCTGCCCCATTAGTCCACTTAAATTCTTTTCTATCCCCTCTCATTGTTTCAGTCAAGGGTCCACAAATACTGCTAAATTTTTTGATAAACTTTCTGTAAAAGCTAGCTAGACCATGAAAAGATCTTACCTCAGTAGCATTCTTTGGAGTAGGCCATTCAAGAATAGCCTGTACCTTCTCTGGGTCCATTTTCAGACTTTCTACTGAAACTACAAATCCCAAATACACTAACTCTTTCTTCACAAAACTGCACTTTTTCAAATTAATCAACAATTTCTCTTCTCTCAGCTTCTCAAATACCATACGAATATGCATCATATGTTCCTCCAATGTCTTACTAAAGATCAAAATATCATCTAGGTAAATAATGACAAACTTACCTAGAAATTTTTTCAGAACCTCATTCATGAGCCGCATGAAAGTGCTCGGTGCATTGGTTAGCCCAAAAGGCATGACTAACCACTCATATATTCCTTCTTTTGTCTTGAAGGCAGTCTTCCATTCATCTCCTTCTCTGATCCGAATCTGATGATATCCACTTTTCAGATCTATCTTTGAGAAATACACAGCTCCACTCAAACAGTCCATAATATCATCCATTCGTGGCAATGGAAACCTGTACTTGATTGTGATCTTGTTTATTGCTCTGGAATCTGTACACATCCTCCACTCTCCATTCTTCTTTGGTGCTAATACCGCTGGTACAGCACAGGGACTCAGACTCTCACGGATCAATCCTTTCTGTAACAGTTCATGTACTTGTTTATTCAACTCCTCACTTTCTGCAGGTGTCATTCTGTGTGCTGCCTTATTCGGAAAACTCGCTCCTGGGATCAAGTCCATCTGATGACTAATCTTCCTGACTGGTGGTAATCCATCAGGCACGTTATCGGATACAATATCCTAAAACTCATTCAACAAATCTGCAACTTCTACAAGAACATCTTCTACTTCCTCTTTACCAGTTTTTGAAATTAAAGAAAAATATACATGCTCATGCCTCATACCATCTAGGAAATTTCTTCCATCAACAAAAGTTATCCTTGCATGACCACATACCTTTTCTTCAGTCTCTTTCAATGGTTTTAAATTATGTCGCACTCCATCCTTTGTCAGGGAATAGGTATTCGCACGATCATCATGTACAGCACATCTGTCAAACTGCCATGGTCTACCCAACAACATATGACATGCATCTATAGATATGATATCACACAATACCTCATCTTGGTATCTGCCAATCTTGAACTTCACCAGGCATTGTTCATTGACCATGACCTTGTGGTCATCCTGTACCCAGGCAATCCGATATGGATGTGGGTGTTTCTGTCTCTTGAGCTTCAACTTTGTCACCATCTCTTCTGACACCAAATTGTCAGTGCTTCCACTATCAATAATCACATCAAAACATTTACCTTCACACTTACACTTGGTGCGAAATAGACTCCTTCTTTGCTGAGGTTCATTCTCACCACTCAACAGGACTCTTCTGTTAATCAACATTTCTCCTTTTTCAGCATCTTCAGAATTTGATGATCTGGCATCTTCGTCTACATGTGCAACTCTGGCTTGGCCTTCATTTCTCCTATCTGTTCTGCCTTGATGCTGAGGACATTCAAATGCCCTATGACCTTCTTCTCCACAGTGAAAACATGTTCCACGGAAGCCACCTCTTCCAGATCCTTGTCCTCTTCCTCTTCCTCTCTGATCTCTATTATTCTGATCTTGGAAATGATTAGAATTATTTCCTCGCTGATTCTGACTGCTACTGGCCTCATCATTCTTTTTCGGATCTTCATTTCGGCCACCATATGACCGTCCACCAGATCGTCCACCACGACCTCTTCCGTTTTGTCTACTCTCAAATTTCTTGTTCAGCTTTTCCTCTACTTTTAGGAAAAACTGGTATGCCTCTTCAATACTGTTCATTCGAACTAGATTCAGCTCCTCCTGAATGCTTGGCCTTAACCCATTAAGGTATCAGGCAACTTTCTCCTTATCAGCTTCTACATGGCCTGTTCTGATTAGAAGTCGATAGAACTCCTCTGTATACTCCTGAACAGATCTTCCTGCTTGCTTCAAACTCTGCATTTTCTTCAGTAGGTCAAGCTCATAATCAATAGGAATGAACTATCGCTTCAATTTATCCACCATCCGATCCCATCTTGCGATTTTATCTTTCCCTCTTCTATTTCGCTCCAATTGAATTTCTTACCACCAGATCTTCGCATGACCTTTCAGTCTGGCCTTTACAAATTTGACCCTATCAGGATCCTCAACATCTTCGTACTCAAAATATTCCTCACATTCATTGATCCAGTCGATCAATTCCTCTGGGTTAAGATTTCCAAAAAATGTAGGAACCTCAATCTTAGGTCTTTTCCCAATCTTGGAAATTGCCCGAAAAAGTCTTTCTTCCTCCTGGTTCACAATTTCAACTTCTCCTTCTTGATATTCTTCTTCGGCTTCATCCTCGCTTTCGTCTCCGAAATTAAGATTCATTCCTCTGCAAATCTCTTCTTGCAATGCTCGCACTTGTCTTTCTAGCTCTCTAACCTTAGGTGTCACAGCACCAGCTCTTCCACCACGTTCTCTTCGTGGAGGCATTTTCGCGATGCGCGCTGAAACCCTAGCCACGGTCCTGGTGCAAACTGCCTCACAGTCGGTGATTTGTTTACACACTCAAGAACTCCTGCTCTGATACCACTTGATGAAGGATGCTCCCCTTAATACCACAAACACATAATAGAAATAGAGAAACAACAACAATATGCAAGAACAGAAAATTGGCTTCTTATTATCTCCACAAATGTGGAATTACAAACTTTCAGAATTACAATATGCAAAGCCACATGGGCATTTCCTTACAATATTCTTTAGGACAAAGCCTCGAATCAATACCCAGATCTACTACCCAGAATTATTCTGAACTGCCTAAGACAATAATACAACTTTCCTTATATAGGCAATTTTTCCACCGCCTGGGAAGGTTCCAGAATTTTAGCCAATAAGGCCGACCAACTTAGAATTATTTTATTTTACATTTTATTACATCATAGTCGGCTCAAGATAACCTTTGAAACCCGAACAGAAATTTTGAAGAAAATTATTTTTCACCATTTCAGGTGGCCCAATTTCTGAAGACCATAAGTCATCACCAGTTGACCCGCTCGGCTATTATAACCCCACTTCAGAAATGCCACGAAGCGCTCTACAGGCTTGACCCGTGCAAGCGCTCGTCACTCAAATTTTCGACCTCATCCGGGGCCTCTAAAGCCTTCAAAACTGAGTTCAAAGTTTTTGTACCCTGCTGCCAATACCAAAAATCTTTAATATCTTCCAATATACACTTGATCTGGCAATGAAACTTTACTGGCAGACTTATATGACCAAAATGAACCTCCAAGAAAGAAATCAGATCATTCTGAGCACATACGAAAATTACCAAAAATAGTAACTTTCCATAAATAACAGCTCTGCACAAAATAGCCCTTATTGAAAATAAAAATAGAAATATTTTTGGGTGATGCAAGATTGCTCTTACACCCAGGATGCTCCTGCATCAGACACCCAGGGTAATTTGAGAAGTGACCCTGTCACGACTCAGGTGTGCAGAGGAAAACCAAGACGGTTAACCTCCTCCTTTGTTAGCCATGATGAATTTTCAACAGGTCGTCCTTTCCACTTGACCAAATATTATTCATATGTCCTGTTCCTTGTGCTTCTGCCAACACGACTGTCCAGTATATCCTCGATCTCCTTAGTGTCTGAACTAGTTACTGGAATACTCCACTGTGCTGCTGTGATCTCATCTTCAACACCTCCTTCATGATACTCTGTCAGATCTGAAATGTTAAACACTGGTGAAATATTCAGCTCACTAGGCAATTCTACCTCATATGCATTTCCTGAATCATGCTTCTTTAGTATCTTACATGGCCCAAACTTCTTCATTTTCAGCTTGTTATATGTACCAACTGGAAACCGCTCCTTCCGCAAATGAACCATGACTTCATCACCAACCTGAAATTCTTTATACCTCCTTTTCTCATCTGCCTTAGCCTTATACTGTGCATTCATCTTGGTAATATGCTTCCTCACCTCCTCATGGATGTTCTTCAAGTGTTCTACAAAATTCTTAGCTTCAGCACTACTTATTTCTCCTTTATCTATCTTTCTCAATTCAGATGCATTTCTTGGACTACTTCCATATACAATCTGGAATGGTGATTTACCAGTGCTCCTATTGACAGAATTATTGTATGCAAATTCTGCCTGTGGTAAAATCAAATCCCATCTTGTTGGCTTATCTCCAACCAAACATCTCAGCAAATTTTCCAAACTTCTATTCACCACCTCTGTCTGTCCATCAGTCTGTGGATGATGTGATGAACTGAACTTCAAATCTGTCTTCAACTTCTTCCACAATGTACGCCAGAAATATCTAACAAACTTAGTGTCCTGATCTGAAACTATGGTCTTTGGAAAACCATGAAGTCTCACTACTTCTCTAAAAAATAATTCTGCTACATGAACAACATCATTAGTCTTCTTGCAGGGAATGAAATGTGCCATCTTTGAAAATCGGTCAACTACTACAAAAATTGAATCATGTCCCCGCCGTGTCCTCGGTAAACCAAGAACAAAGTCCATACTGATATCCTCCCAAGGCTTCTTTGGTATAGGTAATGGCTGATACAACCCTGTATTCTGCTTCACTCCTTTCGCCATCTGACATACTCTGCAACTCTGTACAAAATTTTTCACATCTTGCTGCAATTATGGCCAATAATAATTCTCACCAACCAAAGCAAGGGTTTTATCATGACCAAAATATCCAGCCAATCCTCCACTAATCTTCTCCTTGATGAGATTCTCCCTCATAGAACTTCGTGGAATGCACAACTGACTCCGTCTGAATAGCATATCATCTTGGATGATAAAATCCAGCCATTTCGTCCTGTCTAGAGTAATAGGTTCTGTAAAAGCCTTCCAAGCTTCACCAAAATCAAGATTCTCTGGATACAATTTCTTGAGTTCCTTGAACCCAACCACCTCAATCTGCATCTCTGTCAGCAATAGTTGCCTTCTGCTAAGAGCATCTGCAACCCTATTAGACTTTCCACTTCTGTGTTTCAAAACAAATGTATAACTCTGCAAAAACTCAACCCATTTCAAATGCCTTTGATTCAATTTTCCTTGACTATTCAAATATTGCAAAGCTTTATGATCGGTATACAAAACAAACTCCTTAGGAAGTAGATAATGTCTCCACTTCTTTAATGCCTGAACTATAGCATAAAATTCTTGATCGTAAACAGAATATTTCCTCTTGGCATCATTTAACTTCTCACTAAAATAAGCAACAGGTTTACCTTCTTGGCTCATAACAGCTCCTATTGCAGTACCACTAGCATCACAATCTACTTGAAACACCTTATTAAAATCTGGAAGTGCTAAAACAGGTTGTTCTGTAACTTTTTGTTTCAACAATTGAAAACTCTTTTCTGCCCCATTAGTCCACTTAAATTCTTTTCTATCCCCTCTCATTATTTCAGTCAAGGGTCCACAAATACTGCTAAAATTTCTGATAAACTTTCTATAAAAGCTAGCTAGACCATGAAAAGATCTTACCTCAGTAGCATTCCTTGGAGTAGGCCATTCAAGAATAGCCTGTACCTTCTCTGGGTCCATTTTCAGACCTTCTGCTGAAACTACAAATCCCAAATACACTAACTCTTTCTTCACAAAATTGCACTTCTTCAAATTAATCAACAATTTCTCTTCTCTCAGCTTCTCAAATACCATACGAATATGCATCATATGCTCCTCCAATGTCTTACTAAAGATCAAAATATCATCTAGGTAAACAATGACAAACTTACCTAGAAATTCTTTCAGAACCTCATTCATGAGCCGCATGAAAGTGCTCGGTGCATTGGTTAGCCCAAAAGGCATGACTAACCACTCATATAGTCCTTCCTTTGTCTTGAAGGCAGTCTTCCATTCATCTCCTTCTCTGATCCGAATCTGATGATATCCACTTTTCAGATCTATCTTTGAGAAATACACAGCTCCACTCAAACAGTCCATAATATCATCCATTCGTGGCAATGGAAACCTGTACTTGATTGTGATCTTGTTTATTGCTCTGGAATCTGTACACATCCTCCACTCTCCATTCTTCTTTGGTGCTAATACCGCTGGTACAGCACACGGACTCAGACTCTCACAGATCAATCCTTTCTGTAACAGTTCATGTACTTGTCTGTTCAACTCCTCATTTTCTGCAGGTGTCATTCTGTGTGCTGCCTTATTCGGCAAACTCGCTCCTGCGATCAAGTCCATCTGATGACTAATCTTCCTGACTGGTGGTAATCCATCAGGCACGTTATCAGATACAATATCCTGAAACTCATTCAACAAATCTGCAACTTCTACAGGAACATCTTCTACTTCCTCTTTACCAGTTTTTGGAATTAAAGCAAAACATACATGCTCATGCCTCATACCATCTAGAAAATTTCTTCCATCAACAAAAGTTATCCTTGCATTACCACATACCTTTTCTTCAGTCTCCTTCAATGGTTTTAGATTATGTCACACTCCATCCTTTGTCAGGGAATAGGTATTCGCACGACCATCATGTACAACACAACTGTCAAACTGCCATGGTCTACCCAACAACATATGACATGCATCCATAGATATGATATCACACAATACCTCTTCTTGGTATCCGCCAATCTTGAACTTCACCAGGCATTGTTCATTGACCATGACCTTATGGTCATCCTGTACCTAGGCAATCCGATATGGATGTGGGTGTTTCTGTCTCTTGAGCTTCAACTTTGTCACCATCTCTTCTGACACCAAATTGTCAGTGCTTCCACTATCAATAATCACATCACAACATTTACCTTCACACTTACACCTGGTGCGAAACAGACTCCTTCTTTGCTCAGGTTCATTCTCACCACTCAACAGGACTCTTCTGTTAATCAACGTTTCTCCTCTTTCAGCATCTTCAGAATTTGATGATCTGGCATCTACGTCTACATGTGCAACTCTGGCTTGGCCTTCATTTCTCCTATCTATTCTGCCTTGACGCTGAGGACATTCAAATGCCCTATGACCTTCTTCTCCACAGTGAAAACATGTTCCACGGAAGCCACCTCTTCCAGATCCTTGTCCTCTTCCTCTTCCTCTCTGATCTCTATTATTCTGATCTTGGAAATGATTAGAATTATTTTCTCGCTGATTCTGACTGCTACTGCCCTCATCATTCTTTTTCAGATCTTCATTTCGGCCACCATATGACCGTCCACCAGATCATCCACCACGACCTCTTCCATTTTGTCTACTCTCAAACTTCTTGTTCAGCTTTTCCTCTACTTTTAGGGAAAACTGGTATGCCTCTTCAATACTGTTCATTCGAACCAGATTCACCTCCTCCTGAATGCTTGGCCTTAACCCATTAAGGTATCAGGCAACTTTCTCCTTATCAGCTTCTGCATGGCCTGTTCTGATGAGAAGTCGATAGAACTCATCTGTATACTCCTGAACAGATCTTCCTGCTTGCTTCAAACTCTGCATTTTCTTCAGTAGGTCAAGCTCATAATCAACAGGAATGAACTGTCGCTTCAATTTATCCACCATCCGATCCCATCTTACGATTTTATCTTTCCCTTTTCTATTTCGCTCAAATTGAATTTCTTGCCACCAGATCTTCGCATGACCTTTCAGTCTGGCCTTCGCAAATTTGACCCTATCAGGATCCTCAACATCTTCGTACTCAAAATATTCCTCACATTCATTGATCCAGTCGATCAATTCCTCTGGGTTAAGATTTCTAGAAAATGTAGGAACCTCAATCTTAGGTCTTTTTCCAATCTTGGAAATTGCCCGAAAAAGTCTTTCTTCCTCCTGGTTCACAATTTCAACTTCTCCTTCTTGATATTCTTCTTCGGCTTCATCCTTGCTTTCGTCTCGGACATTAAGATTCATTCCTCTACAAATCTCTTCTTGAAATGCTCGCACTTGTGTTTGTAGCTCTCTAACCTCAGGTGTCACAGCACCAGCTCTTCCGCCACGTTCTCTTCGTGGAGGTATTTTCGCGATGCGCGCTGAAACCCTAGCCACGATCCTGATGCAAACTGCCTCACAGTCGGTGATCTATTTACACACTCAAGAACTCCTGCTCTGATACCACTTGATGAAGGGTGCTCCCCTTAATACCAAAAACACATAACAGAAATAGAGAAACAACAACAATATGCAAGAACAAAAAATTGGCTTCTTATTATCTCCACAAATGTGGAATTACAAACTTTCAGAATTACAATATGCAAAGCCACATGGACATTCCCTTACAATATTCTTTAGGACAAAGCCTCGAACCAATACCCAGATCTACTACCCAGAATTATTCTGAACTGCCTAAGACAATAATACAGCCTTCCTTATATAGGCAATTTTTCCATTGCCTGAGAAGGTTCCAGAATTTTAGCCAATAAGGCCGACCAACTTAGAATTATTTTATTTTACATTTTATTACATCATAGTCGGCTCAAGATAACCTTTGAAACCCGAACAGAAATTTTGAAGAAAATTATTTTTCGCCATTTCAGGTGGCCCAACTTCCGAAGACCATAAGTCATCACCAGTTGACCCGCTCAGCTATTATAACCTCATTTCGCAAACGCCACGAAGCGCTTTACAGATTTGACCGGCGCAAGCGCCCGTCACCCAAATTTTTGACCTCATCTGGGGCCTTTAAAGCCTTCAAAATTGAGTTCAAAGTTTCTGTACCCTGCTGCCAATACTGAAAATCTTCAATATCTTCCAATATACACTTGATCTGGCAATGAAACTTTACTGGTAGACTTATATGACCAAAATGAACCTCCAAGAAAGAAATCAGATCATTCTGAGCACATACGAAAATTACCACAAATAGTAACTTTCCATAAATAACAGCTCTGCACAAAATAGCCCTTATTGAAAATAAAAACAGAAATATTTTTGGGTGATGCAAGATTGCTCTTACACCCAGGATGCTCCTGCATCAGACACCCAGGGTAATTTGAGAAGTGACCCTGTCACGACTCAGGTGTGCAGAGGAAAACTAAGACGGTTAACCTCCTCCTTTGTTAGCCATGATGAATCTTCAACAGGTCGTCCTTTCCACTTGACCAAATATTCTTCATATGTCCTGTTCCTTGTGCTTCTGCCAACACGACTGTCTAGTATATCCTCGATCTCCTTAGTGTCTGAACTAGTTGCTGGAATACTGCACTGTGCTGCTGTGATCTCATCTTCAACACCTCCTTCATGATACTCTATCAGATCTGAAATGTTAAACACTGGTGAAATATTCAGCTCACTAGGCAATTCTACCTCATATGCATTTCCTGAATCATGCTTTTTTAGTATCTTACATGGCCCAAACTTCTTCATTTTCAGCTTGTTATATTTACCAACTAGAAACCACTCCTTCCGCAAATGAACCATGACTTCATCACCAACATGAAATTCCTTATACCTCCTTTTCTCATCTGCCTTAGCTTTATACTGTGCATTCATCTTGGTAATATGCTTCCTCACCTCCTCATGGATGTTCTTCAAGTGTTCTGCAAAATCCTCAGCTTCAGCACTAATTATTTCTCCTTTATCTATCTTTCTCAATTCAGATACATTTCTTGGACTAATTCCATATACAATCTGGAATGGTGATTTACCAGTGCTCCTATTGACAGAATTATTGTATGCAAATTCTGCCTGTGGTAAAATCAAATCCCATCCTGTTGGCTTATCTCCAACCAAACATCTCAGCAAATTTTCCAAACTTCTATTCACCACCTCTGTCTGTCCATCAGTCTGTGGATGATGTGATGAACTGAACTTCAAATCTATCTTCAACTTCTTCAACAATGTATGCCAGAAATATCCAACAAACTTAGTGTCCCGATCTGAAACTATGGTCTTTGGCAAACCATGAAGTCTCACTACTCTGAAAAACAATTCTGCTACATGAACAGCATCATTAGTCTTTTTGCAGGGAATGAAATGTGCCATCTTTGAAAATCGATCAACTACTACAAAAATTGAATCATGTCCCCGCTGTGTCCTCGGTAAACCAAGAACAAAGTCCATACTGATATCCTCCCAAGGCTTCTCTGGTATAGGTAATGGCTGATACAACCCTGTATTCTGCTTCACTCCTTTCACCATCTGACATACTCTGCAACTCTGTACAAACTTCTTCACATCTTGCTGCAATTGTGGCCAATAATAATTCTCACCAACCAAAGCAAGGGTTTTATCACGACCAAAA
Source organism: Chamaecyparis obtusa (assembly GCA_027943335.1). Lineage (NCBI taxonomy): Eukaryota > Viridiplantae > Streptophyta > Pinopsida > Cupressales > Cupressaceae > Chamaecyparis > Chamaecyparis obtusa. The sequence goes on along the minus strand of BSBK01001361.1, from coordinate 701,376 downwards.
TGTCCAGCCAATCTTCCACTATGCTTCTCCTTGATGAGATTCTCCCTCATAGAACTTCGTGGAATGCACAACTGACTCCGTCTAAATAGCATATCATCTTGGATGATAAAATCTAGCCATTTCGTGCTAATACCACTGGTACAGCACAGGGACTCAGACTCTCACGGATCAATCCTTTCTGTAACAGTTCATGTACTTATCTGTTCAACTCCTCATTTTCTGCAGGTGTCATTCTGTGTGCTGCCTTATTCGGCAAACTCGCTCCTGGGATTAAGTCCATCTGATGACTGATCTTCCTGACTGGTGGTAATCCATCAGGCACGTTATCAGATACAATATCCTAAAACTCATTCAACAAATCTGCAACTTCTACAGGAACATCTTCTACTTCCTCTTTACCAGTTTTTGGAATTAAAGCAAAATATACATGCTCATGCCTCATACCATCTAGGAAATTTCTTCCATCAACAAAAGTTATCTTTGCATTACCACATACCTTTTCTTCAGTCTCCTTCAATAGTTTTAGCTTATGTCACACTCCATCCTTTGTCAGGGAATAGGTATTCGCACGACCATCATGTACAGCACATCTGTCAAACTGCCATGGTCTACCCAACAACATATGACATGCATCCATAGATATGATATCACACAATACCTCATCTTGGTATCCGCCAATCTTGAAATTCACTAGGCATTGTTCATTGACCATGACCTTGTGGTCATCCTGTACCCAGGCAATCCGATATGGATGTGGGTGTTTCTGTCTCTTGAGCTTCAACTTTGTCACCATCTCTTCTGACACCAAATTGTCAGTGCTTCCACTATCAATAATCACATCACAACATTTACCTTCACACTTACACTTGGTGCGAAACAGACTCCTTCTTTTCTCAGGTTCATTCTCACCACTCAATAGGACTCTTCTGTTAATCAACGTTTCTCCTTTTTCAGCATCTTCAGAATTTGATGATCTGACATCTTCGTCTACATGTGCAACTCTGGCTTGGCCTTCATTTCTCCTATCTATTCTACCTTGACGCTGAGGACATTCAAATGCCCTATGACCTTCTTCTCCACAGTGAAAACATGTTTCACGGAAGCCACCTCTTCCAGATCCTTGTCCTCTTCCTCTTCCTCTCTGATCTCTATTATTCTGATTCTGGAAATGATTAGAATTATTTCCTCGCTGATTCTGACTGCTACTGGCCTCATCCTTCTTTTTCGGATCTTCATTTCGGCCACCATATGACCGTCCACCAGATCGTCCACCACGACCTCTTCCGTTTTGTCTACTCTCAAACTTCTTGTTCAGCTTTTCCTCTACTTTTAGGGAAAACTGGTATGCCTCTTCAATACTGTTCATTCGAACCAGATTCAGCTCCTCATGAATGCTTGGCCTTAACCCATTAAGGTATCAGGCAACTTTCTCCTTATCAGCTTCTGCATGGCCTTTTCTGATGAGAAGTCGATAGAACTCCTCTGTATACTCCTGAACAGATCTTCCTGCTTGCTTCAAACTCTGCATTTTCTTCAGTAGGTCAAGCTCATAATCAACAGGAATGAACTGTCGCTTCAATTTATCCACCATCCGATCCCATCTTGCGATTTTATCTTTCCCTCTTCTATTTCGCTCCAATTGAATTTCTTGCCACCAGATCTTCGCATGACCTTTCAGTCTGGCCTTCGCAAATTTGACCCTATCAGGATCCTCAACATCTTCGTACTCAAAATATTCCTCACATTCATTGATCCAGTCGATCAATTCCTCTGGGTTAAGATTTCTAGAAAATGTAGGAACCTCAATCTTAGGTCTTTTCCCAATCTTGGAAATTGCCCGAAAAAGTCTTTCTTCCTCCTGGTTCACAATTTCAACTTCTCCTTCTTGATATTCTTCTTCGGCTTCATCCTCGCTTTCGTATCTGACATTAAGATTCATTCCTCTGCAAATCTCTTCTTGCAATGCTCGCACTTGTTTTTGTAGCTCTCTAACCTCAGGTGTCACAGCACCAGCTCTTCCGCCACGTTCTCTTCGTGGAGACATTTTCGCGATGCGCGCTGAAACCCTAGCCACAGTCCTGGTGCAAACTGTCTCACAGTCGGCGATCTGTTTACACACTCAAGAACTCCTGCTCTGATACCACTTGATGAAGGGTGCTCCCCTTAATACCACAAACACATAATAGAAATAGAGAAACAACAACAATATGCAAGAACAGAAAATTGGCTTCTTATTATCTCCACAAATGTGGAATTACAAACTTTCAGAATTACAATATGCAAAGCCACATGGGCATTCCCTTACAATATTTTTTAGGACAAAGCCTCGAACCAATACCCAGATCTACTACCCAGAATTATTCTGAACTGCCTAAGACAATAATACAGCCTTCCTTATATAGACAATTTTTCCACCGCCTGGGAAGGTTCCAGAATTTTAGCCAATAAGGCCGACCAACTTAGAATTATTTTATTTTACATTTTATTACATCATAGTCGGCTCAAGATAACCTTTGAAACCCGAACAGAAATTTTGAAGAAAATTATTTTTCGCCATTTCAGGTGGCCCAACTTCCGAAGACCATAAGTCATCACCAGTTGACCCGCTCAGCTATTATAACCCCATTTCGGAAACACCACGAAGCGCTCTACAGGCTTTACCCGCGCAAGCACCCGTCACCCAAATTTTTGACCTCATCCGGGGCTTCTAAAGCCTTCAAAATTGAGTTCAAAGTTTCTGTACCCTACTGCCAATACTGAAAATCTTCAATATCTTCCAATATACACTTGATCTGGCAATGAAACTTTACTGGCAGACTTATATGACCAAAATGAACCTCCAAGAAAGAAATCAGATCATTCTGAGCACATACAAAAATTACCAAAAATAGTAACTTCTCATAAATAACAGCTCTGCACAAAATAGCCCTTATTGAAAATAAAAATAAAAATATTTTTGGGTGATGCAAGATTGCTCTTACACCCAGGATGCTCCTGCATCAAAAATCAAATGGAGGCATCTTCCAACATTGCCACTGATGCACCCATTCCATTGAAGATAGAAAAGGCAACAGTTCGTACTAATAGCATTGTGGACTTGTTAGCCTCTCAAGAGAAAGAAACACCAGAAGTTGTAGCTGCAGATGTTTCTAGAAGATCAACAATGTTAGTTAAATAGGTTAGCCCAAAGGAAAGAGAGATAGAGGTAAATAGGAAGAAGAAGGAAGAGAAGGTAATGGAGAAAGAGAAAGAGAAAATAGCTCAAAAGAATCCACAAACCTTGTGGAAACTAGACATGAAATCACTACAGAAAAGAGTTATCAAGGATGAAAATCTGATATCAATAAATAGATACTATAAAAGATATAGCCCTGAGGACCAAGCAATCATTGAGGACACTATCATTGAGCACTTGTTATTTTTCAAAAAGAATTTGTTAGAAGTTGAAGCAAGTGTCCCCAAAGACCTGTACAACAAACTAGAAATTAAAAAATAGTTAGCACCTTCAGAGGATGAGAACATAAGAAATAAAACAATTGATGATATGTTGCCGATTGTGTCTATTCAGGAAAGAGAGAGAATCATAAAAGCATTGAAACCTCTACTAAGAACAAAGACCAGACTAGTCAAGATTATGGCTAGAAGATATGATGAGGTAATTTAAGATACCCAAAAGGCATTAGACCAAATTCTTGTTAGGAATGAATGTAAAGTATTTTGGTAGTCATTCTGTAGCAGTTGTTGTTGCATTCATGACTTGGATTGTCATTGATGTCAACACAGTGATATTCTGGATATTAGCAAGAAAGTAGGTACAGTTTTATTTTGTGCACATTTTGTATTGTAGATTGGCTTTTACACAGTTGATGTTATGTTCTTTGGTGTGTTATTAACCTATGGTTAATAGCACAAAAATAAATTCATTCATTTATGAGAGTTATGAGCATTTTGGTGAAAGCAGTGTTTAGACAGTGTTTCTATGAAGCAATTTTTAGAAATCAGAGGATATCTCTTAGCTGGGATGGAATCTGATTTTGCACAGTTAAAGGGATGTTGGAGAATCATTAATGATGATGTAGTTCACAATGCAGACTTTGAAGATATGTTTGGAGAAAGTTACAGTATCTGGAAGCTGACAGTTTTATGTAAATTTTGTGTGTAGCGTGTAGAATTTATTATTTTGTAATTGAGGACCGACTCATTTGTAATTATTTGAGTTTGGTATATAAGAAGGAATTTTTTCCTTATTTTAATAAGTACTATGAAGGTTGAGATGCGAATATATGCATGAAGTGAAGAAAAGAGCTAATTTAGTGATGAAGGAAGACTTGTGAGTACAGAGATCAGGAATTGTGATCTTGTGTAGTAGAGAGTGTGATTTTGGCATAGTGTGAAGGAGGTAATATATTTCATATTATTCTATTGAATAATTCTAAGATCTTTTGGATAGTGGGTTCAGAGATCTTGCCTTGAAGCTGTTTGGGTAGTGGGTCCTTCTGTCTTCCATAAACTCTTAACTAGGTTAGAATCTTTTAACAGGGATTCAAGATCTCCTAACCGAGATTTATATGTACTGAATGTATTTCATAAGACTCCTAACAGGGTCCTTCATCTAACAAGGAACTTTCATATTAGTGCATCATTTTGTGGGCATCATTCCCACCGGGGTTTACTCTTTTTAAGAGGTTCCCTAGTCAACATATCTTGTGTTATTGTGCAATTGTGTATGGTTATCTTTCTATGGTTGATTAGTACATTGATTATATTATTTAAAGTAGTTGAATGGTTAAATTATCTGATAACTAATTCACCCCCCCCCCTCTCAGTTATCTTGGGGATCTTTACTTTCTAACAATTGGTATCAGAGTAGCAGGTCATTGAAAGAAAAGTTTAACAACTTAAGGAGATCCATGGTGAATTTCAGAAAAGAAAGCCCTAAGTTTGATGGAGTAAATTTTACAGCTGGAAAGAAAAGATGAAGACACATCTATTGTGTTTAGGACCAAGTTATTGGTTGATTACAAAGAATGAGAAGACTATCATTGAGGAAGACAATCTAGAGGCAGGAACAAAAGATGAACTAGATCTATTCATGTGTAACATACTTGCAAGAGAAGCACTTTTGTCAGCACTACTGGAGAATGAATATAGTCAGGTAAGATGTTTGAAAACATCTCATGCAATTTGGAAAGCTTTACATTCTACTTTTGAAGGTGATGAACATGCAAAGAAGGCTAGATTACATAATTGGATTTATGCATTTGAAGATATCAGAGTGATGGAAGATGAATCTATTAGAAGCTATATTGGTAGGATGTCTGAGATTGTAATAGGAATAAAGTCTTATGGAGGTGATAAGATAGAGAATGAAGTGATATGGAAAATTCTGAGAACTTCGACACCAGTATTCAAGCAGACAACACAGATGATTGAACAAGTGATACCTTGTACATCAAACTTTTCAAGAGAGACTCTTCTTTGAAGATTAGAAACAACAGAGATGAACTTGAGATTATCAGGAGAGCTACCTAGAATGGAAACAACATTCAGTGCTCTTAACATTAGACCTACAAGAAGTACTAGTGTGAATGGAGATTATGCCAGTAGTAGCATATCTAAATCTGAGGAAGATAAGAAGATTGAAGAAGGTATTGCATTACTTGTAAAAAGAGAACCAGATGGTAAGAAAATCTTTAAATGTTGGACTTGTCAAGAATATGGTCATTTTGCATCTAAATGTCCTAAAAGAGTTAAGAAGTATAGAAGCAACTTTAAACCTAGGAGATCTAAAGAATGTTATTATGCAAATGATGAAGATCTTGATGCAGGAATTGAAAAACATTTAGGTGACAGTGATAATGATAACTTTGAGGAAATAGGATTTGTAGCAATTAAAGAAGAAAGTTTTGAATCTGATAAAAGGGAAGAAAAAGCATTAGTTTCACAAGTTGAAAAGAAATATGATTGGATTATAGATAGTGGTTGTTCACATCATATGACTGGAGATAAAAGAAAGTTTGTTAAGTTAGATAATTATGATGGAGGAATTGTTAGGGTTGGTAACAATGCACCTTGTTTGATTAAAGGTATATGATCTATTATTCTTGATGGAAAGACTAACATTGATGATGTTTACTTTGTTGATGGATTGAGACATAATCTACTAAGCATTGGACAATTGGCTGATAAGGGTTATCAAGTTTGGTTTTCTGAGAAAACTTGTGTGATAAAAGATAAAGATGGAAATCTGATTGGAAAAGGATCCAGAACCAGAGGTAATGTATTTCAATTGAATCCTACTGAGATGACATGTTTGATAACTAGGATTGATGACAGTTGGTTATGGCATAAAAGGTTTTGTCATATAAATTTTGATAATATTGTTAAGGTGAGCACTACACTTGCGGTAAGAGATTTACCTAGAATTATGAAACCTACTAACATGATTTGCAAAGAATGTATGATGGCAAAGTAGAAAAGGAGTTCATTTCCCAACAAGAAATTCACATCGACAGAGAAGCTGGAGATTGTTCATACAAACTTGAGTGGTCCTACTAGGACTAGAGGATTCTATGGAGAAAGGTATTTTATGATTCTTGTTGATGATTTTACAAGGATGATGTGGATTGCATTTTTGAAAGAAAAATCTGAAGCATTTGATAAATTTAAGATCATGAAAATAAAAATTAAGAATGAATCTGGAATGAAGATTAAGTGTCTAAGATCTGATAGAGGTGGTGAATTTACATCTAGAGAGTTTAACACCTTTTGTGAAATGAATGGTATTAAGAGACAACTTTCAGCCCCTAGAACACCAAAACAAAATGGTATTGCAGAAAGAAGGAACAGGTCAATAACTAAAGCAGCAAGAGCTATGTTGTTTGAAAATGATTTGGCTAAGACTTTTTGGAGAGAAGCAGTGAACACAGTAGTATACACTATGAACAGAGTACAAATCAGAGTAGATACAAACAAGACACCTTATGAATTATGGTTTGGACATACACCCTCAGTTAAGTATTTTAGAATTTTTGGAAGTAAATGTTATATAAAGAGAGATGATGATATAGGAAAATTTGATCTTAGAAGTGATGAAGGAATATTTCTTGGATATTCTTTAAAAAGAAAAGCATATAGATGTTATAACAAAAGAACTAATACTATTGTTGAAAGTGCAAATGTAAAAGTTGATGAGAAGTTTAAAATTTAAGAAAGAATGCTTGATTATGAATCTGATGGAGAAGCACAACCTCAGCCTAACATTGAAAATGTAGAATTATTTTTTGAAACTAACAGTGATTTGTTGAATGAAAGTCATATAGAAGAAAACAGAGAAGAAAATAGAGAAGAAAGCAGAGAAGAATCTACAGTTGGAACAAGATCAGTAACTATGACACCTAACAGGTATACTTCAAGACATCACCCTGTTGAGCAAGTTATTGGAAGTTTAGATAGAGGAGTTTTGACTCAAAATAAGGTACATTTATGTTTTATTTATCAAATTAAACCTAAGACTACTAATGAAGCTTGTGAAGATGAACATTAAATTAATGCTATGAAAGAAGAACTAGAGCAGATTGAAAAAAATAAGACATGGAAATTGGTCCCTAGACCTGAAGACAAGAATGTGATTGGAACAAAGTAGGTATTTAGAAACAAGATGAATGAACAAGGAGAAGTGATAAGAAACAAAGCAAGATTGGTATGTAAAGGATATTCACAACAAGAAGGAATTGACTATGAAGAAACTTTTGCACCTGTGGCCAGACTTGAAGCAGTGAGAATGTTTCTAGCATATGCAACTTACAAGAAATTCAAAGTGTATCAGATGGATGTGAAGTCAACATTTTTGAATGGTGAATTGGAAGAAGAAGTCTACATTGAGCAGCCTGAAGGTTTTCCTTTGACACAAGAAGGAGATATGGTATGTAAGTTAAAGAAAGCTTTATATGGATTAAAACAAGCACCTAGAACCTGGTATGCAAGATTGGATAAGTATTTATTGAAATTGGGATTTACAAAAGGAACATCAGATAGTAACTTATACACAAAAGAAATTGAGAATGGTTTGTTGGTTATAGTTATATTTGTTGATGATATTATCTTTGGAGGAGAAGATGAAGCTAGTGACAAATTTGCAGATGAAATGAAGACTGAATTTGAGATGAGCATGATTGGAGAAATGAAATATTTTTTGGGATTATAGATAACACAAAGCAAGGAAGGTATATTTGTAAGTTAGACTAAGTATTTGAATAACTTATTGAAAAGATTTGGAATGGAAGATTCTAAAACTGTTGGAACACCTATGGTAATCGAACATAAGTTATCTAGCAAAGATGAGAGACCAGCAGTTGAGCAGAAAAAATACAGATCTATGATTGGAGGATTGCAGTACTTGACACATACAAGACCTGATATAGAACATTCAATTGGGATTGTAGCAAGATTTCAAGTAGAACCTAGAGAATCACATTATGCAGTAGTAAAGAGGATACTGAGATATCTGAAAGGAACAATGGATTATGGATTATGGTATGATAATTCTGATGATTTTACTTTATGTGCCTATACTGATGCAGATTGGGGAGGCAACATTGATGACAAGAAAAGCACTAGTGGTGGAGCCTTTTTTCTTGGAAGAAAATTGGTCTCTTGGTTCAGTAAGAAGTAGAATTGTACTTCACAAAGTACAACAGAAGCAAAATATGTTGCAGTAGCAAACAATTGTAATCAGATTATTTGGATGAAGTAGATGTTGAAAGATATTGGAATAAAGTTTGATGAGCCTATTGTTATACATTGTGATAACACCAGTACAGTGAGTATGTCAAAAAATTCTATTTTACATTCTAAGACTAAACATATTGAGATCAAGTATCATGTTGTAAGAGAGAAAGTTGCAGAAAAAGAAGTAAGATTGGAGTACATAAGTACAAAGGAGCAGATAGCATATATATTTACAAAGCCTTTACTTAAGGATACATTTGTGTATCTGAGAGGTATGCTTGGGGTTATGCCCCAACCTATTTTTGAGAATTGATATAGATGATTGCATCTATCCAGTAGTATATGAGCCCTATCTTTCTTCTGGATTGGATGTTGGAACTTCCTCTATGGGGGAGTTTATGAGCTGAGTCATGAGGACTCTTGTTATTGTATTTTTCTGAAAAGTGTCTTTTGACATTAAGTTATTGTTGACTTAGTGATGGAATTTCTATCATTGATGTCAATGGGGGAGAGATATACATGAAAAACATTGTGGATTGTATGAGAGAGCTGAATAGGAAAATGAAGCAAGATTTAATTTGATATTTTGCAGTGATGTTGCAGTATTGGATTTTTGGAACATTGGATGTTTTTCATCTATGTTGCCATCAATGCCAATGGGGGAGATTTTTAGGAATGAATGCAAAGTATTTTGGCAGTCATTTTGTAGTAGTTGTTGTTGCATTCATGACTTGGATTGTCATTGATGTCAACACAGTGATATTCTAGATATTAGCAGGAAAGCAGGTATAGTTTTGTTTTGTGCACATGTTGTATTGTAGATTGGATTTTTCACAGTTGATGGTATGTTCTTTGGTGTTTTATTAACCTATGGTTAACAACGCAAAAAGAAATTCATTCATTTATGAGAGTTATGAGCATTTTGGTGAAAGAAGTGTTTAGACAGTGTTTCTGTGAAGCGATTTTCAAAAATTGAAGGATATCTCTTAGCTGGGATGGAATATGATTTTGCACAGTTAAAGGGATGTTGGAGACTCATTAATAATGATATGGTTCATAGCAAAAAATTTGAAGATATGTTTGGAGAAAGTTACAGTATCTGGAAGCCGACAGTTTTATGTAAATTTTGTGTGTAGTGTGTAGAATTTATTATTTTGTAATTAAGGACTGACTCATTTGTAATTATTTGAGTTTGGCATATAAGAAGGAATGTTTTCCTTGTTGCAATAATTACTATGAAGGTTGAGATGTGAATATATGCATGAAATGAAGAAAAGAGCTAATTCAGTGATGAAGGAAGACTTGTGAGTACAGAGATCAAGAATTGTGATCTTGTGTAGTAGAGAGTGTGGTTTTGGCACAGTGTGAAGGAGGTAATATATTTCATATTATTCTATTGAATAATTCTAAGATCTTTTGGACAGTGGGTTCAGAGATCTTGCCTTGAAGCTCTTTGGGCAGTGGGTCCTTCTATCTTCCATAAACTCTTAACCAGGTTAGAATCTTTTAACAGGGATTCAAGATCTCCTAACCGGGATTTATATGTATTAAATGTATTTCATAAGACTCCTAACAGGGTCCATCCTCTAACAAGGAACTTTCATATTAGTGCATCATTTTGTGGGCATCATTCCCACCGGGGTTTACTCTTTTCAAGAGGTTCCCTAGTCAACATATCTTGTGTTATTGTGCGATTGTGTATGGTTATCTTTCTATGGTTGATTAGTACATTGATTATATTGTTTAAAGCAGTTGAATGGTTAAATTATCTGATAAATGATTCACCCCCCCCCCTCTCAGTTATCTTGGGGATCTTTACTTTCTAACAGTTCTAATGTATGACATGTCTAAAAAGGGGTCACCTCCTAAGACTACTAAACCTATATCCTTTGGTTTAGGAGAGAGCTCAAAGGCAATAGATGAGAGTGCTCAAGTTAACTTGCAAGCATACTTCTTTGTCACTGGTGTGCCTGTTAGCCTTGACACTTCATATGATGTAAATGATCTATTTATGGACAATGTGGACAATGCGATGGAGGTTGAGAATTAGGAACAAATAGAAAAAGGAAAATTAGAAGAGAAACAAGAAGAAAAAGCACAGGAGAAGGAATTGCAACAAGAAGAAAAGAAAGAAAGACAACCAAAACCAAAAAAATTTGATGAGGTCAGATTGGAAACACCCCTATTGTTGGCAAGTATGGCCAAACCAATTAGTTTTGATGTAGATAGCATGGATGAAGATGAACTGATGAGACTTTCATTTATGGCTTTTGCTAAAGACAAAGAGAGATCAGTTCAGAAAGGAGATAAGAGAGATAAGATAATGGTCAGGGCTATAGAAATAGTAAACAAGCTACTCGCCTCACCAGTTATCCTAAAAGAGAAGGATGAGGTTGAGAACCTCGGTACAATATTGGATAACTTTTGACTCATTGCTAAAAACAATAGAGGAGAACGCTATAAAGAATTTCTTGGAAAATAAGTTGAGTGAAGTTCATAAGTCTATTTCATGGGACTTAGGCATTCTAAAGGCTACCACTCTTAAAGCCAAGAGTTGTGTAGCACAAGGTAGGAAACTATAGCTATTGAATAAATCCCTGCAGACATTTGAAGAATGTTGAGGAGGCCATAGCCAAAGATAGGGTTAGCCTTGATAGTATAGTGGATAGTTGTGAATCATCTTCAAAAACTATGGGAGAGATAGATAAGGAGATATCCAGGCTACTGGAGAAAATAGGAGTACTGGAAATCGAGAAAGGGAGAGTTGCAAACAGATTTGGCTCATTGAGATGCCTATTGACTCCCAAGCTCTCAATATTGGAGACTCATCTCTCTGAGATGATAAAGGTTCAAAGCTCAATGTTAGTATCTACTCTCACTGAGCTTAAAGTAGTAGAGACAACATCATATGCACTGAATGGATTAATCCATGTTAGTGAACTACTGATAAGTTCATGGATTGAGGAAGTTAAGACCTTGGAAATCTCCTTCCAAGATGTCTTAAATTTGGTAAGTAAGCACTAAAAAATTTGTGCTTAAGTCCTACAATTTTGGGTATACCTTTTCCATTGATGTCAAAGGGAGAGGAAGAAAAAGTAAAAATGCATGTAGAAAAGAAACAAAAAAAATAGAGATAAAGAAAAGAGAAAGAAAGTTGTATTGTAACACTTAGTCATTTTTCTAAGTGTTGCCATCAATGCCAAAGGGAGATATTGTTGGCATGTGATGTTTTGGATTACTGGAAATCACTTAAGGGTTGTCATTTATGGTAACACTTATGTTTGAGTGATCAAATGTTGTGGAGATTGCCACCAAAGCTTCAGTCATAAAAATGACTAAGTACACAATTAGGATGACAGGGTACAGTGGCATAGTTTTGGTCAGCGATGAAGATATATAAGGTATTATGGATTAAGAAGTTAACTAAAGGTATCTTGGGACATACACATGCTTTAGTTAAGATCACATAAGTTTTGGTCACCAGATTTGTGAGATACAGTGTTCGAAAGGTATGTGAAGACAGTAAAACAATGTAACATGGTATATGAATAGTTGCAAAGATTAAGGAAAGTATAATGGATATGGTAACATGCTAAGACAAGTAAATAAAGTATATTTCTAACTCTTTGGTAATATAAGAGCATCAACTCTATGTATATCATTCGCATGAGTTTATATTATGTTTTGTATGGTAATTATGAAGCTGACTGGAAGGCTGATTTTGTATACGTATAGATCGATTTTGTGAAAGAGAAAGATGGTATGATTATGATGATGGAGTAATTTTATGAATGTAAGAGCATAGATCAGATGTGAGATTAGTAAGAGTCTGAGCTACAATTGGAACTATCTAAGCAAGATAAGTACTTGTATTATTCCCCTTTGAGAACTACTTTTAAAGATAAGTATTGATTGTAAGAGCAGTGTGCTCACCACCTTTAACCAAGTGTTTTTGGATACCCCTAACAGTGTTTTGTATTCCTCTAACAAGGAAATGTACTATATAACAATTAGCTCCTAACAGGGATATTATACTTTAGTACATATTTGTGGGTACCATCCCCGTCGGGGTTTTCCCTTTGGCTTGTATGTTCTTTTCATTTCTACATTACTTTGGATTGTTTGTAATTATTTAAAGAAGTTGAAATTAAAGTTCTGTAATACCGATTCACCCCCCCTCTTAGTATTACCTAATCCTAACAAAGATTTTATAAAGAACATAATTTACAAAATAGAGAAGAGGTGATGACCTAGGACAACAAACTCTCATGTAAAAAGGATATCCATAGTCAAAAACATTAGTCACTATAATGAAATAATGTTGCAAGATAAACAAATGCCACTAAGCTAAGGAAAAAATATCCCTAGACAAAGAGAAAGAAGGAGAACCTTTCCCCCAAGGGAGAAAGAATGGGATACCTTTGCAAAAAAAAGTCTTCAGAAAAGATATCTTGAATAGAATCTATGAATGATTATAAACATAATACAAAACCATAGGAAGAAAGGAAAGAAAGAATATCGATGAAGCTCAATAAAAAGCCTAATGGATCCTAGGAGACTGGATGGAAATTCACCTCTTGGCCCCCAGTCTAGAGACAAGAGGAGAATAAATCTATATTATATCAGAATAAGGGGTATCCCCTATATCAAAATTATGAAGGAATTGTAACACTACCCGAGAGTGAGATATAATTCCTAAAGTAGCTCTTTCTCTAGCATATAACTTGAAATGCACACAATCAAAAAGTAAATGTGTATTACTATAATGAAAAGGATATTTATACTTATATAGAGCATCTATTGGCATAGGTCTAAAAATTTCTTTCTTGGAATTCATTAATTGAACATACACCTTTTTAACCACCTCTTGACAATTATCAGGGTTATCTAAGGTAGGTGTAGGGAGAAGAGGAGGTGACAATCAACATCAACCACCTTGAATTGAGATTGCAAAAAACCAACACCACACATATCTTGTTTAGGGGGTATATGAACTAGATACTTAATACCATGCTCATTAACATCAAGCCCTAAACCTTTATAACCTTGTTTAGTCACCATATTATATCTCGTAGTGTACATATCATGTAAAGCTTCTACAAGAGCTAATTGTTTATTATGTTCATGAGTAAAGGTTGTATAATGTGGAATAATTGGTTTAGAAGAAATTTCTTTTCTCTTCCCTTTAATATTTTTCTGGATTGGATAAGAAGGGGAAGGTAAATCCAATAATTCTTGCACATCTAGATAATGAACTATAGATTGAATCCCATCATAAGTACGGGAAGAACTAGGATTCACAGATGGAGAATTAGGCATATCAGGAATGTTAGGAATTAGATTAGGATTAGGAAGATTAGGAAATATAGTAGGGTTGACAGGATTAGGATTAGAAATATTAGGAGATGGTGTATCATCTACCCAATTCTTCACATAATCCGGAAGAGTAATAAGTCCTCCACATAAATCTTTAATGAAAATTTTGAAAGTAGGAAGACTAGTATCGGTCAATCTCATAATAGCATAGGCAAGTGAAAAATGAAGAGTAACTAACATAATGAAGTGGATGATACTCCAATAAACATCATAGGTATAGTAAAGAGATGCCAAGAGAAGGATAATAAAGAGTATAATCACACACCAAAGCATCTTAAAGATCTTCATAGCAAATGAAATACAAGAAAAATTTTGTGTTTTATTGAATATATGGATTTTTTTTTTGTATTTTTGAATTTAAAATGCAAGAGCATAAAAAATCTAATCTTGAGGAAAGAAAGCAAAGCATCTAACACCAAAAAGAAAGAGTTGTCTATCGCGGGTTCACCAAAATGTTAGATATAAAAACATATCTTTTTAGGTATATATTTTTATATGTATTTTGATATGTGGGGGATGGAAAATATTGTGGACATATGAATTTAATAAAACATAAATACTTATCTTGATAAGGAGGAGATCACTATTTTTTGGTGTCTATGTACATTTTCAAGGAATTCTACAACCAGATCTGGCCTGGAAATGCAGAAATAGAGAAAACCTAGAAACCTTCTATCTTTTAGAGCAAGGTCATCCTTGACCTCAAGGTTAGGGTAAGATCTTACCCTAGGGTACAATCTTACCCCTAAAAGTCATCCTTGACCTACACAACACTGATGTAAATTCTATTCATAGATCTTGGAAGTTTGCCGAAAAGGGTACTCAAATCTGAACTAAAAATCACTGTCCCACACCTGTACCTACAAGAAAAAGAGGGTTTTTGTTGTTTGGATGAAGGGTTTGCCTTGGTCAAACCCTAGTTTGGAATCAACCTTTAAAATGAAATTTAAATAGAGAATGCTAGCAAGTAGTAGAAATAGATCTAACAACAAAGCTATGATACTCAATAGATTTGCAATTGTATTTGAAATGTGAATGAGTATGTTAATATGAAAGCTTGGAATTAACACTAAAAAATTTAAATCAAAACCTCCATGATTGTATGCTTGGAATCCACCTTGAAGAGAGAATGCATAGATCTTGAAGATGAACAAAAGGATCTTGAAGAAAGATCACACCACCATGATGGATAGATCTAGGGTTTGAATGATGAATCTTGAATGCTTGAACCAAATTTCTCCAAAGGCTTGGATGCTTGAATCCTTGATCTTCAATAGAGAACTTGAATTCTTGAATCCTTGATGGCTTGATTACTCCCTTGAAAATGGTTTCTTGAAGAATGGAGAGCTTGATTGAGATATTCTTTCTTGAGAGTGTTTGAGCATGAAAGTGGATGATTGAAAATGAGAGGAGGAAGCCTTCCTTTTATACTAGTCTAGGGCACAAAATTATAGAGAGGCTAACATAGGATAATTAAATTCCAGTTAAGTGTTAACCCCTAGAAATGGACCTAGATTAAATACAATTTAAAAGTTTACCATTTTGAAACCCAAAATAGCCAACCTGGAAGTGGGAAAATAAACTTTTGAATTTCCCCCCGCATTTGGCAAACTTTCTAATGAAAAGGGGGACCTAGGTCAAGGACAAGGTAGAAATTAACCTAGGTCAAAGTAGAGGTCAACTTTGACCTAGGTCAAGGTTGAGGTTGACCTTGACCCAATGGTTTAGAACCCTTGGAAAATGACCTAGAAGAGGAAAATGATGCCCGAGGAGGCCCAAAAGAGCCCTAAATAGGAAAAGAAGATGGGAAGGAGGCAAAAAATAAAGGAAAAAATGATGATGGCCCCAAAACACCCCCTAAGGAGGGCTAAATGTTCTTAGCATGGAAGTGCTTCCATTTTAAGATGATACAACTAGTTCAAATCAAGAAGGTGTGTGAAATGAGAATCTAACTCACTATCCCATCGTTCAATTTGTATGGCCTCTTGGAGATAGTGAGTAGACTCCATATATATATCTTGTACAGGAGAATTGGCCCTAGAAAGCTTGAGAAGAATTTACAAAGTCTTTCCCTAGGCAAGCCTATGGTGAGCCTGACTAAAAGAGACTGAGATACAATAGATATAACTTGTAGAGGAGTTCATGAAGCCACCCATTAGTGATTGGAGGTCAAATGAAAGGTACTTGCCAAGAAATTTTGGAGAGGAGAGGGTCAAAACAATCCATTTGGTTACCCAAATCTTGTAGACAAGCCATGCAATCAGAGAATACCTAAAACCCTTCCAAAACACCTATTTTTTGTTAGGGGATTGTATGGTAGGGTGAAACCCTAAAACCTCCAAAATAATTTAGGGGTTGGATATTGAAGTAATAATACACAATTAAGTTGTAGAGTTCTTTGGAATCATTTGAGAGAAAATCCCTATTTTCTCAGAATAGGAGGCCTAATTGGAACTCTTCCTTGTAGCCCTATTTTGTGAAGGATCTATCAGATTGGTAAGAAAGATAATGGAAGTAAGACCTCCAAGACCTCTAAATGAACCAAATGAGACATTTTTGAACAAATCCTCACCTTTGTAAGAGTCTATGCTAATATTGGAGGTGGTGAGCCCTTAGATGTCATTAAGCGTTAGTGTGTTTATGGAGGAAGAAGAACACCAAGGATTTAATTTTCCTTGGTAATTATTACTTGATAGTTGGGTTGGTTAAGAGGACCTAGGGATCAATCCACAAAGAATATCCTATAGGTCATTAGGTGTCAATCGAGAACACCTAAAGGTCACTTATGAGACCTAGGAAAGAGCTCTTGATTGGCTCTCCAACCTTCCTATTAGATTGGTATCAGAGCCCCAAAATATTTGGGAAGTAAGTGCATGTTGGAGTGTGAATCTAGTAGATCTTTGAGGATGGTGACCAATGCAAAGCTAGCTAAGAAGGTATAAGACCAAGAGGAAGAAAATATATAGTTGAGGGAAAGAATAGACCTACTAGCCAAGAAGTTGGAAGCAGTAGAAGATAGAACAAAAGAGGTGAATTAAAATATATATGAGAAGGAAGGGAAGGATAAATTAGTAGAAGATGAAGTTCCTAAACTAGATCTAGTGGTGGAGCAAGAACCCTTCTTGAAAGCCTTGAAGGCCTTAAGTGGTAAAGCACTAGAAGGTGTACCACTTTTTAGTGGAAAAATGGATCATGACTTAGTCATTCATTGGATTGAGGGCATGAAGAATCAATTTGAATGTGATGGAATCAGTGAAGCTCAAAAGGTGAGAGTAGCCAAGTCAATACTTAGAGGCTCTGCTCTCACATGGTGGAAGTTCATTCAGATAGAGAGGGATAAAGAAGGCTAAAACCCCATAGCTACATGGAAAGGAATGGTGGCCAAGGTTAGAGAAGCCTATATGTCAGAGGATTATGAAATCCAACTACATAAAAGGAGGCAAAGTCTAAGGTAGAAGCACAATGATGTCAACACCTACACTGAGGAGTTCCAAAAACTACGTCTAAGGTCCAAGGTGATAGAAGAAGAAAGCATCAAGGTTTCTATATTCTTAAATGGATTGAAGTGGTCTATCCAAGAGGAGATGAGTCTCTTAAGCCCTAAAATAGTACATCAATGCTATCAATTGGCACTAAAGATAGAGGAAAAGAGTAAGAAGAGGCAATACTCTAGTTCAAGAAACAAAGGTAGAGGAAGAGATAAAAGGGGTCATAGAGGTGGTCACCAAGGTAGAGGGACTAATCAATGAAGCCAAGGAGAGTCCAAGATTGAAGAGAAAAGTGGTGAAATAAGCTCTCGAGGAAACTATGGTAGAGGTAGAGGTAACCATGGAGGCTCTAATAGAGGAAGAGGTGTAGGAAGAAATAGTTTGTACTTTTCTAGTATGAAATGTTACAATTGTGGGTAGATGGGACATCCAACATATAGGTGTCCAGAGAAGGCATCTTCCTCTAATGGAGAGAAGAGAGTGGCTTATGCTCAAGAAGACACATCAAGTGTCAAGTCACTAGAGGTCATTCCTAAAAAGTTAGAGATGGGAGAGAACCTCATGTTTAGGAGAGTCCTCATTATACAACCAATGAAAGAGGAGCCAAAGAAAAGAAGAGCTCTCTTTAGAGTGAGATGTAAAATCATGGGTTAAGTATGCAATGTGATTGTGGATTATTTCTCTATAGATAACTATTGGAAAGTTGTCTATACTAAAGTATATGGATGTATATAGTGTTTCATTATGGAAACAAAGTCATATAACAGTTTGGAGTGAGCGCACCAAGTGTAAAGATTAGAATTCATTTTACTATTGAAGACTTGATAGTATACAGAGTACCGGCAGATCAGAGCATATGCACCCATGAATACAGATGAATTAGGGCATGCACCCTAGGAGTTAAGATTTTTAGACTATACTCATGCTTAGTCTAAGAGCACATAAAAAGTTATGCAGTAATGTGAAAGTTACAGTCAGTTGAAGTTACACAGCCAGTATGTGTTGAAGACTAGACAGTATACAGAGTACCAACAGATCAGAGCATATGTGCCCATGCACATAGATGAATGAGGGAATGCACCCTAGGAGTTAAGGTTGTTAGAATATACTCATGCTTAGTCTAAGAGTGCATAAGAAGATATGCATTAATGTGAAAGCTACAGTTAGTTGAAGTTGCATAGCCAATGTATGCCAGCAGAGAATAGAGCATGGAGCTGACAATCATCATTTTGGTTTGTGATTGTAATGTAAAGTTGTGGAGGCCATGTGCCCATCATATTTAGGTTGCCAACATATGTACATGTTTAAATGTAAGAGTGCTTAAGCCAATTCAATTGGAAGTGTTATTTGTAATAGGTCTAAGAGCCGACCTAGTTGTTTATTTGGTATGAGCGTATAAATGAAAGGTGCGTCCATTGTATTTGGCATGGATGTGAAGAAAGAGTTATAAGAAGTAGAGAAAAGGTATGAGAAGATAGTATGAGATGATATAGATCTTGGCTAGAGGTCAAGACATTAGTGCATCAAAGGAATTGATCTGACAAGTAGTGTCACAGTGATAGTTCACCCAGCAGATATAGTGAGCATCTGATCTCAGAAGGTTGTAGCCTTCTTTCATTGAGTAGTGAGCTCTAGGATAGTGAGTCCACTCCCCTAATAAGGATCATTGTAAAAGACTCCTAATAGGGTCTGACCCTTAATGAGGTCTACTGTACTTACTACATTGTAAAGCTACTCCTAACAGGGTAAAGGATCTTCTAGCAAGGATCATAATACACTAGTATAGAATATTAGTGGGTATCAAGTCCCACCAGGGTTTTTACCTATTTGGGTTTCCCCGTAACCATATTGGTGTCTTGTGTTATTCATATGTTTCATGTTTCATGTGAATGTTTAATTTAGTACTTAAGCATTTAAGTTAAGCATTAAGATTAAAGAGAAAAGTGAAAAGATTAAGTGAACACTAATTCACCCCCCCCTCTTAGTGTTCCCATTCCTAACAATTGGTATCAGAGCTCTGGTCCTCAGCATAGAAGTTTAGCCACTTGAGGAGATCATGGACAAAGCAAAAATGAAACATCTAAAAAGAAATCTTGAAGCGGCTCTTGAAGACCTAGACAATTCAGAAAGAGAAGTTGAAGAACTAAAAGAAAAAGTCAAGGATGCTCAATTAGTTATCAAAAAACTAAGAAAGGATCTGAAAGAATGTTCCACCAGTGATTTGGGAGCAATGGTTAAAAATCTAAATGAAGAAAATGCATCTTTAAAAGATCAGATTGAAGAACTTGAGGGCAAGTTGATGAACAATCAGGATATCTTCAATGAACAAGTCAAGGAGAACCTTCAACTCAATGAAGAACTGAGACAGGTGAACATGGAAATCTTGGAGCTAAGGAATAGCAAAGAAAGCTTGGAAACTCAATTAAAAGAAGCAAAGAATCATATTGACAAATTACACCAATTCTGATTTAGTAGAATCTCAACTGTATGCAAGAAGAGCCAAAGGAGACACTAGCTGTATTGGGTACAATGAGGCACAAAATCAAATTGATAGCATGCGAGCAAGAATGGATTCACAAAAGGTCACTACCAATACTGAGAAGACTGAAGATCAATCCAAAGACAATGATGAACCTCCTAAGAATGAGCGCAAGCCTAGAGAGTGCACTTGTTTTACATGTAACAAGCTTGGACACATTGCAAATAATTGTCCAGAGGTAAGACCTTTCAATGGTTACTGTTATACATGTAATAGATTTGGTCATAGAGCAGAAAATTGCAAAACTAGTAAGAAGAAAATGATTCAGCATGATCATAGGAATCAAAATCAGTCCAATATAAGAAGTCCTCAGAATGTTAGATGTCAGATATGTAACTATAATGGTGACTCAGCAAAACAATGCAAAATGGTGATTCATGTCAATGCACTAAGGAATAATAGACCACCAGTCATTTGTCACACTTGTAACAAGGCAGGACATATCTCTAGGTTCTATAAATCATTGGTGCAAGGTCAGAAATGCCCTAAAAAGGTCGAAGAACCAGCTCTAGATCCAGAAGGAGAAATTAATTTTTTCAAAGCCTCAGAGAATGTGAGCATGATTTGGTCAGAGGAAAATAAGAATAATGTTGATATGGATGTATTGGATGCATCCACAATGGGTGCACCCTCTACATCTAGATGAATGGCCCTCAGGGTCATAGGGGGAGCTATTTCAGCTCTAGACCCCTATGTGGTTGGCACACTTACTTTTAGAGTATGCACCTTTGGACTTAGCTATTGGTGTGTATATGAACCTTCGTACAAGAGTGCACATGCTGAATGTTGGTAGAGATCAAGTTTGAAATTTTAAAGTAACAACCTAGTTTATGCGCCAAGCATTAATTGCATAAATTTCACTTTAAAGTACACATAAGTCATTTGATTGATAATTGCATTCAAATTCAGAGTGATAGGAGAGCAGAAAGAGCCTTGGATATCATTGAAGTCTTGAAGATTAAATGTATCAGAGATATACTGTAGTCATCAATGCACTTTATCGGTTGGAGAAACCCTAGCTCTATTTCACCGATCCAGAATCCATCAGATCATCTCTAAGTTCAGTTGGAAAGCACTATCAAGTAAGTTATGGCCACTCCCATTGTTTTTGATGTCACTAAAAAGAAGAGATATGTGTTTAAGAGGCATCCCTTCAAGTCAACCCTAGATGATCTCAAGGGAGCATTCTCCCACACACCAATGGACATTATGCATGTGGAAGACATTAGGGCTTACATTCACTATAAGAAGGAACCCATTGGTTTGGATAGACTTAGGGCACACATGAACACAATGCTAAAACTAGACATGACATTTATAGATGAATATGCCAAATGGAATGATCATCCGATTGTTGAATTTCCCACTGCATATGAGTTCTATGAGGAAGAATGGATAAAAATCTTGTTGAGAAGAATCCATGATGATTTATTTTGGATTGGAGATGTACCGGTGAGAATTACAAGAGACTTAATTCATGAGATAACAGGTCTTTCTAGGACTAGCACCCTACTTCCAGTTGGTAAGGATGTCAGGAAGATGGTGGAGAAAGTGTGTAAATCAAGGAGTGATAGGCACAACATGACTATTGATCCTATAGAGCAACTAGACATCAAACTAATGACAATGACATTGGGATACAAATTTCATCACACTAGCAGGGTTAATAGTGTAACTGCAGGCACTATTTTGGCAGCCATCCAAATTGTGCAAGAAGATGGTGAGTTCAACTTGTGTGAGATCTTGCATGCATAGTTGATAGACAACATCAAGACTATCAAGCATGATAGGACATAGATTTTTAGGTTTGGGTCCCTTATCATCTATATGTACCTTCATATAGTTGGTAAAGTAGTAGATTTGTATCTAGACAAGTCCATCCCAACTATGCCACAGATATCAAACAAAGTATGCACTGAAAGCACTTCAAAAGACTATATAACATTGGAATTGAAAACCTTTAGGGTCAAAATGGAGATGAGGTACATAATTCCAAAGAGAATAGTGGATAAGTACAAGGACACAATATGTTTCATGGTGGAGACTAACACTACATTTATGGAAGCTGTGGAACCCAGAACTAAGTGGATTCATCCACTTGGGTATGAAGTTGAAGAACAAGTTCTTGAAGCTTATGCACAAGTATTGCTATCAGCCCCTAAGGATGACAATGAACCTAGATGGGGAACTTATGAAGAGAAGACAAGAGAAGTTGATGCTAAGCTAAAAAGTGCTACAACTAAGAGAAAATTTGCTAAGGTCACATCTAAAATACTAAGGATACATGGTGTATCACAAGAAGACCTTGATAAAGCAAGGGATGAGAAGATTGCCGTAGAATTAAAGAGCACAAAAGAAAAAGAAGATCCTAAGATGAAAAAGGTAAAAATAGAAAAAGATGACAGTCATAAGGATAAGGAAGACAGTAGTCCCTCTGCGCCCAAAGAAACCAATGATCCTATTAGTCCTCTAGAGTATATCCCTATTGCAAAGAGGAAGAAAGGAGTAAGCACTAGTCATCCATCTTCACATGCTTTAAGGAGTAGAAAACCAAGACAGGCACCTCCTAAGGTAGGATTCAGGCCTAGCCTTAAAGTTTTGCAAGCAAGAATTGTTGATGAGGGAAGAATTGATCAAGTAGGAATACACTATGAATCATACAGTGAGATTGATAAATCTAAGATTCATAATATGATTATCAAACATATGATCAAGTTCAAGAAAATAGTTCTTGAAATATAGTCCTCCATACCTGATAAGGTTTGGAATGTTTTGGAACAACTAAAGAAATAAGCAAATGAAGAGGATATCAGTATAAGAGAAAAAGTGTTGCTAGACACTCTACCAGTATGTTCCAAAGAAGAAGAAGCATTGATACTGAATTTGGTGAAGCCACACCTAAGAACAAAAATGAGAACTCTTCATATCATGAACAATGAATATGATCTGATAATGAAGGAAATAGAAAATGCATTTGAGAAAGTGTTATTAGAACAATAGATCAAACCATCCACTGCGCCCATCACTCATGCACCCACCAAGGAAGATAAAGTGGCAGAGCCCACTAATGCACCAATAATAGGTCCTCAAGACTCAACACCCACAACAGAAGCACAATCAGAGGTAGGAAAGTCTACGCCCATATCAGGATCATGCAAAGATAGCACATTCATCATAGATTATGTGGAGATATCCATGGCAGCCATTGACATAGATTTGGACAAGTTTGAGGAGGCCTTTGTGAGAACACAAGAGGTAGAGATCTTGTGCACCAACACTCCTCCTACTCAGCAAGGAAAAGTACTCATACAAGATGTATCAGATGAACAAAAGAAGAAAGAAGGAGTAGAGGAAGAAAAGAAAGATGAATCCTCTAATGATTTGGTCAAGATAAAACAAGAGGTGATGAGTAGCATTCCCATCACTCCCTCCTCAACATTGTTGTCAAGTTTGACACTAGACACTAGCAGTTTGGATTCTTGGAAGGAAGAAGACTTGATTAAATTCAACATCCTAGCTATGGAGAAGGTAAAGGAAAAGCAAGTCATGAAAAATCCTCTCCTAGTAGAATCAGTAAGTATTTTGAACAATTTTCTACTAGAGGATAAAAGGATGGTAAAAATACATTCAGTTGATGATGTGAGTTCATTTCTCTCATAGTTCAAAGTACATTTCTCAAGTTTAGAAGAATCTGCATCCATAATGGCAGAGGAGAAGTACCTAAAGAAGAGACTCAATGAATTGATTAGTAATTTTGCACTAGACTTGAACTCTCTTAAGTCTGGTCAGGCATCATTAAAGGAGTTTGTAGATCAAGGAAGGAAACTCATCACAACATCCATGGATCAGGACAAGTTCACTGATGCCCATCCGAGGAAGATCAAAGATGCAAAGGAAATGATCGAGCAGATAAAGAACTTAGTGCTAGACTCATCTACTAATGTGAACATGTGTAACAATGTCTATCAAGGTCAGTTAGACATAATTGAAAAAGTAGAGAATGAAATGGAGAAATTAAGGTCTAGGCAGACTCAATTGAGGAATGCTCTTGCACCCTCTCTAGACATTCTCAATCAGAACATAAAGGAGATTTATGTGACCATGATAACCTATGATAAAGGTCCAAAATTAGAATTGGAGAAGATGGAGAAGCTTCAATATGCATTATGCGTGTATCTATAGATAGTCAATTCTTTGATAATATTTTGGCAGAAGGAGATCCAGAACCTTAAGATAGCATATCCGAATATGTTCCCTTAGTAAGGGTATGTAGATATAGTTTTTTGATGCACTTTTGTCATTAATGTCAAAGGGGGAGTATTGTATAGAATATGGGAGATATAATGTGAGCATATAAGATGTATAGGGAGATATAAGTTTATGTATAAAAGACTTAAGTTGACAAAAGTTTTTGTGTTAAGGAACAGTTAGAAACTTGGCCATATTCCTTTGTTGCCATGAATGACAAAGGGGGAGATTGTTGGAAAGTTGTCTATACTAAAGTATATGATTGTATATAGTGTTTTCATTATGGCAACAAAGTCATATAGCAATTTGGAGTGAGCGCACCAAGTGTAAAGATCAAAATTTAGTTTAGTGTTGAAGACTAGACAGTATACAGAGTACCGGTAGATTAGAGCATATGCACCCATGCATACAGATAAATTAAGGAATGTTCCCTAGGAGTTAATATTTTTAGAATATACTCATGCTTACTGTAAGAGCACATAAAAAGTTATGTAGTAATGTGAACATTACAGTCAGTTGAAGTTACACAGCCAGTATGTGTTGAAGACTGGACAGTATACAAAGTACCGGTAGATTAGAGCATATGCACCCATGCGTATAGATGAATTATGGAATGCACCCTAGGATTTAAGGTTTTTAGACTATACTCATGCTTAGTCTAAGAGCACATAAGAAGATATGCAATAATGTGAAAGCTACAGTCAGTTGAAGTTGCATAGCCAGTGTGTGCCAGCAGAGAATAGAGCATGGAGCCAATAGTCATCATTTTGGTTTGCGATTGTAATGTAAAGTTGTTGAGGCCATGCACCCATTGTATTTAGGTTTTTGAAATATGTACATGTTTAAATGTAAGAGTGCTTAAGCCAATTCAATTGGAAGCATTATTTGTAATAGGTCTAAGAGCCGACCTAGTTGTTTATTTGGTATGAGCATATAAATGAAAGGTGCACCCATTGTATTTGGCATTGATGTGAAGAAAGAGTTATAAGAAGAAGAGAAGAGGTATGAGAAGATATTATGAGATGATATAGAGCTTGGCTAGAGGTCAAGACATCAGTGGATCAAAGGAACTGATTTGACAAGCAGTGTCATAGTGATAGTTCACCCAACCGATATAGTGAGTATTTGATCTCAGAAGGTTGTAGCCTTCTTTCATTGAGTAGTGAGCTCTAAGATAGTGAGTCCAATCCATTAATAGGGATCATTGTAAAAGACTCCTAACAGGGTTCAACCCTTAACCAGGTCTACTGTACTTACTACATTGTAAAGCTACTCCTAACAGGGTAAATGATCTCTAGCAAGGATCATAATACACTAGTATAGAATATTAGTGGGTATCAAGTCCCACCAGAGTTTTTACCTATTTGGGTTTCCCCGTAACCATATTGGTGTCTTGTGTTATTCATATGTTTCATGTTTCATGTGAATGTTTAATTCAGTTTTTAAGCATTTAAGTTAAGCATTAAGATTAAAGAGAAAAGTGAAAAGATTAAGTGAACGCTGATTCACCCACCCCCTCTTAGTGTTCCCATTCCTAAAAATAACATCATTGCAGAGGAAGTAGTCAAGAAGCTCTATATGACCAAGATACCCCATGGAAAACCCTACAAAGTGACATGGTTGAACAAAGGGAAAAGTGTCCTAGTGATGTGCTACCCATTGATGTATGTCATCTTTTATTGGGTAGACCATGGCAATATGACAAAGAAGCCATGTATGATGGGAGAGAAAACACTATTACCTTCAAGAAAGATGGAAGTGTTGGAAATATAGATGAAGTAACTAAGAGGGGGGGTGAATCAGTTAACCATAAATTTTCTTTCCATAGATCCCTTAGATGTTTTATTAAATCATTTGCTGCTGTTGCTCGGAAAAAATACAGAGAAATGCTGAAACTTAGTTATTGCAGTGAGTATTAATTATAACTATTCTTAAGCATTCATCAGTGATTAATATACATGAATAAAGAAAATAACATGAACAGAAGAGACACCAGATTTAACATGGAAACCCAATATGGGAAAAACCACCAATGTAACTAGTTACTATTTTTCACTCTTCTGAAGTGATGCCCTGTTAGGAGCCAACTCGATAAAAGGTTACAAAACACACTATTAGGTGTGACCTTGTTAGAGGATTTAATCACCCTGTTAGAAGTGGCCTTGTAAGAGGTCTTGAAACAATTCAATAGAATTTTCACCTTGTTAGAGGATTTATAAAATGGCTGTTAAACCAACTCGGTTAGGAGATTTTGAAATCACTGCTATAATGGTAAGAAAGTAACAATGAAATGACCTGAATAATGATGCAACTGAATTGCTGATTACAGATCTTTGTTCTGCTTCACTAGATCCTTCCTGATCAAAATATATCTCTGCTGCTCCTCAAGGATATCTAATCATCCTTCAAAATCCGCTCACACTTTCCTTCTTTTTCACTTCCACACTTTTAATTCACAACTTGACCTTCTATATATACCATTCGGATTGACCATTCAGATTGTCAAGTCGGCACTAATAACATTACTAGTCATTACAATAGTCAGCTGGAATAATCAAAATTTATTTCTCAAATTAACAAAATCCTTTACTGGGCCGACCTTTCTCGGTAAACACTAGTCTGAAAAGATTTCCTTTGGTGACTGAGATAACTTGGTAAGCACTATGAATTCTACAACATCCTTTGGAGACCGAGTGAGCTCGGTAAGCACTAACTTTCCTTCGTTAACCGAGGAAGCTCGGTTAACACTATTTTCTACCATACTTTTCTTTGACACCTGAGATATCTCAGTAGACACTGAAAACTACCTGCTGACCAACTATGCTCAGTAAATACTAGGAACTACTTTGCTGACCGACTGAGCTTAGTAAATAATATGACATTAGTGTGACATCAAAGACAACACACAATTAATCCAACAGGAAGAACCTTCAAGATCCAGTCCTTGCTAGATGATGATGAGGTGCAAACCAAAATCCCTAGTGTGTTTCTTATTAGTGGAAAAGAGCTACTACATACACTTCAAAAAAGAGACAGTGAAGGCTATGCTATAGTTATGAAACCTGAAGAAGTGGAGAAGCCTAGCCAAGCATCTATACCAACAAAGATCCAAGAATTAATTGGGAGATATAAGGACATAGTAAGTGATGGGACACTGAAAACCTTACCTCCTAAGAGGTCTATAAGTCATCAAATATAATTTATACTCAGGGACTCATTTCCAAATAAGGCAACCTACAAGCTCACACTAGAGAACAACCAAGAAGTGGCAAGGCAAGTCCAAGAGCTACTTGATCAAGGGCTAATAAAGAAGAGTATCAATCCATGTGCAATACCAGTGGTCTTAGCATCCAATAAATGTGGTAAGTAGAGACTTTGTACTAATTTAAGAGAAATAAATAGGATCACTATCAGATATAGGTTCCCTATACCTAGGATAGAGGATCTAATGGATTGCCTAGGAGGAGCTCAATAATTCAAGTTGGATCTCAAAAGTGGATACAATCAAATTAGGATAAAGGATGGGGATGAGTGGAAGACAACCTTCAAAATCATTGAAGGGTTGTAAGAGTGGCTTGTGATGCCATTTGGGCTAACTAATGCCCCTAGCACATTCATGAGATTTATGAATGAGGTACTAAAGGACTATACAAGAAGATTTGTGGTAGTATATCTTGATGATATACTCATCTTTAGAAAAACAAAGGAGGAACACCTAAAAAATTTGGAGGTTGTGCTCAAGAGACTCCATGAAGAATAATTAGCCATTAACTTGGATAAATGTGAGTTCCTCAAACAAGAATTGGTCCACTTGGGATTTGTAGTGTCTACAGTCACATTGAAAATGGATCCAAGTAAGGTGAAAGCCATCCTAAAGTGGCCTACACCAACCACAGGGATAGAAGTTAGAAGTTTTTATGGCCTAGCACAATTTATAGGAAATTCATAAGGAATTTCAGTGGCATATGTGCACTGGTGCTAGACACCATCAAAGGTGGGTTGAAGACCAAATTAAAATGGACTCAAGAAGCAAGCAAGGCATTTGAGGAGTTGAAACAAAAAGTAGCCACCCAACCTATCCTACTACTACTAAGCTTTGATAAATTGTTCACCTTGGAGTGTGATGCAAGTGGGATAGTAGTTGGAGGAGTGTTAAGTCAAGAAGGTAGGCCCATAACCTTATTTAGTGAGATAGGTCATCTTGTTATCTCCACTTTTTAAATCCTCTTCATCAATCAAAAGATATGGTACTATCCTAGATAGCATTTGTCTTACCAATTAAGGTTTGACATCAATGACAATATAACAATTGTTCCAATTGTAGTTTCCAACAATCTCCCTCTTTGGCATTGATGGAAACACCACATGAACATCACATGATTCACCATACAATCTAAAATCTCTATGCGAAAGATCTTCATTAATATCCTTAGGTTTATTCTAAGTCTCATACAAGACATCCAAGTACCAACTCCCTTTTGGATAAATTTGGCTTTTCCTGCTCATTGAATCTCTCCCTCTTTCCTTAGGGTCATTTAATTTTTTGTATTTCTTCCTTAGAATCTCTCTCAGGTTTATTGATTTTCTCTATGCTGTATCTCTCTTCCTGAATCTCTCCCTCTTTGACAACAATGCCAAAGAAGCGTGTATCTGTCACTTACATCTTTTCATGTAGATGTCTTCATATCAATTCTGTATATTGTATACTCCCTCTGTCATATTTCTTATGACTGATTATCATCTCTAATTTACTCCTCACAACTCTAGGAAACTCCTAAAGTGTGATCTCTTCTACATCAATTTGTCAGATATTCTAATTAGCACATTTGATGCAATGCTCCTATATTTCTAGGTAGCCTTAGTTAGGGGAATCACTCCTAATTTAACTCTAAGGTATTCATGAGCATAGTTAGGTAATGCTTTTGTGAATATATCTACTAATTGTTCTTTTGTATTCACATATTCCAATCTCACTTCTTTGTCTTGAACCAAATCTCTAAAGTAATGATACTTGATAGAAATATGCTTAGTCTTAGTGTGCATAATAGGATTCTTTGATACATTAATAGCACTTGTGTTATCACAGAAAATAACAACCAGCTCAGTGATTCCCTCCTTCATACCTTTTAACAATTGCTTGATCCACACTAAATTTGAACAATTCATTGCTGCTACTACATACTCAGCTTCTGCTTTAGATTGGGAAATGTAGTTCTATTTCTTACTTGTCCAAGAGACTAATCTCTTTCCTAGAAAGAATGTGCCACCACTTGTACACTTTCTGCCATCAACATTTCCAACCCAATCTACATCAGTGTAAAATTTTTGTTCAAACTTGTCATTCTTCTTGTAATACAATCCATAGTCCTCTATTCCTTTAAGATATCTCAATATTCTTTTCACTGCCATCATGTGACTCTCTTTAGGATTTGTAGAAAATCTTGCAACAATTCCAATTGCTAGGGCAATATCCAATCTACTATGGAAGACATATTGTAGCTTTCCAATCATGGATCTATACAAGGTTTTATTCACTTCAGTTGTATCATCAATTTAGATAACTTTTGTCTAGTAGCCATAGGTGTACTTACTATTCTGGAATCTTCCATACCAAATTTTTTTAGTATCTCCTTAACATATTTAGATTGATTAATATAGATACCTTTCTTCATCTGATAGACTTGGAAACCAACAAAGAATTTGATCTCACCAAACATAGACATTTCAAATTCAGTTTGCATCTCATCTGAAAAGGTCTAACATAGGGAATCTTGTCCTCCAAATATGATATCATCAACAAATATTTCAGCTAACAAAATCCCTTTACCTTTTTCTATCTTCATATACAGGTTGCTATTGTCATTTTTCTTTACAAATCAAATCTTTATCAGAGAGTTGTATAGTCTCTCGTACCATGCTCTAGAGGCTTGCTTTAATCCATATAGTGACTTATGTAGTTTGCAAACCATATTATTCTTTCTTGGATCAAAAAATCCTTTTGTGTGATCAATGTATACTTCTTCTTCCAATATCCCATTCAGAAATGTAGACTTGACATCCATTTGATATACTTTGAATCCTTTATAAGCTGCATATGCAAGTAGAGTCCTCACTCCTTCTAATATTGCAATAGGGGCAAATGTCTCCCCATAATCAATTCCTTCTTCCTATGCATACCCCTTACATACCAATCTGGATTTATTTTTGGTGACTTCTCCATGTTCATTGAGCT
Source organism: Chamaecyparis obtusa (assembly GCA_027943335.1). NCBI lineage: Eukaryota > Viridiplantae > Streptophyta > Pinopsida > Cupressales > Cupressaceae > Chamaecyparis > Chamaecyparis obtusa. The sequence goes on along the minus strand of BSBK01001361.1, from coordinate 670,763 downwards.
TATTTTTGAATACCCATTTTGTTCCAATATCATTCTTGTCTTTGGGTCTTAGCACTAGAGTCCAGGTTTTGTTCTTTTCTATCTACTCTATTTCTTCATTCATTTCTTGTATCCAGTCTTCATTCTCTAAAGCATCTTTCATTGTTTTAGGCTCAAACTCACATAGTAAGCATGTATGATCTTTCAACTTACTTCTTGTCAGGACTCTAGATTCTTTATCTCTAATGAGTTTTTCAGGTTTATGATGTCTTCTCACATACTATGCCAAAGTAGGTTCAACTTTCCTTTCTCCTTGGTCTTGATCTTCAGGTTCATCTTGTAAATTTTCTGCCTCTTCTTTTGATTGCTTGGTAGCATCCTCTCGACGCTTGAAAACATCCTCCTAATGCTCAAAAACATCTTGCTGTGGCTTGGTAGACTCATACAGTTTCTCGACATCTAGTTTAGGTGCACTACTAGCCTCCCCTTCTTCCATGCATACAAAAGATCTGCAATCTTCAGACTCTTGCTTGCACTCAAATTCATTATTTTCTACATATTCATCAACTCTAACATTTGCACTTTCCACAATTTTGTTAGTGTTATAATTCAAACACTTGTAAACTTTTCTCTTAGTGGAATGTCCTAGGAATATGCCTTCATCAATTTTAGCATCAAATTTTCCATTTTTATTGTCTTTCAGTATATAGCATTTACTCCCAAAGACTCTAAAATATTTCACATTAGGTGCATAACCATGCCATAATTCAAAAGGTGTAGCATTTGTACCTTTCTTGATTTTTACTCGGTTCAAGGTATAAATAGTTGCACTTACAGCTTCTCGCTAGAATTTTTGTGCAACATTCTTTTCAATCATCAGTGTTCTCACACAATCCATAATTAATCTATTTATTCTTTCTGCTATACCATTATGTAGTGGTGTCCTAGGTGCATACATATGTCTCTTTATTCCTCTATCATTGCAGAATATATTGAAATCCTTTGATATAAGCTCTCCTCCTCTGTCAGATCTCAGATATTTCAAGCTTTTACTAGTTTCTTTTTCTGTTTTTTCCAAATACCACTTAAACAACTAAAATGAATCAAATTTTTCTTTTAAACACATTTCACTCATCATTCTAGAATAGTCATCAACAAACATAATGAAATACTTATCACCATAATAACTTTGTACACCCATAGGTCCACAAAGGTTAGTATGAACCAATTCCAAAATATTGTCAGAAGTATATGTCTTCCTCTTAAAACTAGACTTTGTCATTTTTCCCAATTGACACTATTTACACATCACATTATCAGGTTTCTTCAATTTTGGTAAACCTCTAACTTTCTTTAGCTTACTTATATTTACCAAATTGTCAAAGTTTACATGACACAACCTCTTATGCCATAACCACACATCATCAAATTATGCAAACAAACATGTTTATTCAGATAGGTCTAGATAGAACAAGTTACCTCTTGTCTGTTCTCCACTTCCAATTAGCTCACCAGTGGCATCAAATATTTTAGCCTTTCTATGATGAGATTCAACTCGGTAACTAGTACCGTTTAGCTATGCCACACAAAAAATTATATAGTTAAGACCTTCAACCCAATAAGCATTATCACATCTGATCTTATCAATCAATCTTATTGATCCTTTTCCTTTCATAGGACATGGTGTATCATTACCAAACTTAACACTTCTACCTTTTTAATGATTAAGGATTTCAAGCTTACTTTTATCACCAGTCATGTGATGTGAACAATGACTATCAATAATCCATTTATCACCTTTACTAACATATGAAATAAGTCTAGTTTTGTCATCTTCATCAAAATCAACTTTTATAGCAACATAAACAACTTCTATATCACATTCATTAGATTCATTAGTTTCACTGTCAGTTTCCTCTTCAACAATATAGAAAGATTTCTTACCTTTGTCTTTGTAGTCTCTATACCTTCAGTGATCTCTGTCATTTATCTTGTCTTTATACTTGTTTTCCCTTTTCTCATCTTTTTCAGTCTTGTCAGGGCATCTTGTTGCAATATGGCCAACTTTATTACATAAAAAATAGATAATAGGAAGTTTACATTTATATTTCCCTTTTCCTCTCTTTATCCTTCTAGCCATAAGTGCCCCAATATCATCATCATAAGTGTCACTATCACTGTTTCTATTTTTGTCACTGCTCTCACATCTTTCTTTTCCCTTCTTAGGCTTATGAAGAATCATTTGAGACTTGAATGCAGATTCAATATTATGAATAATGAAATTATCATAATTAGATAGCTCAAAAGCAGTAAGCTTGCCAACAAGACTTTCCAAAGTTAGGACATTTCCAGGATTAGATCTTGATTCTTGTATTGCAAAAATTCTGATGACATAGATAGAAAGAAAAGTTCTCAATACTTTATTGATAACAGTCTCATCATCAATGTTTCTATTAGCTCCTCTAATAGCATTCACTACCTCCTTAATTCTACCACAACACTGAGAAATATTTTCACCATCTTGCATTTTCATTTCATCAAACTTACCTCTCAAGCTTTCAGATTTGGCTCTTAATACATTTGTGTCCCCACCATAGATAGCTACTAGAGTGTCCCACATTTTATTTGCATTAGTACAGTCTTTCATGTCTTCAAATTCATGATAGGTTAGGGAAGATGCAATCTCCAACATTTCTTGATTGTGTTCTTGTTTTTCTTTTATCTCCTCGATAGTCAAAGGTGCAACATGCATTACATACTCATTTTCTACATAGTATTTTGCCAAATCACTAATACCAGCTAGATGCAGTTTCATCAAACTCTGCCACACAGGGAAGTTCTCCTTGTTCAGCTTTGATACCTCCTTTTTGTACATCTTGATCATTAGCTTCAATTACCTTTAAACTTTTTCTCTACAAGCACCAACAACTTTGATACCAATTGTTAGAATGATTTTAGAATAACTAAGAGGGGGGTGAATTAGTTATCCTCAGGTCTAGATGTACCAATTCAAATTTCTATCTCTTCAACAAACTCAGATCTAATCATATTTTAACTTGGTCTCTATAGCATATACCAATAACATAAAACTTACAGTCCACTTTCCTAAAGTAATTAACTTGAAGAATTTAAAACTTTCAACATCATTCACATCAAAATAACATTCACACAAGTATAACACTAGGATTTATATTGGAAACCCAATTTGGAAAAAAACCACTTGTAACATGCTACTGATTTTTACTCTTCTGAAGTGAGCTCTGCTCTGTAAGAAGCCAACCTGGTTAAAGGTTTACAATACACACTGTTAGGTGTGACCTGGTTAAAGGATTTAATCACCTTGTTAAGAGTGGCCTTGTTAGAGGGCTTAAGAACATTCCATCAGAATATCACCTTGATTAAAAGATTTATACAAAATGATTGTTAGGTCAACCTTGATTAAAGGATTTAAGCTGATATAATGGTTAGAAAGTAACATTAGATTTTGATCTAAAAATATACAACTCACTTCACAAATACAAATCCACTTCGTACATATGCTAACTTACTGACCGACCTTCATTTTCATCCCCATCTATGATCTCCTCAGAATTCTCCTCAAGCAATCACCACAACTCTGTTCAGCTCTTCACAACTTCACTTTAGCCTTATGCTTAGAATCATCAGTCAATAACATCAACCTCTTCTCTATTGTTTGTAACCTCACAATTAGGTTATCCTGATACCTCCTTGATCAGGTAGATTAATCATTTTCCATTTAATCTCTTCCATAGATTTTAGGTTTAGGTTAGATTCATCGAATCCTTCCATCATTATGTTCTCCTTCTTTTTCTTCTAGATACATCTCTAAACATCTCTTTGAATCCATAAGAAAATGGTTAACCATGCATTAAATTCTTCATAACATTCATCAATAATGTCAACACATTTTACATATCCCAAGAATTCAACTATGTCGGCTGGGATTCTCAATTCCTTCTCAAAATGTAAATTACTGACACTCGGTCAATACTGTGTTCATCTTTTCAGTCATCACTGGATATCTCGGTCATCACTAACTCTTTCCTTCTCGGCAAACACTATCTTTGCTTAGTAATTATCTATCACTCGACAATTACTGATGTTCGGTCGACACTAGATTTTCTCAGCATATACTGGCGCTCGGTCGATACTAACATCACTCAACTTAAACTAGATTTTTACACTTTTTCTCTGTTAAGCCTATGTTTCTAGTCTTTCTTCTCCACGTGGTGTTGAAGATAAACAACACATTATCTTGTCAATGTGCCAACTAATCAAGTGCTCATTGAAGTATCACATAACTCACCCTTTCCTTAGGTCTTCTTGTTATCTCCTCTTTTCAAATCCTCTTCATCAATCAAAAGATATGGTACTCTCCTAGATAGCAACTGCTTACCAATTAAGGTTTGACATCAATGACAATATAATAATTGTTCCAATTGTAGTTTCCAAAATTGTCGACTTATTAAATTCAACCATATCACATTATCCTGTTATTAGTTTAATAAGATTGAGTAATAATTGACTTAATTAGTGACACACACACACACAAACACACACACATTAGTGGCTTATATATAGATGCCAGTTCTATTAATAGAATATTAATTTAAAACCTATTAAAATATAAAACATAGATGGATATAAATTAATTAAGTCAATTAAAATATAACTTAATTATAGTCATACAAAGTTCACTTCTATAAAATTAATTCATATTTATTCCTATTAATTTCTCAAAACCTCTAATAAACATCTTATATAAACTCGTTTATATTTATATAAATCAATTTATAACTTTAAAACCTTAATGAATTTATATTAATTAATTAATAACAAATAATATAATTAACATTAAAAAATACATATTACCTCATATTAGTTAATAATTAATATTATAAATTAATAATAAAATACAAATTTAATATTAATTCAAAACTAAATATAAATAAAATTTTAAATAAATTTTTTTTTTTCTTTTTTTTTGGGGGGGGGAGGGAGGAACCTTCACTGCACAACCCCTTTTAAAAGGGACTACCAACAGGGTCACCCCTTCCCTAGCCAGAGGTGCTATCGTGTTGGTAGTTGGGTGATAGGGGTTGATGGCCCATCACCCCTTCATCATTTTATTATATATATATTTTAATTTTTTCAATAATAAATAAATATAATTTATTTATTATTATACTTTTTTTATAAATATTTCTATTTCATTTTCTCTCAATCGTATGTATATCATTACAAATAACATTTCTCTCTTTTACACACACACACACACATTTTAATCAAGGGAAAAACATGCACATTTCTAAATATATGAAAACAAATCTTTTCTTTTATCAAATATAGGTTTTCTCTGAAAGGGGAATTCTATAAATCGGAAGAAGCCAAATTTAGAAACCTAAAGGTATATACAAATTTAAAACTCTAAGGTTGATTTCCATTCTCTTAAAATTTACCCAGAACGATGGGATGCTTTTACCTAGAAATAATCCCAAAATCACGCATGTAAATTCAAACCCTCAAGGATGAAACCTCAAATCAAATGTTTCCACAAAATTTACCCAAATAGAATCTAGTTTTCTAAAATTCAATGAAGAAGACAATTGACAATTGCACGAATATCAGGCACGAAGAAGAAAATATTTTCAAATCGAAAATACATAGGATTGAAAATCCTACCTCAATTCACAAACTGATATGCAATCAACAAAGGCCATTCCTAATCTCTAAAATCCAAAGCTGTCAATAAATTCTTTAACTTAAAAAATCTAGCCAAAACTCGTAACCTGATAAAATTGTCTCTCTAAAATGACCAAAGAACCCCTAATAAAGAAAACCTAATCAAACTAGGGTTTCTAAAATATGCAAACCCTAAAAAGGAGATAACTCAACTTAAAAATAATTTATAAGAAATTATTATTATTATTTTATCTTCACTTCAGTTTGCACAACTGAACTCTTGATTTGAGTTCAACTTTGTTTTTATCAAAGCTTATGCATTCAAAAGTGCATTTAAATTGCATAATTCATATTTTAATTTATTTAATATTTTTAGCATGATTAAAATATGTAACTTGGAATTATAAGTGAATATCAAAGTTCACTTAATTTAATTATGCGTTTTTAATTCAATTTTGATTTTAATATTAATTAAATCTTTAATTATTATTTTATACTTCATAGTTAATTCTTTTAATAAATATAGGTATATAATTAATATTTACTAATTAAATAGCCATATATTAATATTTCAATATTCTATAAGGTTTAATTATTAAATATTTATAATTAACCTTCAATTAATATTTTTATTGACATCACAACATAATACCACATTGACCTTCATGCATGCATACTTAAATTTGATCAAACCAAAATACATAAAAGATGCAACAAACATAAGCATGCTCAAACAAGGGTTCACAAATTCTCATCACCTTGACGAATTCAAGTAAGGTAGTCAATAAGAACTTGTCCACTATTTTAGGACAATGTTGGCTTAAGATATGAATTAGATTTGAATTCTATCTTCGCTCTCTTACCATTGAGATATAATGTGATTGAGCACATTCATCCTGACAATTCAGGGAAGTTGATGCCTAGTACCTACAAACCTGCATCACAAAGTCAAGCATGTACATACATTTATATATATGCCAAGAAATGGTAGAGATCAATACATTGTGTGGATACCGTACCTCACCATATCAGGCACATCAAATAGAAATATAAAACATACACACCATCCATACACATGCAGGTATATGGTTAGCAAAACATAAATATATATAACATCATCATATGCATATAATCATCATCATCTAACATGATATAATTGAAATGATCCAAGTATCATAACATTGAATCCTCAACTATAACTAAAGATCTAATATGCACATAAAAGTGGTCTAAAAAGGGTTTGGCATCATAAACATAAATAACAGTAAAGGGGTGGATATTGCAAAATTTTTAATGTGAAACTTATATAAGACATCCCATCAGAAACTATTAGGTAAAGAGGCAATAGTAATGGGAATAGAAAGATGCACAAAGGGGAGGGCATCAATCTAGAATCTCAAAATATGAGCAATCCTATTCTAGATAGGCAAAGGAGTATTGAAGAAGGAAATAGATCACTCACTCTCCTTAATTCTTTACCTAGAAGCCACTATTTAAATGTACAAATATCTTCTAAATTTATCTACCTCACTAACTCTAGTAAGACCCATCAAAGAAGTATCATCCACAACTATAAGTGATAGTGAGGAGTGACACTTTCTCCCTAGTTCCAACCCTGAATCAACCCTTGCCTAACATGAGCCTTGATGAATCTCCGCAGGCCTTCAAATATTAAAATAAAAAGATATGGTGGGAAAGGATCCTGTTGGAAAAACTCCTGAGGATCTCCAAAGTGCCCAAAAGACTCACTATTAATGAGAATAGAAAAATAAGAAGAGATAACATGACTTATAACCCATTTAATCCACTCACTTTCAAACCCAAAGGCTTTTAGGATCTTTAGCAATAATGACTAGTTGACACGATTATAAGCCTTAGCCATCTCTAGTTTGATAAACATACATTTTTCTTTAAAAATTTCCATGGAATCAATAACTTCAATAGAAACCACGACCCCATCTAGAATTTTCCAACTAGCAAAAAAACCTCCGAACTCTTTTGAAATAAGTGAACCAAGGCAAGGCTTGAGTCTCTACATAATCAACTTAGTAATAATATTGCAAACACTAAAAAGAGCTATCGATATAAATCAACTCTTTCAATTTTTGGGATAAGAGCTGTGAATGTAGCATTCATAGCTCTCAGCACCTATTTATTTCTTTGGGATTCGAAAACCACTTTTGAGTGGTCCAACATGATAATATCCTAAAATTCTTGATATAACTCAATAGGAAAATAATTGGGTCTAGGAGCTTTTCCTTTATTCATCTGAAACACAATCCCCTTGAGTTCCTCCAAATTAATGAGCTTGGTTAGAAAATCATTCATGTTTCATTAGTGATCAAAGAAGGGATGTATTCTAAGATTAGATCCTCCTCCCCCCTAGCCATAGGTTTATCCTTAGTTAAAAAACTTGAACAAAAAAAACAATCTATGTAGATATCAATATGAAAGAAGATAGAAGATGCCCTTCAAAGGATTTGAAATAAGTAGTGATATTAGCTTTCCTCCTATCTTTAACTAAGTTATGTAAAAAGTAAGTGTTTCTATCTCCTTCTTGTAACTAGTCAATGCAAGAATTCTGCTTCCAAAACATTTCTTCACAAAACTCCCATTCCTCGAGGTCCATAACAACTTCATATTCCAACTGAAAATGCTCTTAAGTCAAACCATGAACTACAATTTGATTTGTGATGACATATAAGTGTGATTGAGTAGTTTCCTTAACAATCAACATATTACCAAAGCATTGTCTATTCCATATTTTCAACATATACTTAACAAAATGATGCATTTTAGTAAAAGAGCACATTGCTGCCCCAAAAAATAGCTTTCCTTAGATCCACTAATCTAAAATAAATTCATTAATAGAAGAGTCTTGAAGTTGCGCATAAGTTCAAATTTAAAGGATGGATTCTTAGAAGTCCTGAAAAAATTGGCTGAAATCTTGATTGATCAATAGTCCAAGCCTTTCTAATCAAGGACTTCAGAGCTCATAGGCCAACTATCCCCCACCCAGAAATAAGACACTGGGAGCCTTTCATGAATTTCAAAGATAACATTATTCCTCAACCTCCTATTATTCTAGGTCAACATTCCATTGGAAGGATTAATATCAACCAATTTTAGAAACTTTATATTATCTTTTAAAAGTCTAGAGGAATGCTCCAACTTGCCAACACCTCCCTTTTTTCATCTAGACTCACAACTGCATTAAAATATCCTACAAGAACCCCAAGAAGATAAGGAGAAAGGTAACTTACCATTTTCATATGTGACCAAAATGTTGACTTCCCTAGAAGATCAGTTAGAGCATACACATTAGTAAGAAAATTACTTCAACTAATTTTAGACTTGAAGCAACCATAGACAAAGAATGACTAGTAGAAACCAACCACTTAGGAACAACTTTGCATGGATCCCAAAGACAAGCCACATTACCTTAACTACCTTGTGCCTTGATGCACTAACATTGTCCTCTACTTTAAACCATATAAGACAAGTTCAAAATACTTTCCATATACAACTTATTCTCCTAGATAAAAACAACACTAAGAGAATAAAGACAAATCAAATCCTAAATAGCCTTTTGTCTAGGGAAGCTATTCAAACCCCTTACATCCCATGAGAGAACAATCATTTTTTAGATGGTGAGAAGTGGGAATCAATGGTCTTAACTAACCCAGACTCAACTAAAGTATCATAATCAATTTCACTTTCTCCCAATATTTATTTCATCCCAATCTGGGAGGCCTACCAAGAAAACCCTTCTTAAGAGTTTTTTGCTGCAATCCCAATACCAAAGAAGATCCCTTTATTTTACCAAATTCTTTAGAATCCTTTTCAAGACAAAACAAGGAACTAAAAAAATATAAAACATCCTTCAAAACCTTACCTCCAATTGTATCCAAATCACCCAAAGCTAAAAAGAGAATATCTATATTCATATTTGAATCTAATCCATCAACCTAAGGTTTATTAGGAGGACTGTTCTCCTACTCCTCAACAATTTTCTCTGAGTTCATGGGATCCTGATCCATAGGCAACCTAACAAGGGCATCATCAAATTGATCTAGTTCTCTTAGAGCATTAAAGCTATTAACTACCTTATTAATTTTCTTATCCTTTAAAGTTCTCTTCTTCCCTCTTCCCTAATTACATGCCTTGACCTGAGTAAACCATCATTTTCTTGCCTCAGGTTTTCTTTCCCTTTGTCCTATTTAGGTGGGGGACAAAATGATCTATTACTATATGGCCCCGAGGAGTTTGATTTAGGGCACATCCTCTATAAGTGGTCATATTCATAAAAAATCAATAGTTTGACACAAGGGGCCCAATGACTTGCCCAATTGTGCAACTACTAAGTTGAAGATATCATTTCTCCAAAATTCCAATGGAACCCATGGAATCCTCACCTAGATTGGAGCCCTTGATTGAAGTTCTTCATTAAGCTTAAATCCAACATGCCACAATTTAATGAAGAGACCAAATTGATCGTAGAAGTAGGCCCCCCCTTCAAAAGCCTTATTTAGAGATAACATACAAGAGAAAATTACTAAAAAATAATCATTGGAAGTTAACACCACTTCCATTTCCCCCTTTGGATTCCATGTGCAGTGTGCCCATAATTTTAAGAAGGGTAAATAAACCTGAATCCCCATGAATCTATTGATCAAGACATGATTATCTAGATAATTAATATCATCTTCAACCTCATCAAGTTGGATCACAAGCAATGGCTTGGTGTCACTTCTTGCAAGGCATCCATTTACCTTTGTAGGCTCGAAGCCCTTAATTTGAGAAGATTTTCCTCCCATAATTGCAATAGTCAAACCAAAGAAAATATTATCATACATAAATTTAGTTTAAAATTCCCCTAAGACTGCATATCTCAAAGAAAGGTTTTTATTTCTAGATACATCTCCATGCAATGCCATACAAGGAAAGCTTTAGAGATTCAATACCCAAAACCTTCTCCAAACTTTAATGCATACAAAAAAAAGGCACAAGAAAGTACAAAGGGACAAGATCACACCCAAAAAGTGAATCAAAGTAGCCTCAGATGCCAAAGAGCCCCCTCCACACAAGAAAAAAAAACTAAGTAGAAAACCCCTAGCCTGGCACCATAGAATGCACTCCAAACACCCAAACAAAAGGTCTGATAGAAAACCATCAATATATGCATTCGATGACATACCATCAATTAAATTTTTTCTAGATTTCATTGACCATCCATTATCATTGAATTGACAAATACCTTCTTTTTTAATTGCCTTTGTTGAAATAACTTGCATATACTTTTTCATAGATGTTTCAAGATTTCTCCTCACTACATACAATACCCAATGAATGACCCAAGAGTACTCTATGCATTCAATATGCACTTATCCAATAAAGATTTTTTAGAATTTGCATTCAATTTGTACTCAACAAAAAAGACCTATTAGAATTTACATTTAATGAAAAATAATTTGCTTAAATTTATATAGAAATCAATGAGCACTCATCAATATGAGGAAGTCAAAAATAATTATCTCATTTTTTATTGTTGCAAATAATTGAAGCTCTTATAAAAAAGAAAAGAAAAGAGTTGTGCAATGATTGTTACCAACATAACTGTTAATATGTTGCCTCATAGATTGTAATTTTAAGTATATTTACTCAACATGAATATAGTGTATGAACTGAAGCTATGGAATTGTCCTTAAAGAAGAACACTATGCATACATGGCTAATTGATGCAGACCAAGGTAGGGAGGATCCAATTAAGGACAATCCAACATTATAGCTTTAGAATTACACAACGGAAATACACAACAACAAGATGTTTCAAAACATATTTTCATTAACATGCCTGGCTGTAAGGTCTTCCGGGTTAGGGCCAATTACAATCAGAAACAATTCTGCAAGATCAATAAGATCCAATACAACTCTAGTTAGTTCAGCTTTGAAGACTATCAACAATTGATGGAAACCCTAAGGCAGATCTAAACTTGAGCTCACAAGCCTCCAAGCAATCTGCTTTTCTCCAAGTATGCAAACCACTAGCTCTGCTATTACAAACTATCCAATGACAATCTGATCTGCAAGATCTCGCAGGATCTTTTCCACAACTTTACTTATCTAGCTCTCCCAGATCTGATTTCATGATCCTCTAAGTCATTCTCTCTGATGCTAAAAAACTACCCCAAACACCCCTTAAATACTAATCATCAACCACAAGTCGGCTGGATGAAACCCTTAACTCCTACAAACAAACATTAAATGCCATACAAGTCAGCTCTCAAATAGCCTTACAAACATTTAATTCAACATGTTGGCCTATAACAACAACTACCAAAAATAAATGCACCAAGTCAGCACAAAAAATTACACATAACTCCAGTCGGTAAGACCAACTAGGGTGAACCCACAATAGTGGGTTACACTTTTTTGCCTGAACGGACACTGAACTCTACATTTTGATAAAAACTTTTAAATTCAGATGCATATTGTTGTTAAACCATTTAAAATTAGAAGATGAAGTAAATTAGAGCCTTTTAAAATTTTCTATCTAGATTCTAAATATATATTTTATTTTTATTTTTGATTTGATTTGAATAGTTTTTTCTTTCTCCCACAAAAACTGGTATGTTGCTGAAAACGTCATTTTCAAAGAGTTACATTGTTTTCATAAAGCATAATTTTTTTAAAAAAATAGATATCAATGCGATTCTTTCGAAATTATTTTTTTAACATCCATATGGAGGGCATGCAATTTGTTTGATGACACTATCATGATTATTTCATATTTTAGTAATGTTTGAAGTTGACTAAAATGTAATTTTGACATACCTTGACTACATAGCTTATAATTTATCGTGTATTTGTCCAATTTCATTTTATTTTTATTTTATAGAAAGATAAATTAAATACCTAGGGCATGTATATTTTTTAGAATTTTTCTTCTCTCATTTACTATTTTCCATAAGCGTCAAACATAGAGGTATACATACAGTGAAATATCTATGTTTAGTAAAACTAAAAATACAAAGTCATAATAAACTTAATATATATTAACATTATAATAATTTGAAAGATTTTTCTTAGTAGTACCATACTGAATAGATAGGTTTTTCAAATGGATTCATTTGATCTCCCAAAAGATAAAGTCAAAGTGATTTTCTGTTAGCATTTTAATAGGTGCGAAGGAGACTCCATTGTAGGTATGAATGACGAGTATAGATGTTATATCAATGTTTTTTAAATCTAAGAGGCTTTGAACTAACCATTTGTAATTAATTCCTTCAAATGGAACCTCTTAAGGCTTAAATAGTCATATTTTATTAAAGATTTGTGATTTCAGCAAAAATTAGCATGTCTAAAAAAGTGTAACCCACTATTGTGGGGTCACCCACTACCGAGCACTAGAGAAACAACCAAGCGATAGTGAAACAACCAACCACACTAAGAAACACTGAGCAAAGTAGGTATTACCGAGCACCAATTCTACCAATCACCAGAAGTTCCACTGAGTTCCTTCAGTGACCGAGCTTCTTTTAATGACTAAGATTGTCGGTCAAGGCTGCAACCGAGTAACATCGGCCAAATAACAAACCACCCATGTAGTTTCATCGAGGACCAAGAATGCCCCTGCATCACTAATATTCTTAGTTGATTTGATATCATTTAAACTTAGTGCTACATGGTGGTAGATTATGCTTGTTGCAGTGCTAAGACATTGTATTAAATTGGTGCCTCTTATAACTGTCACAACCCATTTTTTATTTTATTGATGAAAAAGTTAATTCCACATGTCTAAGTTAAAAAATTTAGATTTAACCGAGTTCTTATTAAGATTATATATATATATATATATATATATATATATATATATATATATATATATATATATATGTGTGTGTGTGTGTGTGTGTGTGTGTGTGTGTGTGTGTGTGTGTGTACCACTTTCTCCTATAATTACTCCAAGTTTTTTAGAACCGTGAGAGTGGAAAGGAAGAATACAAAGGGTATGAGGGGGTGGATATTAAAGGGACATGAAAAATGATTCTGTTAGAATTTACATTTAATGAAAAATTTCCTAGAATTCACCAAAAGGAGAATATTCGCCACTAAAAATTACCTTGGCTCCAACTTGCCAACACCTCCCTTTTTTCATCTAGACTCATAACTGCATTAAAATATCCTACAAGAATCCCAAGAAGATAAGGGGCAAGGGAGCTTACCATCTTCATATGTGACCAAAATGTTGACTTCCCTAGAAGGTCAGTTAGAGCGTACACATTAGTAAGAAAATCACTTCAACTAATTTTATACTTGAAGCAACCATAGACAAAGAATGATTGGTAGAAACCCACCACTTAGGAACAAATTTGCATGGATCCTAGAGACAAGCCACATTACCTTAACTACCTTGTGTCCCGATGCACTAACATTCCTCTACTCTAAACCGTAGAATTCAAGTTTGAACAACATACCTTCCATAGACAACTTAGTCTCTTGGATAAAAAAAACATTAAGAGAATGAAGATGAATCAAATCCTGAATAGCCTTTTGTCTAGGGAAGCTATTCAAACCCCTTACATTCCATGAGAGAACAATACTTTTTTAGATGGTGAGAAGTGGGAATCAATGTTCTTAACTAACCTAGACTCAACTAAAGTATCACAACCAATTTCACTTTCTCTTGATCTTTTTTCCACCCCAATTTGGGAGGCTTACCAAGAAAACCCTTCTTAAGAGTTTTCTGCTGCAATCCCAATACCAAAGAAGATCCCTTGATTTTACCAACTTCTTTAGAATCATTTTCAAGACCAAATAAGGAACTAACCAAATCTAGAAAACACCCTTCAAAACCATACCTCCACTTGTATCCAAATCACCCAAAGCTAAAAATAGAATATCTATATCTATATTTGAATCTAATCCACCAACCTAAGGTTCATTGTGAGGAGTGTTCTCTTACTCCTCAACAATTTTCTCTGAATTCATGGGATCTTGATCCATAGGCAACCCAACAAGGGTATCATCAAAATGATCTAGCTCTCTTAGTGAATCAAAGCTATTAAACACCTCATTAATTTCTTATCCTTTAACGTTCTCTTCTTCCCTCTTCCCTAATTACACACCTTGACCTGAGAAAACCATCATTTTCTTCCATCGTGTTTTCTTTCTCTTTGTCCTATTTAGGTGGGGGATAAATTGATCCATTACTATATGTCCTTGAGGATTTTTATTTAGGGAACATCCTCTGTAAGTGGTAATATTCATGAAAAATTCAATAGCAAAAAGGTAGAATTTCATAATCTAATTCTTGAATCCAAGAATTTGGACCAAGGAAAACTTCCATGGAGTCAAGTAAGGGATTACTAAGATCAATTTCAACAAACATGAGCATAGGTGATTACATTTTTTTTCCATATTTTGACACAAGGGGCCCATTGAATTTCCCAATTGTGCAACTACTAAGTTGAAGATATCATTTCTCCAAAATTCCAATGGAAACCATGGAAGCCTCACCTAGATTGGAGCTCTTGATTGAAGTTCTTCAGTAAACTTAAATCCAACATGCCACAATTTAATAAAGAGACCAACTTGATTGTAGTAGGGCCCACCTTCAAAATCCTTATTTATATCTGACATACAAGAAAAAATTTCTAAAAATAATTATTGGAAGCCAACATCACTTCCGTTCCCCCCCTTGGATTCCATGTGCAATCTACCCATAATTCTAAAAAGGGTAAATAAACCTAAATCCCCATGAATTTATAGATCAAGACATGATTATCCAGATAATTAATATCATTTGTAACTTCACAAGCAATGGCCTAGTGTCACTTCTTACAAGGCATCCATTCACCTTCGTAGGCTTGAACCCCTTAATTTGAGAAGATTTTCCTCCCATGAGTGCAATAGTTGAACCAAAGAAAAGATTATCATACATAGATTTAGTTAAAAATTCCCCTAACACTACATATAAAAAAAAGGAAGGTTTTGATTTCTAGATACATCTCCATGCAATGCCATGCAAGGAAAGATTCATAGATTCAATACCAAAAACCTTCTCCAAACTTGAATGTATACAAAAGAAAGGCACAAGAAGTACAAAGGGACAAGATCACACCCAAAAAGTGAATCACAATAGCCTCAGATGCCAAAGAACCACCTCTAGACAAGAAAAAAAAAACTAAGTAGAAAACCCCCATCCTGGCACCATAGAATGCACCCCAAACACCCAAACAAAATATCTAATAACAAACCATCAATATATGCATTCAACGACATACCGTCGATTAAAATTTTTCTACATTTCATTGACCATCCATTATCATTGAGTTGACAAATACCTTCTTTTGTAATTGCCTTTATTGAAATAACTTGTAACATATACTTTTTCGTAGATGTTTTAAGATGTCTCCTCACTACACACAATACTCAATGAATGACCCAAGAGTGCTCTATGCATTTATCCAATAAAGAATTTTTAGAATTTGCATTCAATATGTACTCTCCCAAAAAGACCTGTTAGTTTACATTTAATGAAAAAAGATTTTCCTAAATTTATATAGAAATCAATGACCACTCATTAATATGAGGAAGTAAAAAATAGTTATCTCATTTTTTATTGTTGCAAATAATTGAAGCTCTTATAAAAAAATAAAAAATGTCGTGCAATGATTGTTACCAGCATAATTGTTAAGATGTTGCCTCGTAGATTGTAATGTTAAGTATATTTACTCAACATGAATATAGTATATGAACCAAAGCTATTGAATCGTCCTTAGAGAACAACACTACGCATACATGGCCAATCTTCTTAGTTGAGTTGATATCATTTAAACTCAGTGCTACACAGTGGTAGATTATGCTTGGTGCAATGTTAAGACATTGTACTAAATTGGTGCCTCTTATAACTGTCACAACCCATTTTTAATTTTAATGATGAAAAAGTTAATTCGACATATCTAAGTTAAAAAAATTTAGATTTAATTGGGTCCTTATTAAGATAAAAGATATATATATATATATATACACACACACTCCACTTTCCTAATTACTCCAAGATAGGCAAAGGAGTAATTCTATTCTAGATAGGCAAAGGAGTATTCAAGAAGAAAATAGATGACTTTCCATCCTTAATTCTTTACCTAGAAGCTACTATTTAAATGTACAAATATCTTCTGAATTTATCTACCTCAATAACTCTAGTAATACCCATCAAAGCAATATCATCCAAAACTATAAGTGACAATGGGGAGTAACACTTTCTCCCTAGTTCTAATCCTGAATCAACCCTTGCCTCACAAGAGCCTTGACGAATCTCCCTAGGCCTTCAAATATTAAAATAAAAACATATGGTGGGAAATGATCCTATTGAAAAAAATCCTAAGAGGCTTCAAAGAGCTTAGAAGACTCACTATTAATGAGAACAAAAAAACAAGAGGAGATGACACAACTTATGACCCATTCAATCCACTCACTATCAAACCCAAAGGCTTTTAGGATCTTTAGAAATAAGGACATGTTAACATGATTATAAGACTTAGCCATATATAGCTTGATAAAATAGATTTTTCTTTAGAAATTGCCATGGAATCAATATCTTCAATAGAAACCGTGACCCCATCTAGAATTTTCCTACTAGCAAAAAAACCTATCAACTCTTTTGAAATAAGTGAACTAAGTGTTAGCATGAATGTTGTTAACAAGGTAGATTGGATGTTGATAAGAGATGAATGAGTTCTTATATGTTACATTCATGACTGGGTTTGTCATTTATGTCAACATATATGCTTTCTAGACAGAGTTAATAGAGTTATAGACATATAATTGCTTCACAAGGTTTTATGCTGATGAAATTAGTTATGAAAATATTTATTTGAATTCACAAATGTTTTCTGATGATGTGGTTATAATCTCATAAAAATTTATGTAGATATGTTTGAGTTATGCAAAGTTTACTGAATATTGTTCACAGTGAGAATTTCTAGGAATTGGTAACATTTATTCAAAATTTATTGTTTCACCAAGGTTGAAGCTAGTTTAGAGAGGTTGTTGATGACATTTAGGATGATCAGATAAACATGATAGGATCTACTTTTCATTCTGCGAAGACTTGTGGATGATGTGAAGCGTGTTACTTCTTTGTGAACCGACTAGAGATTAATAATTTTATGGAAGTGTTTAGATGTAATCTAACATGTATTGTAAATTATTATTGATGTCCTATACTATTAATTGTAAATTGAGTAAGCCTTTTGGCTGACTCAATAATCATTAGGACTTGGTATAAATTGAAGGAAGGTTATTTGATGTAAGGGTGTCATAAGGGGTATCATAAGGATATCATGCGGTCATGAGATGTTGTGCGGGCTTTGAATGCAAAATGCTTATGATCAGAGCAAAAGATGATGTTGTTGGTTGTTGAGGATTTCAAAGGAACTGTACAATCAAAGAGAGTTCCTATTTTAGTCAATTCATCATTGGATGTGTAATCCTGAAGATTTTTTAGTGAAGATAGTCTTGAAGAAATTTGGACAGTGGGTTTAGTTGTCTTCATTATGTTTCTCAATCAACTCCTCACAGGGTTGGGATGTTTTAGAAGGGATAAAAAGACTCCTAACATGGACTCATATGTACTGATTGTATTGTAAAATACTTCTAACAAGGTCTATCATTTCAAAAGGAAATTTTATATTAGTACATCATCTTGTGGGCATCATTCCCACCAAGGTTTTCCCTCTAATCAAGGGTTTCCCTAGTTAACATATCTGATGTTTTTGTGTATGTAAATATAATCTTGTGGTTATTATTGTTATTGATTACAAGCTTAAGATTTGATAGAGTTGAATTTAAGTTAATTAAGCTCACAACTGATTCACCCCCCTCTTAGTTGTGTTGGTTGACTTTTTTTTCTAACACTAAGCCAAGGCTTGAGTCTCTCCATAATCAACTTAGTAATAATATTGAAAACATTAAAAAAAGATACCAGTCTAAATCAACTCTTTCACTTTTTGGGATAAGAGCTACAAATTTAGCATTCATAGCTCTCAACATCTATTTATTTCTTTGGAATTCCAAAACCACCTCTGAGAACATGACAATATCCCCAAATTATTGATATAACCCAATTTAGGAAAATCATTGGGTCCAGGAGCTTTTCCTTTCTTCACCTGAAACAAAATCCCCTTGAGTTCCTCCAAATTAATGAGCTTGGTTATAAAATCATTCATCTCATTACTGATCAAAGAAGGGATATATTCTAAGATTAGATCATCCTTCACCCTAGCCATAGGTTTATCCTCAGTAAACAAACTTGAATAGAAATGAACAATCTTTGTAGATATCATCATGAAAGAAGAGAGGAGATGCCCTTCTGAGGATTTTAAAGAAGTAATGAGATTACCTTTCGTCCTATCTTTAATTAAGCTATGTAAAAAGGAAGTATTTCTATATTCTCTTGCTTGTAACTAGTTAATGCAATAATCTTGCTTCCAAAACATTTCTTCACAAAACTCTCATTCCTCAAGGTCCTTAAAAAATTAAAATTCCAATTGAAAAGGCTCTTTAGTCAAACCACGAACTGTAATTTGATGTGTGATGACATCTAAGTGTGATTGAGTAGAACTTTCCTTAAAAATAAACATATTACCAAAACATTGTATATTCCTTCTTTTCAACATATACTTAACAAACTAATGCCTTTTAGTAAAAGAGTACATTGTTGTCCCAAGAACTAGTTTTCGTTAGATCCACTAATCTAAAATAAATTCATGGATAAAAGAGTCTTGAAGCCATGTATAAGTTCAAATTTAAAGGACCGATTCTTAGAAGTTCTGAAAAAGCTGGTTGAAATCTTGATTGACCAATACTCTGATCCTTTCTAATCAAGGACTTTAGAGCACATAGTCCAACTATCCCCCACCCGAAAATAAGATACTAGGAACTTGTCAAGTATTTCAAATATAACATTATTCCACCACCTCCTATTATTCTAGGTGAACATGCCATTGGAAGGATTAATATCAACCAATTTTAGAAAATCTATTTTAAATATCTAGAGGAATGCTCCAACTTGCCAACACCTCCCTTTTTTCATCTAGACTCACAACCACATTAAAATTTCCTATAAGAATCCCAAGAAGGTAAGGGGCAAGGGAACTTACCATCTTTATATGTGACCAAAATGTTGAATTCCATAGAAGGTCAGTTAGAGCATACACATTTTAAAGAAAATTACTTCATTTAATTTTAGACTTGAACTAGCAACCATAGACAAAGAATGACTAGTAGAAACCAACCACTTAGGAAATTTTTTTCATGGATCCTAGAGACAAGCCACATTAAATTATCTACCTTGTGCCCCGATGCTCTAACATTGTCCTCTACTCGAAACCATAGAAGCCAAGTTCAACATACCTTCTATAGACAACTTAGTCTCATGGATAAACATAAAATTAAGAGAATAAAAATGAATCAAATCTTGAATAGCCTTTTGTCTTGGGAAGCTATTCAAATCCCTTACATTCCATGAGAGAAACATTATTTTTTAGATGGTGAGAAGTGGGAATCAATGGTCTTAACTAACCTAGACTTAACTAAAGTATCACAATCAATTTCACTTTCTCTTGATCTTAATTTCATCCCAATTTGGGAGGCCTACCAAGAAAACCCTCCTTAATAATTTTTTGTTGCAATCTCAATACCAAAGAAAATCCCTTTATTTTACCAACTTATTTAGAATCCTTTTCAAGGCCAAATACAAAACTAACCAAATCTAAAACATCCTTACAACCTTACCTCCAATCGTATCCAAATCACCCAAAGCTAAAAAGAGAATATCTATATCCATATTTGAATCTAATCCACCAACCTAAGGTTCATTGGGAGGAGTGTTCTCCAGCTCCTCAATAATTTTCTATGAATCCATGAGATCCTGATCCATAGGCAACCCAACAAGGTCATCATGAAAATAATCTAGTTCTCATGGAGAATCAAAGCTATTAAATACCTCATTGATCTTCTTATCCTTTAAAGTTCTCTTTTTCCATCTTCCCTAATTACATGACTTGACCTGAGCAAACCATCATTTTATTCCATTAGTTTTTCTTTTCCTTTTCCCTATTTAGGTGGGGGGCAAACTGATCTATTACTATATGGCCCGGAGGAGTTTTATTTAGGGCACATCCTCTTTAAGTGGTCATATTCATGAAAATTTGAATAGTAAAAAGGTAGAGTTTCACAGTCTAATTCTTGAATACAAGAATTTGGACCAAGGAAAATTTCCATGGAGTCAAGTAAGGGCTTACTAAGATCAATTTCAACAAACATGAGCATAGGTGATTATCTTTTTTTTCCATAGTTTGACACAAGGGACCCATTGACTTGCCCAATTGTGCAACTACTAAGTTGAAGATACCATTTCTCCAAAATTCCAATGGAACCCATGAAATCCTCACCTAGATTAACGCCCTTGCTTGAAGTTCTTCATTAATCTTAAATCCAAAATGCCACAATTTAATGAAGAGACCAAATTGATTGTAGAAGTAGCCCCCCCTTCAAAAGCCTTATTTATATCTGACATACATGAGAAGATTACTAAAAAATAATTTTTGGAAGCCAACACCACTTCCATTTCCCCCTTTGGATTCCATGTGCAGTGTGCCCATAATTCTAAGAAGGGTAAATAAACCATAATTTCCATAAATTTATTGATCAAGATATGATTATCCAGATAATTAATATCATCTTCAACCTCATCGAGTTGGATCACAAGCAATGGCCTAGTGTCACTTCTTGTAAGGCATCCTTTTCCTTCGTAGGCTTGAAGCCCTTAATTTGAGAATATTTTCTTCCCATAAGTGAAATAGTCGAACCAAAGAAAAGATTATCATATATAAATTTAGTTTAAAATTCCCCTAACACTACATATCTCAAAGAAAGGTTTTGATTTCTAGATACATCACCATGCAAGGAAAGCTTCATAGATTCAATACCCAAAACCTTCTCCAAACTTTAATGCATACAAAAGAAAGGCACAAAAATGTGCAAATGGCCAAGATCACACCCAAAAAGTAAATCACAGTAGCCTAAGATGCCAAAGAGCCTGATGGAATATGGATGAAGTGACTGAGAGGGGGGGGGGTGAATCAGTCAACCATAAATTTTGACTATTTAATTCTTTGCAGATCCCTTTAAGATATCTTAACAATGTTATCTGTTTTAGCACTCGGTAAATAGATTGCAGTAACTTTGAAGATGCAGAAAGTATTATCAATATTATCTTTAGATATTCATCAGAACATGTATATGATTGTGAAAGCAATTAAGAACACAAGAGACACAAGATTTAACATGGAAACCCAATATGGGAAAAACCACCAATGTATCTAGATATTGATTTTCACTTTTCTGAAGTGATGCCCGGTTAGAAGCCAACCCGGTAAAAGGTTACAAAACACACTGTTAGGTGTGACCTTGTTAGAGGATTTAAATCACCCTGCTAGGAGTGGCCTGGTAAGAGGTCTTGAAAACAATTCAATGGAATTGTCACCTTGTTAGAGGATTTATATTATGGCTGTTAAACCAACTCGGTTAAGAGATTTAGAATTCACTGTTACAATGATAAGAAGGTAACAATGAGAAAATGACCTGTATAATAATGCAACTGTCTTGCTGATTACAGATCTCTGTTCTGCATAAGTCTGATCCTTTTTGATCGAATAAGTCTCTGCTGCTCCTCAAGGATATTTGAACATCCTTCACAAATTCGCATATACCTTTCCTTCTGTAAATCTTCTGCTGTATTGTTTTTTTTACTTTTCACATTTGACCTTTTATTTATATGATTTTGGATTAGTCAAATTGACATTATTTAGTATAACAGTCGGCTAAATTAAGTAAACTCTATTTGCAAAAATCCTTCAAGGGCCGACAGTGCTCGGTGACCATATCTTTCTATAATCTTTCGGTGACCGAGGGAACTCGGTAAACACCGACAATTCTTTACCTTTGATAACCGACTGAACTCGGTAAACACTATCTTTTCTTCGGCAACCGAGTGAACTCGGTAAACACTAAACTTTCTTCGGCAACCGAGTGAACTCGGTAAACACTAAACTTTCTGTCTGGTAGACCGACTGAGCTCGGTAGAAGCTGATTGCTGTGGACTATGACATAGTGTGACATCAAAGACAATACATAATTGAGTAGCAATTTCCTTCAGACAATTGTTTCCAACAGAGCCCCCTCCACACAAGAAAAAAATAAAAGGTAAAAGCATAATAAGATGTCACCCTTTTACAAATGATAAGGCTAACAAAATCAAAGTTGTTCAACTTCAATAGTATAAAAATGACATTTATATTTGGAATTTGAAGATGATGTAAACGAATTAAATGTGATAAAATGGATGAAGTTTATGATTAATATTTTTAATAATTTTTTTGAATAACAATTGATATATTTTTTTAATTTTTAAAAATAATTTTTCAGTTGTTGAAAAATGCTAAAAATTAGGGGTCTAGTTCCCACCAAAAAATTATATGTAAATAAATATTTTTCCCCCTAATTTCAAAATATGTCATAGATGACATATATAGCTAGTGCATGAAGAAATAAAAATTAGTTTGTGACATATATTTTATCTTTTATAACAATTCAAATTCCAACTCACTGAAATCAACAGTTTTCATCTCGCATCATATTTTTCATAACAAATCTATCCCAATCAAAAAAAGAAATATATATTTTTGAAGAGGACTCTCTCCTCTAGTGGACCATATATTTTTCAAATTTATTTAATATAATTTACTATTTTTTTCTTTCTCCGAATCAACATCTCCTGAAGTGTTAAAATACCTACTTGCAATATTTTTTAATTACAATAAACTATGTCTGATTAAAACACTATAATTCTAAGGGGGTTCGGGTGTTACGTATTTATATGAGGATATTCTTGACTCTAATCTCTACAAAAGGGTATTTTTTATTTTTTTAAAATATCATTAAACAGATTAAGAGTTATTGAAATGCCACTTTTCTGAAATAATTTTATTTTTATGGTATTTGGACCCAAAGTGGTATAAAACATGCATTTAATAGACATTTCCAATTGGGAATGTTAAAGAACTTATCTAACTTAGCTAGAATTAATCTAGCTAGACCATATGTTTGACTAAAATTAATTTTCAGTTAGAAATACTAAAATTCAGTTGTGTTGATAAGTTAGCCTAAAAGGTGACACCTGATTGTTCTTTTACCTCAAAACTAAGTAGAAAACCCCCAGCTTGGCACCATAGAGTGCACTCCAAACACCCAAACAAAAGCTTTGATAGAAAACGGTCAATATATGCATTCAACGACATACCATCGATTAAAATTTTGCTAGATTTCATTGACCATCCATTATCATTGAATTGACAAATACCTTCTTTTGTAATTGCCTTTGTTGAAATAACTTGCATATACTTTTTCGTAGATGTTTCAAGATTTATCCTCACTACACACAATACTCAACGAATGACCCAAGAGTGCTCTATGTATTTGATATGCACTTATCCAATAAAGATTTTTTAGAATTTGCATTCAATATGTTCTCAATCAAAAAGACCTGTTAGAATTTACATTTAATGAAAAATGATTTGCTTAAATTTATATAGAAATCAATGAGCACTCATTAATATGAGGAAGTCAAAAATAATTATTTCATTTTTTATTGTTGCAAATAATTGAAGCTCTTATAAAAAAATAAAAAATGAGTTGTGCAATGATTGTTACCAGCATAATTGTTAAGATGTTGCCTCATAGATTGCAATGTTAAGTATATTTACTCAACATGAATATAGTGTATGAACCAAAGCTATGTAATCGTTCTTAAAGAAGAACACTATGCATACATGGCTAATCTTCTTAGTTGATCTGATATCATTTAAACTAATTGCTACATGATGGTAGATTATGCTTGTTGCAGTGCTAAGACATTGTACTAAATTGGTGCCTCTTATAACTGTCACAACCTATTTTTTATTTTAATGATGAAAAAGTTAATTCCACATGTCTAAGTTAAAAAAAGTTAGATTTAACTGGGTCCTTATTAAGATTTTATATATATATATATATATATATATATATATATATATATATATATATATATATACCACTTACCCTAATTATTGTGGATATTAAAGGGACATGAAAAATAATTTTGGGGAGGGTTATTTGGAAAAAAAAAAGGACCGTGAGTTTGTTTTCATGGTTTTTTTTTAAAAAAAAAAAATTTGGACTTGGTGGTGCCTCTAGAACTGTGCTTGGGACCTCAATTCATCTTCTCCTATGTTTTCTGATGGTATTTTGAGGTATGAAAATTGGGCTGCCTTTATAAGTTTGAAGGTATCAAAGGGAAATTAGAAGCACAATTATAACGGTATCTGTGATGTTCTGATTACGTATCCCTTGATTTTGTTTGCATTCGAAGTAGTTGAATATGCGCTCTTTCGAATTGTTCTGAATGTTGAATATACATGCACCAGATTTGTAATGGTATTCTTTGAATTCGATGGACCATTGATTTCTTTCTCATTTCATTTAGCAAATGTTTTATTTCCTGTTATTATATTTCAGTCCATATCAAAGTCATATTGGAATGGTTGATGGTTTTCTTCAATAATTCATTGGCATCTCTGATTTCTTGGTCTTCAGAATGTGCATGTCATCCACACTACATTTTCATTATTTTTCTATCAAACATTCCTCTTTTAGGTGGTCGATAAGCTACTGAAGATGTTGTCTCACATTTTAATGTATCACATAACCCATGTTCTCTCTTTGCAAGTAAGAATCCTTGTGAAACCCTTATGTGTGACTCTCTTTAATCTGGTACTTTTCTCTCTTTTTAAGCTTGTGATGTCTATTATTGGGCATTCCCTTCTCTTGAAGATTCTATTCTTGCTACTGATCGATTTTGGAGAAAACTATTTGGGTCTCTTTTTATCTTGTTACATGTAACGACATTGTTTGTGCTTGGATCTGATTGATTTTTGGGTTGTTCTTATGGAGTAACTATTTATTCTTTTGTGGTACATTGATTCTATGGCATCTAATCTTTGTTCAAGTTATTCTGGGACTAATTTTTGTCTTGTCTTGAAGATAGCGTTGGCTTTGGAGCCTCAAACCATGGTGGGTTTATACCTGTGCTAATGGGAGCGAAGAGATGTTTATCAAATGATAACTTTCAAACACTCCTTCATCTTTAATATTTGTCTCCATTCTATCTTGGAAACATAGAAGAACATTAATACAATTATGACTACTCTAGTAGGTTGCGAACTGGAATGGAATAAAAAGATTGTGTATGATTACTTCCACTTTCAGAAATGTCTCTTAGATTAAGATAAAACTTTGTTTTTGGTTTATGAATTCTCTTGCATTTTATAGTTGATATGGTAGGAAGAAAAGAGGGCTTGGAATAAAAAGATAACTCTTCTTTCCTAATTTTGTGCAAGCTAACTTAAAGCCATTCTTTGAACCTGCATTGGCGTTTTTAGGTGTATTTATATATGAGCCCATTATTGGAGCGGTCATGTTATGACAAAATGAAAGATTGTATTCTGACTCCTTTGATTTTTATAGATAATAATCTTATATTTTGTAAAGCCAACATCTATCAATTACATATTCATGGCTGCTGCGTAACCCAATAGGCAAAGGAAATAGCTTAGGGAAATGACTTTATTGCATTTTGATCTAAGCTAGTTGCAATATTGTAAAGAATATAGAGTAACACTATATTATGGAAACACACAGGAATGATGCTATGTTTCAGCAATGAATAAATTCAAAACTTCCAAAACAGGGCAGAGACAAAAATATAAACAGAGTTGGAAAAATATGCAAGCTTTTTTTTGCTTCTATTTAATCTAAAAACACTTCTACAATAAGAAAAATAAACTTGCTAACTGGGGTTGTATACAAACTTCTTAGAGCTTCTCAAAGCTCTTACAAGATTATCTGAAGCAATCACTACTTAACAGAATAATCTTTTACAACTGCTGTTGAAGAACTTCTCAAATAAAAATAAAGTATTATAAAAACACTTTATCTCTTGCTGCTACATACAAAAGAGAACTTACATTCATCATGTGGAAGAATAAAGACATTATTCCCTTTATAGAAAATTTGCTGTCTAATGGAAGAAATTAGAAGTCCAAAGAAGAAATCAGATTTCCCTAAAATTTGATTTGAACTTATCTCTCAAAGTCCACACAAAAAATCAGATTTAAACTTATCATTTTAAAACTCAAATAAAGAGGCTAAGACAATCAGATTTTATTCTGAAAATCCAACAAATATTACCTCGGGAGCCAATAAAGACATTTGTAGCCGCTTCTTGGATCACTTAATGAAAATATATCATTATTGAGCGATTGCTTATGATCTCTGAGAATAAAAGATTAATATGAATAGAAGGTATTTGAAGTTTCAACCTTTTGTAATGGAGTAAATTTTACATTCCCGTGTAAGATTCCATTTTTACAATTTTGTCCACTCTATTCTAAGACACAAATCCTGCCACCCTTCACTATCCTTGTCATCTTTCCAGCTCACCATCCAATTCGGATTTGTGTTATGGAATCCTAACAGTTTCTAGACACGTGCACGTCGTGGAGACGTCCGTGCAACATGCTCTCATCCGTGAATCTATAGACATGTAGAGAGTCATTTGAGTGTTACAAACCTGTCACCCTGTAGTTGTAACACCCATGATGATGGGATTCTTGTGTGGAATCCGTCTGCGGTATTCAAAATCCCCTTATTTGCATGCATTTTCTCTCTCTTTATCACTCATTCGAACGCTCTTGCTTCTTGGTTGCTCATTTTGATCTCCACATTTGCACTCTTGCTCTTTACACAATCATATGCCTCCATTCTTGCACTTTGACACCATTTTTTGTTATAGGTTTTCCACCATTATTGACATCAAGATCTCATATTCGGCTATTCCACATGCATACAAGCACTTTACTTTCATTTGGGGAGTTCTCTCCATTTCTTTGTGTACTTTAAGCATATCTATTATCTTCATCTCATTTCTATTTAGTATTGTTATTCTTTATCTCTGTTATCAATTATCTATCACCGAATGTTGTGTCTATTGGATGTCCACGGAAGTGGAAAAACAAAAGCGGGGGTTTGACTAAGGCAAACCTCTTAAATGACTCACCAATTTTCCCTTCTTATATGTGTGCAGGTTTTGTTTGTGGGCTCGAAGCTCTATTTGGATCACATTATTAACCAACGAACTGGGTTATTCCTCTCCACTTTATTTTCTTTCATCTCACTTCATTATAAAATATAAAATCTAATCACTTTGCACTTAAATCTGTCATTTGCTTCCCTTGGCATACTTAGAGTAGGATTTTATCTTTCTTATTCATATTTTGTGTGTTTACTTCATTTTATTTGCATAGATTAGACTTGATTTTTCTTCTATCCATATTATTTTGTGTTTTCCTGTACTCAACCTGTGTGAGATGCCAGTGCGTCGTGCTTATGTCAAGGGTGAATCCACAATAGTGGGTTACACTTTTTTGCCTGAATAGACACTGAACTCTATATTTTGAAAAAAAAATCAGATTCAGATGCATATTGTCGTTAAACCATTTGAAATCATAAGATGAAGTAAATTAGAGTCTTTTAGGATTTTCTGTGTAGATTCTAAAGATATTTTTTATTTTTATTTTTGAATTGATTTGAATGATTTTTTATTTCTCCAACGAAAACTGGTATGTTATTGAAAACGTCATTTTCAAAGAGTTACATTGTTTTCATAGAGTATAATTTTTTTTTTCTAAAATAGATATCAATGTAATTCTTTCGAATTTAGTTTTGTAACATCCATATGGAGGGCATGCAATTTGTTTGACGACATTATCATGATTATTTCATATTTTATTAATGTTTGAAGTTGACTAAACCATAATTTTGACATACCTTGACTACATAGCTTATAACTTGTCGTGTATTTATCAAATTTTTTTTTTTTTTTTTTGGATAGAAAGATAACTTAAATACATAGGGCATAGATATTTTTTAGATTTTTTTTTCTCTCATTTAAGTATTTTTCCATAAGCGTCAAACATAGAGGTAGACATACGGTGAAATATCTTTGTTTAGTAAAAATAAAAAATACAAACTCATAATAAACTTAATATATATTAACATTATAATTGTTGGAAATATTTTTGTCAATAGTACCTTACTAAATAGATAGGTTTGTCAAATGGATTCATTTGATCTAACAAAAGATAAAGTCCAACTATTTTTTTTCAGCATTTTAATAGGTGCGAAGGAGACTCCATTGCAGGTATGAATGAGGAGTATGTTGGCAAGTTGTCTATACTGAAGTATATGACTAGATATAGTGTTTTCATTATGGAAACAAAGTCATATAGTAGTTTGGAGTCAGCGTACTAAGTGTAAAGATCAGAATTCAGTTAAGTGTTGAAGATTGGACATCATACAGAGCACCAAAGACTTAGAGCATCAGCGCACGTGTGTACGGATGAATTATGGTATGCACCCTGAAAGTTAAGGTTGTTAGACTATACTTATGCTTAGTCTAAGAGCGCATAAGTAGATATGCAAAGATGTGAAAGTTACAGTTAGTTGAAGTTGCACAGCTAGAGTGTGCCAGTAGAGAACAGAGCATGGAGCCGACAGTGACTATTTTGGT
Organism: Chamaecyparis obtusa; assembly: GCA_027943335.1. Lineage (NCBI taxonomy): Eukaryota > Viridiplantae > Streptophyta > Pinopsida > Cupressales > Cupressaceae > Chamaecyparis > Chamaecyparis obtusa. The sequence goes on along the minus strand of BSBK01001361.1, from coordinate 641,350 downwards.
TTGCGATAATAAATTAATGTTGTAGAGGCTATGCGCCCATTGTATTTAGGTTTCCGACATATGTACATGTATAATTGTAAGCACGCTTAAGACAATTCACTTGGAAACATTGTTTGTAATTAGTTATAGGGCCGACCTAATTGTTTTATTTATATGAGCATATAAATATAAGGTGCGCCCATTGTATTCGATATGGAAGTTGTAATAGAGTTTTGATAAGCAGAGAAAAGGTATGTGAAGTGAGCATAAGATATATTAGAGCTTTGCTAGAGGTCAAAGCATCAGCACACCAAATGAACTGATGTGACAAACAGTGTCACAGTGAACAGTTCACCTGTAGATATAGTGTGTATCTGAAACAAAAGGTTGTAGCCTTCACCATTTGAGCAGTGAGTTCTAGGATAGTGAGTCCACTCCCCTAATAGGGATCATTGTAAAAGACTCCTAACAGGGTCCGACCCTTAACAATGTCTACTATACTAAAAGCATTGTAAAGCTACTCCTAACAGGGTAAAAGATCTTCTAACAAGAATCACAAAACACTAGTGCAGATTATTAGTGGGTATCAAGTCCCATCAAGGTTTTTACCTATTTGGGTTTCCTTGTAACCATATTGGTGTCATGTGTTGATTTCATGTTTCATGTTTCATGTTTCATGTTTATGTGAATGTTTAATTCAATTCTTAAGCATTTATGTTCTACATAAAGATTAAAGTAAAAAGTTAAAATACAGTGAACACTGATTCACCCCCCCTCTCAGTGTTGCCATTCCTAACAATTGGTATCAGAGCTCTAGTCCTTAGCACAAAAGTTTAACCACTTGAGGAGATCATGGACAAAGTAGATATGAAACATCTGAAGAAAAATCTTGAAGCCGCTCTTGAAGACCCGGACAATTCAGAAAGAGAAATTGAAGAACTAAAAGAAAAATTTAGTGATGCTCAATTAGTTATTAAGAGACTAAGAAAAGATTTGAAAGGACACTCTAATAGTGAACTTGAAGAAAAAGTCAAGAAGTTGAGTGAAGAAAATGCATCCTTATTGAGTTAGCTTGAAGAATTTGATGACAAACTAATGAACAATCAAGATGTCTACAATGAACAAGTCAAGGAGAACCTTCAACTGAATGAAGAACTAAGGGAAGCTAACTTAGAAATCTTGGATCTAAAGAATTACAAAGAAATATTGGAGTCTGAATTAAAAGAAGCAAAGAATCATATTGACAAATTACACACTAATGCTAAGTTGGTAGAATCAGAGTTGTATGAAAGAAGAATCAAAGGAGACACTAGCTGCATTGGATACAATGAAGCACAAAATTAGATTGATAGTATGTGAGCAAGAAAGGAGTCACAAAAGAACTCTACTGATGATGAGAAGACTGAAGATCAAACCAAAGACAATGGTGGTCCTCTTAGGAATGAGCGCAAGCAAGTAGAATGCACTTATTTTGCTTGTAACAAGCATGGACACATTGCAAGAAACTATACAGAGGTAAAACCTTTTAATGGATAATGTTATTCATGTAATAGATTTGGTCATAGAGCTATGAATTGCAAGACTAGTAAGAAGAATAGAACTCAGCAAGATCAAAGAAATCAGAATCAGACAAATGTTAGAAGTTCTCAGAATGTTACATGTCAGATATGTAACTATAATGGTCACTCAACCAGGACATGCAAAATGGTGACTCATGTCAATGTGCTGAGGAATAATAGACCTCCAATGATTTGTCACACCTATAACAAGGCTGGACATATCTCAAAGTTCTATAGATCAAGGACGCAAAGTCAAGAAAGCCCTAAAAAGGCTGAAGAACAAGTTTTGGATCCTGAAGCAGAAGTCAAGTTTGTGAAGGCCTAAGAGGATGCGAGCTTGATTTGGTCAGAAGGAAAGAAGGACAATTCTGTTGAGAATGTATTGGATGCATCCCAAGTGGACACACCCTCTACATCAGCATAAATGGCCCTCAGGGTCATAGGGGGAGCTAATTAAACTCTAGACCCCTGCGTGGTTGGTATACTCATCCTCAGAGTATGCGCCTTTGGACTTAAGCTATTGGAGTGTATAGGAACCTTTGTGCAAGAGCACACATGCTGATTGTTAGTAGAACTTGAGTTTGAAAATTTGAAGTGACAACCTGATTTACGCGAGTTGCATTAATGGTGAATTTCTTATTTTAAGTACACAAAAAGTTGTTTGTTCAGTCATTGCATTCATATTCAGAGCGATTGGAGAGTAGATTGAACCTTGGAAGTTGTTGTGAGGATTTGGATATTAAATTATCAGTGTTTGAAATGCATTTGATCGGTTGCAAGAAACCCTAGCTTGTTGCACCGATTTGAAAGCTGTCAGAACATCTCAGAGATCATTTGGAAAGTGAATATCAAGTAAGTCATGGCCACTCCTATTGTTTTTGATGTTGCTAAGAAGAGGTATGTTTTCAAGAGGCAACCATTTAAATCAACCCTAGATGATTTAGAGGGAGAATTTTCCCACACGCTGATGGGTGTCATACATGTAGAAGACATAAGGGCTTACATCTATTGTAAGAAGGAACTTGTTGGACCGGATAGGTTAAGGGCACACATGGACACAATGTTGAGACCAGAAAAAATGTTCATGGATGAATACACCAAATGGAATGATCACCCCATTGTTGAATATGCCATGACATATGAATTCTATGAAACTAAATGGATAAAGATATTGTTGAGCAGAATCCATGATGATTTATTTTGGATTGGAGATGTACCAGTAAGAATCACAGGAGACTTAATTCATGAGATGACAAGCCTTTCTAAGATAGGCACCATCCTTACTATGGGTAAGGATGTTAGGAAAATGGTGGAGAAAGTGTGTAAATCCAGAAGTGATAAGCGTGGCATGACCATTGAGAATATAGAGCAACCAGACATCAAGTTGATATCAATGATATTGGGTTACAAGTTTTATCACACTAGTAGGGTGAATAGTGTGTCTGCGGGCACTATTCTAGCAACTATCAGGATTGTGCAAGAAGATGGAGAGTTCAATTTGTGTGAGATATTGCACGCATAGTTGATATATAACTTCAAGGCTATCAAACATGACAAGACTAAGGTATTCAGGTTTGGGTCCCTAATCATCTATATGTACCTTCATATAGTTGGTAAAGTGTCAGACTTGTATCTAGACAAGTCCATTCCTACCATGCCCCAGATATCAAACAAGGCATCCACAAAAAGCACACTAAGAGATTACATCACTTTGGAATTGAAGACCTTCAGAGCAAGGATGCAAATTAGGTACATGTTTCTTGAGAGTATTGTAGAGAAGTATAAGGATACAATATGCTTTATGGTAGAGATTGATACTACATGTATGGAAGCTGTGGAACCTAGAACTAAGTGGATTCATCCACTTGGGTATGAAGTTGAAGAACAAGTTCTTGAAGCTTATGCATAGGTACTACTATTAGCCCCTAAGGATGATAATGAACCTAGGTGGGGAACCTATGAAGAGAAGACTAGAGAAGTTGATGCTAAGATGAACAATGCTGTAACAAAAAGAAATGTTGCAAAGGTCACATTAGAGATCCTAAGAATACATGGTGTATCACAAGTAGACCTTGATAAAGCAAGGGATGAGAAGATTTCCCTAGAACTGAAAAGTGCAACAGAAGAACAAGAAGATCCCAAGATGAAAAAGATAAAAATTGAAAAAGATGACAGTTAGAAGGATAAAGAAGATAGTACTCCTTCTGTGCCCAAAGATACTCCTCTAGAGTATAAGCCTTTATTCAAGAGGAAGAAAGAAGCTAGCACTAGTCATCCATCCTCGCGAGCATTAAGGAGCAAGAAAAACACTCAAGCACCTCCTTAGGTAGGATTCAGACCTAGTCTTAAAGTTTTGAATGCAAGAATTGTTGATGAGGGAAGAATTGATCAAGTAGAGAAATATTATGAATCTTATAGTGAGATTGACAAATCTAAAATTCATAATATGATTATCAAGCATATGATAAAGTTCAAGAATACAGTTCTTGAATTGAAAACAAAAATTCCAGATAATGTATGGGACATTTTAGAACACCTAAAAAGAAGCTAATGAGGAAGATCAAAGAATAAAAGAAAAAGTATTAGAAGATACTCTGCCTGTATGTTCTAAAGAAGAAGTGGAACTGATATTGAATTTGGTGAAGCCACACCTAAGGACTGAGATGAGGACTCTTCACATCATGAATAAAGATTATGAGTTGATTGCGAAGGAAATAGAGAAAGCCTTTGAAAAGGTGTTGTTAGAACAACAGATCAAACCACCTACTATGCCTATCACTCATGCACCCATCAAGGAAGATAAAGTGGTAGAGCCCACTAATGTATCAATGAAAGGTCCTCAGGACTCAAGGCCCATAGAAGGCACTCAAAAAGAATTAGATCAGTCTGCGCCCATGACAGAATCACCCAAAGACAACACAATTATCATAGATAATGTGGAAATAGCCATGGCAGCTACTGATAAGGACTTGGACAAATTTGGGGAAGCATTTGTCAGCACTGAGGAAGTAGAAATCCTATGCAGCAATATCCCTCCCACTCAGCAAGAAGAAGTAATCATAGAAGATATATCTAATGAAGGAGTAGGGGTAGAAAAGAAAGATGAATCTTCTATTGATTTGGTCAAGGTGAAGCAAGAGGTGATGGTAGCACTCCCATCACTCCCTCCTCAGCATTTTTTGTCAAGTTTCACTCCTGACACTAGTAGTTTAGACTCCTAGAAGGAAGAAGACCTGATTAAGTTCAGCGTCCTCGCTATGGAGAAGGCTAAGGAGAAGCAAGTAATGAGAAATCCTCTCCTTATGGAATTAGTAAATATTTTGAATAGTTTTTTGCCAGAGGATAAGAAGATGATAAATGTACATTCAATTGATGATGTGAGCACAATCATCTCTCAGTTTAAAGTCAAATTTTCAAGCCTAGAAGAATCTATGGCCATAGTGGCAGAGGAGAAGTACTTAAAGAAGAGACTCAATGAATTGATGAGTAATTTTGCACTAGACTTGAACTCTCTTAAGTCTAGACAGGCATCATTGAAGGAATTTGCAGATCAAGGAAGGAAAATAATTGTAGAATCCATGGATCAGGATAAGCTCACTCATGCCCATCTTAAGAAGATCAAAGATGTAGAGGAAATGATTGAGAAGGTGAAGATTTTAGTGCTAGGCACATCCATTGATGTAAACATGTGTAACAATGTCTATCAAGGTCAGTTAGACATAATTGAGAAGGCAGAAAAAGAAATGGAGAAGATAAGGTCTAGATAGACTCAATTGAGGAATGCTCTTGCGCCCTCACTAGACATTCTTAGTTAGAACATAAAGGAGATTGATGCAACCGTGATAACATATGATCAAGGTCTGAGTATAGAACTGGAGAAGATGGAGAAGCTTCAATATGCATTATGCGCCCATCTACAGATAGTCAATTCACTGATAACCTTTTGGAAGAAGGAGATCCAGAACCTCAAGATTGCATATCCAAATGTTTTCCCTTAGTAAGTAAGTGTACATACAAGTTTTTGATGCACCTTTGTCATTAATGTCAAAGGGGGAGTTGTATAGAATATGTATAGGGAGATATAAGAGTATGTATAAAATGTATAAAAGACAAAAGCTTTGTGTAAAGGGACATTAGAGACTTGGCCATATTCCTTTGTTGCCATCAATGACAAAGGGGGATATTGTTGGAAAGTTGTATATAGTGAAGTATATGACTAGATATAGTGTTTTAATTATGGCAACAAAGTCATATAGTAGTTTGGAGTCAGTGCACTAAGTATAAAGATTAGAATTTAGTTAAGTGTTGAAGACTGGACAACATATAGAGCACCAGAGACTCAGAGCATTAGCGCATGTGTGTACAGATGAATTATGGTATGTTCCCTAGAAGTTAAGGTTGTTAGAATATACTTATGCTTAGTCTAAGAGCACATAAGTAGATATGAAAAGATGTGAAAGTTACAGTCAGTTGAAGTTGCACAGCTAGATTCTGCTAGCAGAGAATAGAGCATGGAGCCGACAGTGACTATTTTGGTTTGCGATAATAAATTAATGTTGTAGAGGCTATGCACCCATTATATTTAGGTTTCTGACATATGTACATGTATAATTGTAAGCATGCTTAAGCCAATTCACTTGGAAGCGTTGTTTGTAATTAGTTATAGGGCCAACCTAATTATTTTGTTTATATGAGTGTATAAATATAAGGTGCGCCCATTGTATTCGGTATGGAAGTTGTAATAGAGTTATGATAAGCAGAGAAAAGGTATGTGAAGTGAGAATAAGATGTATTAGAGCTTTTCTCTAGAGGTCAAAGCATCATCACACCAAAGGAACTAATCTGACAAGCAGTGTCATAGTGAACAGTTCACCTGCAGATATAGTGTGTATCTGAATCAGAAGGTTGTAGCCTTCACCATTTGAGCAGTGAGCTCTAGGATAGTGAGTCCACTCCCCTAATAGGGCTCATTGTAAAAGACTCCTAACAGGGTCTGACCCTTAAAAAGATCTACTATACTAAAAGAATTGTAAAGCTACTCCTAATAGGGTAAAGGATCTTCTAATAAGGATCACAAAACACTAGTGTAGATTATAAGGTGCGCCCATTGTATTCAGTATGGAAGTTGTAATAGAGTTGTGATAAGTAGAGCAGAGGTATGCGAAGTGAGCATAAGATGTATTAGAGATTTTCTAGAGGTCAAAGCATCATCACACCAAAGGAACTAATTTGACAAGTAGTGTCATAGTGAACAGTTCACCTACAGATATAGTGTGTATCTGAATCAGAAGGTTGTAGCCTTCACCATTTGAGCAGTGAGCTCTAGGACAGTGAGTCCACTCCCCTAACAGGGATCATTGTAAAAGAATCCTAATAGGGTTTGACCCTTAAAAAGGTCTACTGTAATAAAATCATTGTAAAGCTACTCCTAATAGGGTAAATGATCTTCTAACAAGGATCACAAAACACTAGTGCAGATTATTAGTGGGTATCAAGTCCCACCGGGGTTTTTACCTATTTGGGTTTCCTCATAACCATATTGGTGTCATGCGTTGATTTCATGTTTCATGTTTATGTGAATTTTTAATTCAGTTCTTAAGAATTTATGTTCTGCATAAAGATTAAAGTAAAAAGTTAAAATAAACTGAACACCGATTCACCCCCCCCCCCCCCCCCCCCCCTCTCAGTGTTCCCATTCCTAACAGAGTATAGATGTTATATCAATTTTTTTTTATCTAAGAGGCTTTGAGCTAACCATTTGTAATTAATTCCTTCAAATGGAACCTCTCAAGGCTTAAATCATCATATTTTATTAAAATATGTTTTTTCAACAAAAAAATAGCATGTCTAAAAAAGTGTAACCCACTATTGTGGGGTCACCCTCAAGCAACTTGACACTATCATCCTCTAGGACGTGCGTCTATCTACAATAGTGAGCTTGCAAGTTTCATAGTTTTTCTATAATTTTTGGTACTTTTAGTTCCTACAATTGAAATATTTTAATCAAATCATTTGGTCATGCTTAATTCACATTCAATCAACTAAATTCACATCTAGATACATATTGTATCCATCTTTGATCAATTGACTCTTATTTAATCACACTAACATCAAATCAATAAGTTCCTCACAACTAGGGTCTGATCTATGTGACACTCCTAGCCAACTTAGTGAGGTGTTTTGAAGGGAATCGTGTATCCCTTGATGTCTTAGTTGGCCCCTAGGTTGGTGCATTATTTACTTCTCCACATTTTGGTTAACTCGATGTGAACCAAAACTAAAAATCTTAAGGCATTGCAATAGATACATCATGATTATGGTGACCATCACACCTATCTCCCCACAAGCCTAGAGAATGCCTAAGTCGACCATACCATTCACAACTCTAGATGAGCCTTACAATGTAGATAATTCTCCCATATATGTCCCGACTTTCATCAATGGAATCACCATCAAAGGTACCTTAGTGGATCCTAATTCAAGCCAAGTTGACATGATCATAGAGGAGGTCCTCTTTGTCAATGGCCTAAAATCATAGAAAATATGATGAGTGTGATGCCATTATTTGTATGCATGATAAAATGTCCTTGCCACCCTTGGAATTAGCCACCTTGACCATTCAGGTGGAGCCTGTTGTGATTTTCTCCACCTTCAAGCTGGGAAATCCCTTGCTGACTTCTATGGGAGCCATCCCATCGGTAGTGCACAAATGTTTGAAAATTACCACATGAAGGGACTATCCATATGGTCTAGGATACTGGATACCATCCATTGGTATCCCATGGGGACTTTAACTTAAGGCCTGATCCCCACATTTGCACTTTTGATCTAGGCTTATGGACACACAAATCCTTAAGGCTAGATCACTTTTTGTTAGATTCATTTTTAGGAGACACAATCTTTAAGGGTGGATCCTCAATTGATTGACTAGCACAACACACAAAATCTGCTAGACTTTCAATGTCATCTTTTACAACTTTCCTTTATGTGTGATTCATAGTAAGACAAACATTCTTACTAGGCCTAGATAACCACTCCCATTTTTCCTTCTCTCTTTCTTAGTGATGCCTCTCTTATCATATTTTTGGATTTGATGATGTCTTAAGTAACTTGGGGGTTTGATGTTTCCTTGTCTCCTTAGCTTTGGTAAGGCCATCTTATGCATTTGATCTACTTTACTGTGAGTATGATTTTGTCTCATACTCCAACTAAACTGGGGGATCAATTTACCATCCTAAAAGTTAGCACCCATTAATTTGGAATGTCAAGGATGTATTAGGCCCCATTTTAGTAATCTCTTAAGAAAATGGATGCATTTATGCTTGATTTCCTACTTTTTCCCACACATTTCACCATATTTCCCCTGAAACCCTCAATACCTCTAAGAATTTTGAGGCTTTAATATCTTGATTTTTTCACCCTCAGGTATAGGTCAACCTCGACCTATATCTTGGGTTGTGAATTTTGATTGGCTCCCAAGGCCCATGCAAGGTATTTTCCTTTCTCGCTTTTCTTTGTCAGTCTTCGTGAATTTGAGCCCCGAATCACAATAAAAGTAGGTCTTTTTCCTTTATTTGATATATAGAAGATACATTCATGATTTGCAAGCCCAAAATTGTGTAAGCTATTTACATCTTTTGCAAGAAAGCTATCAAATCCAAGGTGCATTCAAGGATTTCAAGCAAGGTATATCAAGTGTGTGGGAAACCATGATCTATGATTTGGTGATTGTAGATCCTTTGCATTTTTAAAGACATCAAACATTCTACATTCTACATACATGTGCATACAAACATTCAAGCATCTTTGTGGATAGCGGATCCATATCCATTCATGAAGATTTGACAAGCAAGGTGAATATTAACATTTGTCTTTCTTTTGCACTCTTTTCATATTTTATTCCAATGTTAAATCCTAAACATGGGCTTGACCAAGGAAAGCTCCTCCCCCCCAATTTTTTTTTCTTTTTCTTGTGTGTAGGATCAGGTTTACGGACTTTCCAATTTCTGGGTTTAGAATTAGCAGATCTGGAGTTGTAGTTTATGTTACACATCAAAAAAATTAGTTTGTAGCCTATGAGTTATAGGTTGACCTCAACTATAACCCATGTAGAAATATACCAAGGAAGTCAACCTATTCCTGGGGCCTTTATATTTTCACATTTTGTAGCTTTCAACCTCCCAATTCCAGGTCCAGCTCTGGTCCAATTTTTGATACAGTTTGACAGTCCATTTTTAGATATGAACTTTCTTTCCTCATTTTCCATTAAGGTGAATAAATTTCTCTCTTTGTCATTTCATAGTACTTACTTTTATATCTAGATTGGATTCCTTGCATGTGTATTTACCATTCTTACATTTCATTCTTCACATCACAATTAATCAAACAAATTAACAAACATAAACAGGAAGAACATGAAATAGAGCAAGAGACCTCTGAATTGAAACCCCTAAAAGGACTTGGATTTTATATTAGTACCCATACATTAATTTGGGTTGTGCTAATATGATTTGGGTCCTCCTAAGGCTAACCTTTAAGGGAATCCCTTCCTTTTTCTTCCTCTTTTGTAATGTACATATAACTTGGTGGTCTAATCACATTGGATCACCATTTTATATGTTTCATTTTGGTGAAACCAATTCATAACATCTCCTTTTTTTTATTTTGGTGTTATATCTCTCTTTAGATCTACTTTGTTACATTGTAGGCATCTAGTTGGATCTCCTTTTCATGACATTTATATAATTGTGTGCTTCATATATTTTGATGTGGTGGTTAGATATTCATTGCATGCATTGTTACATTTCTCTTTGTGCATTGATTTTTATATTTAGATTCACTTTGAATACATTATATGCACTTAGATCTAGGATCTACTTTGCATGCATTGCATCTTTGATACATTAATAGTTCATTTCCTATTGCATATATTTTTCCTTTCTTTCCATACCTTTGTACATGATCTTTGTCACTTTGAGCCCAACCAATAGCATTCCAATTAGAATTCATAGACTCATGGGTTCTTTTGACCTTGAACCCTCCTCCTTTCCTTGGAATCTTGATGAAACCAATATGCTCCCTCATGATCCTAATCCTCTCACGGAGAACAACTCTTCTCATTCTTCCCATGATGAAGATGAAGTTTTAAGAGTTCCTCCCACTCAAGTTGAAAATCTTACTCAAGATTTTGACGAACTGGAACATTGGCTAGCTCAAGAGAATCATAGTCCTGAGACTATTTATGCTTTAGAAGCCTTAAGGAAGTTGATTTGTAATGATGAACATGGTCTTCACCTCTTGCGTACTATTTATTACCTTGTTGATTCTAATGTCAAAGTTTTTTTTGAATGTGCTCAAGAATTAGGCTATGTCTCATCCACTACACAGGTTGAGACCTCTTTGCCTATCTCTACTTCCATTCCTAGTATCTCCACTTAGGTTGTTGTCCAAAAGGAATCTTTACTATTCTTTGTATATGAAATAAAAAATTTCTATTGCCTGTACCATAAATAAGAAGAAAACAAATAAATGAATTCATTTAGATAAAAATCAACCTTCTTCAATAGACATACTCACCTTTGATAGACAAAATTGTCATTTTCTATGCATGAAATAAAGAAGACAAGAAAATGAGTACAATTTAGTCAAAATTTGTCTTGTTTAATAGACAAAGGAGCCTTAGATGGACAAGTCTATTACTTTCTGTACAAAATATAAGAAATAAAAGAAAATGGATGTAATGGGCGAATTTTTTTTTTTTTTCAATAGGAAAACTAATAGCCAAGTAAAGAAAATTAGAACAAGGAAATGGGCATTGACAGTCATTGTCCAAAAGACAAATAATTGAATGCAAATACACACACAAAAGGAAACAAAGTTATGTTATTTCACATATTTCTAGTGAAGTGAAAACATATTATGTTCAATAGACAAAGTAGTCCCACATTGCTGATTTGGTAAGAGTGTTAAAAATAAGCAAGGTCAAGAAAGGGCTTTCATTTTCTAAAAATATCATAATATAATGTAGCGGGCATTTTACCTATTCATTTGAATGAATGAAAGATTTTAATGATGTCTGTAAGACCAAATACAAAAGAATAGCATCCTTAATGATCATCATACTCATTTTGATGTCAGATCTTCTATTGTGAATCTTGACTAACAAGCTGGAAGTCATGTTGATTTTATCTTCATCAAACAAATGGTGCATGTTGTCCACCTTCAAGTTGTCTTCATAGTGGGTAAAAAAATCCTTGTAAGAAATGAATTCCATGATAAAGTGCCATTCCATCTTTGGTATGCCCTTATTGTAGAGAACACAAATTCTTTCTTCCTAGACTTCCTTGGGCCTCTCCCACCTACTTGTATTACATTTGAGATGATGCAATCCCAATGCTTAATTGTCCAACTAACAACCTTTCTTTTCCTTTAATATTGCCTCTAAATATGTCTTTACCCATGTTCACAAGTTGGATTAAACTCTTTGTTGGATTACACTATTTGATGTAATACATTTTTTTTTGGCTCAATGTGATTAGTACACATTGGAGTCCTAACATTTTCCATCACAATTTTTTTTATTTCCTAATTGATATTAGGACATTCATATACTTTGATGTTCCATTTGCTCAACCACTTTTTATTTTGCTTCATTCATATTTTCATCCTATGGTCAAGATCCTCCTCCAAGGCTATTTTGGACCAGGTTGATTATCCATGTTTTCAACCTTCTTTAAATAACTTATTAGTTTGATTATCACCGACACCTCCAATGAAAATGTATGTGCTTCAGCCAAAAAGATATCATATACAATTGTTGTTTTGACTTTGAGATTGCTTGTTTGGAACATACACAAGGGGCACACTTTAAACTAGTCCAAGAGTTTGTCGCCAAAAGAGAAGTTCAAAAATTTGTCACTAGAGGAGGATGAAGTTCAAGCTTCATTGGGCTCTCCTTGGCATGCATGAATATTTGAGTTAATGAGTTTTTCAAGGTGTTTAAATCCAAGGAAGTGATGAACTCATTGCTTTCATCTAATTAATGCACATGCACAATAAATGTCTCAAATACTGAATTGTTTATTATTAAGTTGCACTTAATTCATAGTTTCCAACATCATTCTTCTCGATGGCCTCGAAAGCCTAGCCCCGACATGTTCTTTCAATGCTCTTTCTTGCAAAATATAGCCTACGGATAGTGAGCATAAAATATTAAGAAATTTTTTAAATTTTTCTACTGTTCATTTCTCATTAGTTAGAAGATTTTTTCCATATTTTGTTAATAGAAAAGTAAAAGAAATCCCGCTAATCAGAAAAAGTAAAAAATGGATAAACATAACAATTGAAAAATCAGACCAGAAATAGCCTTAAGATAAACATATAATTTTTCTATTGGCACATTCACGAATCCAAACAAGGTTTAATTGTAATTAGATGACATTATTTAAATTATAAAAATATATGCTTAAATTCTAATTATAGAAATACAAATAGGTCTATTCAAATTATCCACTATATATTTTTTTTAATAATTGATGAACATGGAAAATGAATTACATCTAATGGATAGTTAAAAATATATGGATCTCTTAAACATCCAGAAAAAAGTTAGCGATAAAGATAATGAGGGTCGCAGAATACGTATGACTAATTAACATTCCATTAACGTGTTAATGAAAACGACATTTGATTCTCCAGTGTGCAAAGCATGAGAAAGTATTCGGTGATCTGATATTGTGATCTGATTTGATTCTCCAGTGTGCAAAGCATGAGAAGGAAGATAAAAGGGAAATTTGGTCGTCTATCTTGGAAGAGAGGAGGTTAGTTTGTACTGCTCTTTTTTTTTTTTGGCAGGTGTCATGGAAACTGCTGGGGTTATGTAAGTGATTTTTATTTTCCTATTTTGTGTTTTTATATTTTAAATTAAGAAAAGCTTATTTTTTTGTTCTTTGATAAAGTTGTCATCCTAATAAGGATGGGTGATGATTTTCTTGACAAACTTGTCATCCTGTTGAGTTTCATGGCGAACCAACACTGTAACATCACAGCTTTCCAGCATGATTGTACATATTCAGTAGCATGATTGTACATATTCAGTAGCATGCTTGTACATACGATTGTTGTTTACTTCCAACAAATATGCGAGTTGTCTTAAGGTTGAACTTTTAAGGCACTTTTGTAAAATCAAGGCCACCATCAGTTTTATGTATAAGAAAGGTGAATATGACATTCATAAATTGTCATACTTCCCACTGCTCATAAAATCTTATACAAAAGATTTATATCTAATAAATAGCTTTACAAATGTTTATATATTATAGCTTTACTACTGCAGTTTTCCAAATTGAGTTTAAAACATGCAAGAAAAGACAATTTTGAGAAAACTGAGCACTACAGGTTGGAAATAGAGGCACATATATATGACCTATGGACACAACGAAATGGAATGGATTGAAAATATAATAAGCGATGTTATTTAAATGAAAATAAAATAAAAATTGGGCATAAGAAGAAGCATTTTTAATCAAGGAGGAGAAATGAATTTGCAACAATTGCCTTTCAAAAGAAAAATACATTGGATTGACATTCAATTAAAAAGTGTTTCGAAATTGAATCTTGATTTGAAGCCAAAATAGCTCATTAAAAGAAATGAGATAATAACTCTTCCTTGGCTTTGACCTGCTTTTATCTCATTTCTTTCAATGAGCTATTTTGGCTTCAAATCAAGATTCAATTTCGAAACACTTTTTATTTGAATGTCAATCTAATGTATTTTTCTTTTGAAAGGCAATTGTTGCAAATTCATTGCTCCTGCTTGATTAAAAATGCTTCTTCTTATGCCCAATTTTTATTTAAATAACATCGCTTATTATATTTTCAATCCATTCCATTTTGTTGTGTCCATAGGCCATATATATGTGCCTTTATTTCCAACCTGCAATGCTCAGTTTTCTCAAAATTGTCTTTTCTTGCATGTTTTGAACTCAATTTGGAAAACTGCAGTAGTAAAGCTATAATATATAAACATTTGTAAAGCTATTTATTAGATATAAATCTTTTGTATAAGATTTTATGAGCAGTGGGAAGTATGAAAATTTATGAATGTCATATTCACCTTTCTTATAGATAAAACTGATGGTGGCCTTGATTTTACAGAAGTGGCTTAAAAGTTCAATCTTAAGGCAAATCACATATTTGTTGGAAGTAAACAACAATTGTATGTACGAGCATGCTACTAAATATCATCAATTTATATCTCAAAGTGGGTGTGACAGATGGAGGCCTTGGGGAAGTCCATTAGTAATCTCAAGTTCCAATTCAATTAGAAACTCTAATTTAATTGGAAACTCTATAGATGGTACGAAACCTTCAATTAATCTCAAGTTCCAATTCAATTCGAAACTCTAATGTATATGTTATATTTCAAAATTAGTGCACAGTTTCAGTCCCGATGCTTCTAAATGTTAAAAAATTCCTGGATTATTGAGATTTAAAATCTTTAATAGTTTGCTAAATGATTATTTCGATAAATCTATGACTGGTTTTGATTCATATTTGTTTTTGGGACTCTTTAATGATATTTGTTTATTATATTATTTTCTAAATAAGAATTTTTTCAGGAAGGCAAACATAGTGTAACCAGGACCATACGTTGAATCCATTTTTTGACAGGTTTTCGATTAGAAAATTAAAAATAAAAAATAGATTAAATTTATTCCTATTATCAGAAGGATGATTTACGGATTCTCTACATCCAAAGTAGTATATATTCAGTTAATTGTGATAGCAGCCATGAAAAATAGGAATTGCAGTCACTAATTATTAATCTCCAATCTTATAAAGATTATTTGACTGCCGAAAATAAATTCACAACTAATATTGGAAAATAACACAACTGCAACTTCACCAATTAAAAAACCGGAAAGAAACATGCAACACAATGAACACAATATTTTCGGACAATTGTCCTTGGAAAAACCCCGAGGGAAAAACTACTACTGCAGATGAGAAATATATTAAACTTCATAAAATTAAGAGATACAAAATTCGTTGCTTCTCACTGGCAGAACTCTGACAATTTCCCAATTCCTCTTGTTGATATTTCTCCACTACTATTTCCAACGCTATCACTGCACCCTTGCTAACACTGCAAGACTGTTTGCTATCACTGCAAACTTCATTTTCTAACACTGCACATGCTCTCCAAGATATATTCTCCAACTTCTTGGTTATGTTCTCCAAATGCCCCTAGACCCCCTTTTATAGTACCCTCGTTGGTAAACCAACGACCAAGATTGATTCTCAATCAATGGTTGTGATTAAAAACAACTTAACAACCCTAACCAAGTTGGTTTCTTGTTGCTTCTAAAAGGAGTCAATTATTTAATAAATAATTATCCCTACTCTAACTAATTAGTTAGGAAAACTATTATTTACTAAATAATAGCATGTGGACAAACAACTGTCCAAATCTAACAAACTAACACTCCCTCTTAGTGAGGAAACTTTTCTGCATGACACCCAACTTATCTCTGAAGAAGATGAATTTTGCCTTCCCCAATGCCTTTGTTAGAATGTTTTCTACATGCTCCTCTATAGGTATGTACTGTAGCTGAACAACCCCCCATTGTACACAATCCCTGATGAAGTGATATTTGATGTCTATATGTTTAGACCTATCATGAAACATTGGATTATCAGACAACTTAGTGCAACTTTGATTGTCATAGTGTATCTCTATAGTCTGAACCCTTTGACCAAACAAGACTACTAGAAACTTATGAAGCCATATAAATTCACACGTCACCATGCTAATTGCTATGTATTCCGCTTTTGCATATCTCAAAGCCACAGACTTCTACTTCTTGCTAAACCAAGAGAAAACTTCCAATCCCAAACTGAAACAACACCCTGAAGTACTTCTCTTGTCCGTTGTATTGCCTACCCAATCTACATCAGCATAGCCTATCAACTTGATACCTTCACCTTGAACATATCTGATTCCGTATTCAACTGTACCACGAAGATAATGTAGCACATGCTTTATCGATGCCTAATGCACTCTCTTTGGCTCCACCATGAATTGACTAAGAGAGTTCACTGCAAAGGCTATATTTGGCCTAGTGTTGACCAAATACATGAGCGAACCAATCAATTGCCTGTATAAGGTGAGATCTACATCCTTCTCCTTAGATGTATCTAGCTTCCTCCAATTTTTGATCATGGGTGTAGACATGGATTTGCAATCCTCCATCCTGAATCTCTTCAAGATTTCAATGCAATATTTCCCTTTCCCAAGAAAAATCTCTCCATCTGTCTGCCACACCTCCAGGCCTAGAAAGTAGTGCATAAGTCCCAAATCCTTCATCTTGAACTCTACTGTAAGGTCCCTCTTGTACTCCTCTATGAGCCCTAGTGAACCTATTATAAACAAGTCATCCACATATAGAACAACTAGAATGAGAACCTCACCCCCAACTACCAAGTAGTAGAGGTTAGCATCTGCCTCACTCTTCACAAAGCCCATCTCTTGCAAGTAAGTATCAATGCACTCATACCATGCTCTGGGAGCTTGCTTGAGTCCAAAAAAATCTCTCTTCAATCTACACACGCAGGTCTCTTTGCTATGTGCTACAAAGCCTTCTAGTTTCTCTATGTATACCTCCTCCTTCAACTCACCATTGAGGAATTTTGTCTTGACATCCATTTGATGGATCTTCCATCCCATTTGTGCTACAAATGATATCACAACTAGTATAGATGTATACCTGGCCATTGGAGAAATTTTTTCCTCATAGTCTATTCCCTCCTTCTGAGAGAACCCCTTTACCACGAAACTTGCCTTGTATTTCTCAATGCTACCATCTACACCGTGCTTGATATTGTAGATCTATCGTGATCCAACCACTGCCCTATTTGTTGGTCTTGGCACTACCTCCTACACATCATTCTACATTATTGAGGTATATTCCTCAACCATCGCATCTTGCCATACCTGATTTTGTGCAGCCTCTTGATAATTGGAAGGCTCACTATCTACCAACTGGCTGACCAAAGACACATAGTCATTGAACTTGGCTAGTTGTCTCCTTTGTCTCATACTCCTCCTAGGAGTTTCCACAAACTCCTGTGTATCCCTTTGTTGAATCTCACGGTTCCTGCTGCCAACTGTAGAGGATGAGATATCAACCTCTATGTCTTCTTTATGCATATCCCACTACACCAGTTGCTCCATACTCTGCAAGCTCTCACCACTTGAGCCTATGCTAGTACTAGTAACTGTACTTGAGCTTTGCTGCCCTTGATGTGATTGAGCTACTCCTGGAGCTTCTGTCGGCTACTCACTCTGATCTTCTGCTGGCAAATCTCTAGACCTCCTGAATTCCTTTTCCTCCATTAACTTGACATCATGTCTGACTATAATCCTCTTAGTCCTTGGAATAAATATACGATATGCCTTTGAGGTTTTATTGTACCCAACAAAGTACCCACTCTCTGTAGTCTGATCTAACTTTGTATGTGTATCACCTAGAATATGGAAATATGCCAAACTTCCAAATGTCCTGAAGTGACTGACATCTAGCTTCTTCCCTGTGAAAGCCTCCTCCGGTGTCATCTTCCCTAGTACCTTATGTGGAACCCTGTTCTATATGTACACTATTGTACTACATGCTTCTGCCCACACTAGTACACTTGAGACCTTTTTCTGATGGTAGGTCGTCTGAATTGGTACAGTTTACCATTGATATAACAACACCACCTGACGTCACAGTTTTGTAGTTAGAAAAATTGATGATTTTGATTGGTGTCATAATTACAATGAAAATAGACGTCGCAAGAAGGGGGTGCCAACAAGGTGAACCTAGCATCGGACCTATTTGTGGCCATCATAATTCTGACACATATCCGTAAAAAAAATAAAAAATGATGGCGACCTGTCAGAACCTTTCGACAGGTTACCGTCATTTGTAATTTTTTTGCAGATGGATATGCTGTTAGTGCAACGGATATCTGTCAAAAGTGCATGACAGAGATATGTCATTTGTAATTTTTTAACGACAGTGATGTTGTACATGCAACGGAGACCCGTTAGAATTTTATGATGACTATCCGTCATTTATAGTTTTTTACCGATAGCGATGTTGTACATGCAATAGCTAGATGTTGGATTGTTTTGATAGATAATCGTAGCTGTTTTATGGTCATCGCAATTGCGACACAAATCCATTTTTTTAAAAAATATATATATTTGTCGATCGGGTTGGTATCGATTCAGAAGGGTGTTCTTGCAGATCTGGTTCCTGCTCGTGTTTTGGTTATGGATCATTCGGAGATGAATTTTCAATAGATTCGGTAGTGGCTCATGGATGATTGAGTTAGATATGATGTCGAGAGAGCGACATGCAGAACTTGCACATTGGAGATTCGTAGATCACTATGGTGTCCGTGATGACTTGGGAGAAGTCTTCTTCTTCGTGAACCGACCTGAGAGACTTAGATTACAGAAAGTGGGTCATTTGATGTGACTTATGAGACATTGGATGCCTCTTCACAGTGGGTTCACGGTGCAGTCTATGGTGTTTCTTTGCGACTGGGTTCTTGGTAGAGATCTATTGATTTGGTAGCCATTGAGATGGATCGATATATATTTGTCATACGTGGATTGAGATCTTAAATTATTGAGATTCTCTTTGTTTTGAGAATAGTTTAACATTCTCTACTTAACAGGGCCAACCACGTGAAGGTGGAAGCTCATCTGACCCCTCCTAGGAGCATCTTATGACCCTTTACGACATTTTAAGACCTCTAAGATGTATTCTTAGGGATTGTAAAGGGTTGTAAAGGGTCATAAGGGGTCTTGGGACATAACAGTTGAGAAACATAAATGTAGGCATCATGGTCACAATTTTTTGGAAACACAACATAATTGAGTGGTATACCCAGATGATGCAATGCAACCACTACTCCTCTAGTTCCAAGTTGACACTGCACTAAACCAAAACCCATAGATAAAAAATAAATTTAGAGAGAGCGGGAGGAGAGCGATAACAACCAAAATAATATAGGGACCCTGTATTATTTTTGTCATTATCGCTCTCCTTCGCTCTCTAAATTTATTCTTTATCTATGGGTTTGTTTACCGTAGTGTAAACTTGGAACCAGAGGAGTGATATATAGTTGTGATGCATTGTTTGGGTATACCATTCAATTATGTTGTGTCTCCAAAAAATTGTGACCATGATGCCTACAATTATGTTTCTCATTTGTTGTGATATCTACATTTATTTTTCTCATTTGTCGTGTTTATGTGCATATTCTTTATGTGTGTTTTTGTGTTGAGGAAAAAAAGAAATTGGATCACTCGGTTATCAATGGTGAAGAATTAGAATACCCTATAGGAGTAGTGGTTGTAATTGGTACATGGCTTAGACGGTATGCTATGAAGAACCCTAGGTTGTGGTTGTTCGAGGATTGGGAGACACACATAAAGATTCTTCATTATTCAAACCTTATTGTTACATCAAATGTCCACTTGATCAGATATGGGGGAAGACCACATAATAAAACTCTTTGGAAGTTTCATGAGTCAGACCATGAGGCAATACTTGAGACAATCAAGGGTAGGGCAGATCCAATTGGTTCATTGGACTAAATGGAGATACAAAATATTGTAATGTCAAATTTATATAGCACTGTAAATTGGGTGGACTGTAAATTTCTCATGAATTACCCTATATGTATAACGAGAAGTTTGTAAGATTTAATGACAACCTTTCTCTTCTATTTTTTGGGGCAATATCAGAGGTTTTCTCTACTCAGCTCTTTCCTTCAGTGCTCCTAATGAGCATAGAGAGATGCCAGGGAATCTTACAAGCCTAAAATGTCGGTATACACTATATGGCATCATAATTACTAAGCCAACAAGGTTTTCTGATTTGAAAGACTTAGCATCCTCTAGGGCCATTTTCTTTTTTGTTGCATTAACAAGATGTCTGCTAGAAAAATTATGACTGTGCATCCCTCTGCTCATCTCTTTAGTTTTTGTTTTCATAGATTTCACCATCTGATGTTCCTTTTCGGTAAGAGATGGATGGAAATGTTCATGACTCTCGAAAGAATGGCCTGCATAAAAATAAAAACTTGTGGTTATTCAAATGGTAAGTTCAGAGTTTCCCATAATTTGGGAGAAACGAGTTTGGAAATACTTCAATCTTTCATTGAGGGAAAGGATTTTACTTACATTGAGAAGAAACCTTAGGTTTTTTCACTTCATTTTCAGCATCTTCTGTTGATTTTCTTTTCAACTCAATAGATAATTTTATGTTCTTCAAGTGATCAGAACTTTTCAGAATAGCACTTGTGGAAGGATCGGGGCATTTCTTCTATGACTCAAAATGACTTTGGATCTTCTCAGAATGAAAAATAGAAATATTTTTTTCACAGCCATTCTTCTGAGAGTCATGAATATTTCCATCCATCTCTTATCGAAAAGGAACGTCAGATGGTGAAATTTGCGAAAACAAAAACTAAAGAGATGAGCAAAGGGATGCACAGTCATAATTTTTCTAGTAGATGTCCTGTTAATGCAACAGAAAAGAAAATGGCCCTAGAGGCTGCTCAGTCTTTCAAATCAAAAAACCCCTTTGGCTTAGTAATTATGAGGCCATATAGTGTATACCAACATTTTAGGCTTGTAAGATTTCCCGGCCTCTCTCTATTCTCATTAGGAGCACCAGAGGAAAGAGCCGAGAAAAGAAAACCTTTGGTATTGCCCCAAAAAATAGAAGAGAAAGGTTGTCATTAAATCTTACAAACTTATCATTATACATATGGGGTAATGCATGAGCAATTTATAGTCCACCTAATTTATAGTGCTATATAAATTTGACATTACAATATTTTGTATCTCCATTTAGTCCAATGAACCGATTGGATCTGCCCTACCCTTGATTGTCTCAAGTATTGCCTTGTGGTCTGACTCATGAAACTTCCAAAGAGTTTTATTATGTGGTCTTCCCCAATATCTGATCAAGTGGACATTTGATGTAACAATGAGGTTTGAATAATGAAGAATATTTCTGTGTGTCTCCCAATCCTTGAAAAACTACAACCTAGGGTTCTTCATAGCATACCGTCTAAGCCATGTACTAGTTACAACCACTACTCCTATAGGGTATTCTAATTCTTCACCATCGATAATCGAGTGATCCAATTTATTTTTTGCCTCAACACAATGAAACAAATAATAATTTGTCCCTTCTTCATTGTCTTCAGGTGCAATAACAACAAAAACATAGCCTATAATGATATAAAAATAATGAGGACATTCGTTTACTAAATATTTACGATAAAGTACTAAATTTGAGATTATTTGTATGTGGAAAATTTACCTAATTGTACTAGATCAGATAAGTGATCAAAGTCAATGGATGATTCCATTTCTGTTAGTTGTAGTGATTCATGGGGATGATAGGAGGCAAGTGGACTCAAAATGCGTGTATACCATTTGTCAAACACTAGATCTACCACATTTACATCTATACAATTTGTCAAACAGTGAGCTCATAAAACAATATATTTAGTCTTAATACAATCTTATAAAACAACATATATTGTGTGAAGTGTTTGATCTCTATTTATTTGTTTTGTCATTGATACTCACTATGTGGTTCTCCCCATTTATGATCATTTCATGAGGATATGTCTTGATGGCTTGTGGGCTGCAAGCTAGGGTATCATGCATTACACTGTTTGAGCACCGGTCAATCAAATAGGGACATGAGGAGCTCAAATAGTGAGCTCATAAACAATGCATGATGCCCTAGTTGTAGGTAGTTATCTCTTCTATAATGATGAAGGAGTGAAAGGTAATGATCAATGAGGTTGCTACTATTAGATCATACATTAATACACTTACTATTTTGAATTTGAGCTCGGGCATCATTTAATGTTATTGCTATCTGGTGCAGGAGCACCCTTCCAAGGGCTCCCACCAATCATTTTGGTTATGAAAAACAATTCTTCAGTGAAGGTTGTAAGTACAATAAGAGTGTTGGACTCATTTGTGTGTGTAGGCCTAAGTAGAGGTCTTAGTTTTTGTTGTGTCTTTCCTTACTTGGCTGTACAGTGACTCAAGATAGGTTAGTATCCTGAGGTCACTTCTTTTCTAGGATTAGTAAGTCTAAGTATAGAAGGTTAGGAGTTTTGTTTTGATTATTCAAGCGTGTAAAAGACCTTAGAAATGTCTTAGGAATGGAGAGAGCAAAAAGTTGCTCGAGCAAGAAAAATTGCTCTAAAAGTTGCTAGCAACTTTTCTTTTGTAATGACTAAACCTCACCAAGGAGGCTCCTAACCCTAACTAGGCTCTAATCTTGAGGATAAGCCTATATTAGGCTTGAAAAACCCTAATGACAAGGTTGGCAATTAGAATGTATGACAAATGTATGGAAACATTAGACTGTGTATGCAAGAACTGTGTTTGATAGTCAATATAATGGATTGAAGTGTTGGAATAGTGTGTTGCTGTTGATATGTTAGGCTTGTGTAATTATATTGTGTTTCTTTTACTCCATTTATCAATTTCTAGTTTAGGTTTTGATTGGTTTTTTTAATTTCTTAAGTTTGATAGACTTAACAGTCCACTGTTTAGTTTGGAAGAAATGTTGAAGTAGGGCATGTAGCTCCTATCCCCACCGTGGTAAATTCATGGCACTTTGGGATTAGGTAGTGCAGAACCTACCCTATATATTTGTGCAAGTAGGGGCCCAAAATGCAGGTGCAAGCATGTTCTTGACAAAGTCCTAGGGGAGTTTAGCAGAGCCTGGCTAGGTGCAATAGCAGATAAAGAACTCCAGCAGACAGTAGAAAGAGTTTCATAGCATGCCCTTTGGAGGGAGTCAAGGGACATGGAAGAAGGAAATGTGTAGTAAAGGAGAGACCTTGAGGAGTCTAGGAAAGGTTTTGAACAAAAGAAAATAGACTAGTGACTTTGTGAAGTCCTCCAAACCCTTAAAACCCTCAGTTTTGGTACAGGCACTGTACGACTTCTTGGAGACCTGAGAACCCAAAAATCCTTGAGGATTGGGTAAATGAATGAGGGTTTCTTAAGAACCCTAGCCTTGGTATTGTGAAGGAAAGGTGCTAAAATCCCTAGGAAATCGGAGGAGGCCTAATTGGGCTTATTCTAGTAGCCCTATTTTACAAAGGAACTATGCAATCGGGTGAAGACCCAAACTTGCTACTACATTAAAGGGGTGTCAAATGACCCAAGAACACCTTGGAACTCATAAAATTCACCGTTGGAGTTTGGGAAAGAGTTGGAAGCCAAAAAGACCCTTATGAGCCTATGTAAGGAATAGTAGCTTGAAAGCAAAGCTTGTCATGTTGGTAGATGAGATAGTTTAACTTGGTGGGTAGGTTAGGAAGGTCAAGGGACCTTGGAGAAATAAGGAAACCTATAGACCATCAGGGGTGTTAGAAGAACACTTGGATCCTAGAGAGGATCAAGGGCATAGACTAAGCTAGTCTATCCTAGCCTCCCCATCAGATTGGTATCAGAGCCTCTTAAGGCTTGGGAAGTGAAAGGTGAATGTTTCAACCACCAGAAGAATCAATTGGATCATCTCAAAAGTAGAAAATGGTGACCAATGTTGAGCTTTCTAAGAAGGTGGAAGATTAGGAGGAAGTTAATAGACTCCTACAGGAAAGATTGATGCAAATGGAGCAACTCTTGGATGATGTCCAAGAAAAGGTAGATAAGGTGAAAGATAGGATGGAGGAGTAGGATGCCAAGGAGAAAGAGAAGACCATTGATGATGATGTACCTACACCTGATCCTCCAACTCAAGATGAGCAATTTCTTAAAGCCTTGAAGGCTATCACAGGCAAGGCACTTGAAGGTGTCCCATTACTGACTGACAGGATGGATACAGAGCTTATGATGCAGTGGATTGAAGGCATGGAGAATCAATTCGAATGTGAAGAGATCTCAGAGGCATAGAAGGTCAAAGTGGCCAAATCTAGGCTGAGAGGAAAAGCTTTAACCTGGTGGAACTATTTGCAAGATGAAAGAGAGAAAGAGGGAAAGAACCCAATCTCTAATTGGAAGGCAATGGCTAACAAGGTGAGGGAAGCATACCTACTAGTAGATTATGAAATCCAGTAGCATAGGAAGAGGTTGAATCTCAGATAGAAGGAGATGGATGTAGCCACCTACATAGAAGAGTTCCACAAGTTGAGCTTGAGCTCCAAGATCAAAGAAGAAGAAAGTGTCAAAGTGGCAAGGTACCTAAGTGGTTTGAAATGGAGCATAGTAGAGGAGATGAGTTTTTTCACTCCCACCACCATACTAGGATGTCAACTTATGGAAAAAAAGCTTGAAGATAAACTAAGGAGAAAGAAAGAACCTAATTCCAAGAATAGGGGAAGAGGTAGAGACTCAAGAGGGGGTCAAAGAGGAGGTTCTAGTAGAGGTGGTGAATCAAGAAGCCAAGGGGAGAGCATACTTTTGGAGAAAAGTTCTGAAATCAGTACAAGAGGATCTTATTGTAGAGGAAGAGGTTCTCAAGGAAATAGAGGAAGAGGAGTAGGAAGAAGCAGCTCCTACTTTGCCACCATGAAGTGTTATCAGTGTGGATAGCTTGGACACCCTACCTATAGGTGTCCTAATAAACCATCAGCCTCAAATAATGAGAAGAGGGTAGCCTATACCCAAGAAGATAGCAGCAGCTCATGCACTAATGAAGTCAACAAGTTAGAATCAGAAATGGGTGAGAACCTAATGTTTAGAAGGGTACTTATAAGGCAGCCTAATCAAGGTGAACCCAAGAAGAGGAGGGCTATTTTTAGAGTTAGATGCAAGATACAAGGAAAAGTATGCAATGTTATAGTAGATTTAGGGTCTACTGATAAAATTATAGTAGAGGAAGCAACAAATAAGCTTAAACTCACAAAGGTTCCACATGCAAATCCTTACAAGGTGACTTGGTTGAACGAGGAGCAAAGTGTGCTAGTTAATGAGCAGACATGGGTAGAGTTTTCCATTGGAGGCTATAAAGACAAATTTCTTTGTGATGTCTTACCCATGGATGCATGCCATCTTCTATTGGGAAGACCTTGGCAATTTGATAGGAAGGTGATCTATGATGGAGAAGAGAACTCCATTTCTTTCAAGAAAGATGGAAAACATTCAAAATTCAGTCCATAACTAAGAATGAAGAATGTACTTCTTCTAGAACACCTAGTGTGTTTCTTAGCAGTGGTAAGGAGTTTCTACATGCACTACATGATGAGGAGACCATAGGATGTGCTATCATGGTGAAGCCAAAGGAGGAGGACAAGAATTTGCAGGCAGAACTACCATTGGAAGTGTAGCAAATGTTGGAATAATTTAGAGATATAGTAAGTGATGGAACCCCTACCACCTTACCTCCAAGAAGAGCTATAAGTCATCAAATTGAATTTGTACCTGGTGCATCTCTACCTAATAAAGTAACATACAAGCTTACCCCTGATTAGAACAAAGAAGTGGCAAGACAAGTGCAAGAGTTATTGGATCAAGGGGTGATTAAGAAGAGCATTAGTCCATGTGCAGTCCCAGTGGTCTTGGCATCCAAGAAAGTAGGAAAATGGAGACTTTTCACAGACTCAAGGGCTATCAATAGGATCACGATCAGGTATAGGTTCCCAATTCCAAGAATAGAATATTTTATGGATTGCTTAGGAGGTGCTATGTACTTCACTAAGTTGGATTTGAAGAGTGGTTATCACCAAATTAGAATTAAGGAGGGTGATGAGTGGAAGACCACTTTTAAGACCACCGATGGTTTGTATGAATGGCTTGTAATGCCATTTGGCTCATCTATAGCAAGACAAAAATAGAGCATCTTGAGCACTTAAGGTTGGTTATGAAGAAGCTACATGAAGAGAAATTGGCCATCAACCTAGAAAAGTGTGAGTTCATGCAGTAAGAGCTAGTTTATTTGGTCTTAGTAGTGTCCAAGGGTAATCTAAAAATGGACCCAAGCAAGGTGGAGGCAATCTTGAATTGGTCTGCCCCTAAAATAGGGACTGAAGTTAGAAGTTTTCATGGCTTGGCACAATTTTATAGAAATTTTGTGAGGAAATTCAATGGGATTTGTGCACTAGTACTAGACACCATCAAAGGTGGACTCAAAACAAAGTTCAAATGGACTGAGGCAGCTAAGAAAGCATTCCAAATATTGAAGCAAGAGGTAGCTACCAAACCAATTCTACTCTTACCTACTTTTGATAAGTTGTTCACCATTGAATGTGATGCAAGTGGTGTAGCAGTAGGGGGTGTATTGAGTCAGGAAGGAAGGCCTGTGGCATTCTTTAGTGAAAAACTCAATGAGGCAAAGAAGAAGTATTCAGCTTATGACTTGGAGTTGTATACATTGGTACAATCTCTCAAGAAGTGGAGGCATTACCTTTTGCCAAGAGAATTTTTTGTCTTCACTGATAATCAGGCTTTAAGCTATATCAACACCTAGGAGAAGTTTAGTAACAAGCACTTGAAGTGGATGGAGTATCTCCAATCCTTTACCTTCATAATCAAGCACAAGAAAGGGCAGCTCAACAAGGTATCAGATGCCTTGAGTAGGAAGTTATTGATTGTCCAAGAGGTACAGATGCAAAGCATTGGAATAGCAAGTTTTAAAGACTTATATGAGGAGGATGAAGACTTCTCACAAGCCTACAAGGTGTGCCTAGAGTTTGAGAACCATTTTCATGGTGAGTTTGCAGATTACACCCTTCAAAATGGATTATTGTTTAAAGGTAATCAACTTTGTGTACCTAGAGGATCCATGAGGGAAAATCTGATCCAAGAGAAGCATAATGGCAGCCTAAGTGGACATTTTGGCATAAAGAAAACATTGGAGTCAGTAAAAAGATACTACTTTTGGCCTAAGCTAGCAAGGGATGTGAGAAGGTATGTAGAGCAGTGTGGAGTATGCCAGAGAGCTAAAGGAGGTTCAAGCAATACAGGACTCTACCAACCTTTTCCAATTCCAAATAGGCCTTGGGAGTGTGTAAGTATGGATTTTGTGGTTGGACTCCCTAAAACCAAATCAGGTATGGATAGCATCTATGTTGCAGTGGACAGGTTCTCTAAAATGAGTCATTTCATTCCATGTAAAACTACTCATGATGCAAGTTATGTAGCACATCTCTTCTTCAAAGAGATAGTTAGGATCCATGGACTTCCTTTGAGCATTGTGTCAGATAGGGATAGAAAGTTCATCAGCCATTTTTGGCAAACCTTATGGAAAAGGCTGGGAACTAATATTTCTTTCAGTTCAGCATACCATCCTCAAACTAATGGTCAAACTGAGGTCATCAATAGGGTGCTTGGCAACTTGCTAAGGTGTTTGACAAAGGAGTATGGGTAGACTTGGGATCTTGTGATATCTCAGGCTGAATATGCCTATAATGATAGTGTAAACAGGACCACAAGAAGAAGTCCTTTTGAGATAGTTTATGGAAGACACCCTAGAGGAGTGCATGAGTTGAGAGACTTAGGTTCTATGGAGTTGAAGAGTGGAAAAGTTGAAGATTTCACTCAAACCATCAAGGAGGTGCAAGAGCAGGTGAAGAAGTCTATTTTGGAATCTAATCATAAACTCAAAGCTAAAGTGGATGAAAAGAGGAAAGAAGTATAGTTTCAGATTGGGGACTATGTTATGGTCCATCTTAGCAAAGCAAGGATGTAGAAGGGCATGCCCACTAAGTTACAGATGAGGAGAGTAGGCCCATGCAAGATTCTAGCCAAATATGGAGAGAATTCCTACAAAGTGGACTTTCCATCAGACTCAGCCATCTCACCGGTGTTTAATGTTGCAGACCTAATCAAATTCAAGGGAGATATCAGTCAGCAAGGTACAGCTCCACCAAAGGTATTGCAAGACATAGACACCAATGCATTGCCCAAGAAAAAGCCAACCCAAGCAGAGAAGGTTTTGGAATCCAGAGTGAAGAAGACTACAAGGAATAAAGTTTACATGGAGCACCTGATAAAATGGAAGGATCAATCTGAATCTAAAGCCACCTAGATTGAGGAAGGATAGTTCAAGAAGTTTGCTATTGATTTGGCTCTTCTTGACCCCAAAGTGCCTTAGCTATGCTAAGAGGGAATATGGTGTAGGAGAACCCTTCCAAGGGCTCCCACCAATCATTTTGGTTATTCAAAACACTTCTTTAGTGAAGGTTGTAAGTACAATAAGAGTGTTGGACTCATTTGTGTGTGTAGGCCTAAGTAGAGGTCTTAGTTTTTGTTGTGTCTTTCCTTGGTTGTACAGTGACTCAGGACAGGTTAGTATCCTGAGGTCACTTCTTTTCTAGGATTAATAAGTCTAAGTATAGAAGGTTAGGAGAGTTGTTTTGATTATTCAAGCATGTAAAAGACCTTAGAAAGGTCTTAGGAATGGAGAGAGAAAAAAATTGCTCGAGCAAGAAAAATTGCTCTAAAAGTTGCTAGCAACTTTTCAAAAGTTGCTTAGCAACTTTTCTTTTGTAATGACTAAACCTCACCAAGGAGGCTCCTAACCCTAACTAGGCTCTAATCTTGAGGATAAGCCTATATTAGGCTTGAAAAACCCTAATGACAAGGTTGACAATTAGAATGTACGACAAATGTACGGAAACATCAGACTGTGTATGCAAGAACTGTGTTTGACAGTCAATATAATGGATTGAAGTGTTGGAATAGTGTGTTGCTGTTGATATCTTAGGCTTATGTAATTATATTATGTTTCTTTTACTCCATTTATCAATTTCTATTTTAGGTTTTGCTTGTTTTTTTTGTATTCTTAAGTTTGACAGACTTAACAGTCCACTGTTCAGTTTGGAAGAAATATTGAAGTAGGGCCTGTAGCTCCTATCCCCACCATGGTAAATCCATGGCACTTTGGGATTAGGTAGTGCAGACCCTACCCTATATATTTGTGCAAGTAGGGGCCCAAAATTTAGGTGCAAGCATGTGCTTGATAAAGCCCTAGGCGAGTTTAGCAGAGCCCGACTAGGTGCAACAACAGATAAAGAACTCTAGCAGATAGTAGAAAGAGTTTCATAGCATGCCCTTTGGACGGAGTCAAGGGAAATGGAAGAAGGAAATGTGGAGTGAAGGAGAGACCTTGAGGAGTCCAAGAAAGGTTTTGAACAAAAGAAAATAGACCAGTGACTCTGTGAAGTCTTCCAAACCCTTAAAACCCTCAGTTTTGCTACAGGCACTGTATGGCTTCTTGGAGACCTAAGACCCCAAAAATAATTTAGGATTGGGTAAATGAATGAGGGTTTCTTAAGAACCCTAGCCTTGGTATTGTGAAGGAAAGGTGCTAAAAGCCCTAGGAAACCAGAGGAGGCCTAATTTGGCTTATTCTAGTAGCCCTGTTTTACAAAGGAACTATGCAATTGGGTGAAGACCCAAACTTGCTACTACATTAAAGGGGTGTCCAATGACCCAAGAACACCTTGGAACTCATAAAATTCAGTGTTGCAGTTTGGGAAAGAGTTGGAAGCCAAAAAGACCCTTATGAGCCTATGTAAGGGATAATAGCTTGAAAGCAAAGATTGTCATGTTGGTAGATGAGATAGTTTAACTTGGTGGGTAGGTTAGGTAGGTCAAGGGAACCTTGGAGAAATAAGGAATCCTATAGACCATCAGGGGTGTCAAAAAAACACTTGGATCCTAGAGAGGATCAGGGGCATAGACTAAGCTAGTCTATCCTAGCCTCCCCATCACTATCATTGCATGCTTGCTGTTGTTGTACACCATATATTGTTTTATACACTATTTGTTTCATTGAGACTATGAGCTATTGTAGTTGACTATATTCTTTTGGGGTCTGATCTATTGTAGTTATTTCTTTTTTCTTTGAATCATTATTTACAATTAATTTTAATGCAATATTTGTGTGAAGAACAAGAACAAAATGGTGAACGAGTGTATTTGACAAAGATAAACATGACATATTTTGTTGGGCTGATTGGGTTGGCCTGGTACCATTTACATGGATTGGCTAGATATTAAATAGTGAGCTCATGAACAATGCTAGTATTAAACAGTGAGCTCATGAACAATGTATGATGCCCTAGCTTGCAGCCCGCGAGCCATCAAGACATTTCCCCATGAAATGATCATAAACAGGGAGTACTACATAGTGAATATCAACATCAAAACAAATAAAGAGAGATCAAACACTTCACACAATGCCTTGAAGGTAATAGAAATGATGCCCTAGCTCTCAAAGCTCACAGGTCATCAAGCATTCCAAATGAAAAGATGTAAACAATGCCAGTATTAAATAGTAAGCTCATGAACAATGTATGATGCCCTAGCTTGCAGCCCATGAGCCATCAAGACATTTCCTCATGAAATGATCATAAACAGGGAGTACCACATAGTGACTATCAACAACAAAACAAATAAAGAGAAATCAAACACTTCACACAATGCCTTGAAGGTAATAGCAATGATGCCCTAGCTCTCAAACCTCATGGGTCATCAAGCATTCCAAATGAAAATATGTAAATAATGCTAGTATTCAATAGTGAGATCATAAAAAATGTATGATGCCCTAGCTTGCATCTTGTGAGCCATCAAGATATTTCCTCATGAAATGATCATAAACGGGGAGTACCACATAGTGAATATCAATAGCAAAAAAAATAAAGAGAGATCAAACACTTCACACAATGCCTTGAAGGTAATAGCAATGATGTCCTAGCTCTCAAACCTCGTGGGTCATCAATCATTCCAAATGAAAAGATGTAAACAATGCTAGTATTCAATAGTGGGCTCATAAACAATGTATGATGCACTAGCTTGTAGCCTGCGAGCCATCAAGACATTTCCTCATGAAATGATCATAAAGATAGAGTACCACATAGTGAATATCAACAACAAAACAAATAAAGAGAGATCAAAAACTTCACACAATGCATTGAAGGTAATAGCAACGATGCCCTAGCTCTCAAAGCTCACGGGTCATCGAGCATTCCAAATGCTAAGATGTAAAAAATGCCACTATTAACATTCATATTGTGTTAGAAATAGGGAATAATGAGAGGGGGGGGGGGGGGTGAATAAGTATTCTACAAACTTTATCTTTTTCCCAATTATGGATATAACAGATTATCTTTATACATGCATAACATAAGAAGCTAAACAATATGCATAGCAATAGAAATAAAGAACTCATAACACATGATATGCTCTCGAGGAAACCCTGGCCAAGGGAAAACCCCGGTGGGGATGGTACCCACAAAGATCCACTAATCAAAAGTATCTTGTTAAGGATGTTGACCCTATTAGGAGTCTATTACAATCATATAGTGTATCAGTCCTGATTAAAGGACTATAGGCCTTGTTAGAAGCCTCAACCCTGTTAGGAGTTGTCAATACAAAATCTGATTACCAGATGAGCCCACTGCCCAAACAGGTAATGTACAATGTATACTGATTACAAAAATGGATTAATGTACATAACCTTATGCTTCTTACATCAATGTCTTTTCACTGCTCTTACATTCACATCATATCACCTTTTTCATCTCATTACTATATTATCACATCTATATCTTTTTTTCTTACATTTTACAATTACATATATACAAGTTATTAAGGATAATACCTTTACATGGTTGGATTCCATATATATTTATCCAAGAGTTAACATCTATGATGTCATCCCTTTATATTATTAAGTCATTATTTTGATAAACAAAATAATCCCTTAACTCTTTACCAATTCTGCCTTCATATTCTGTCATGTCAGCTTAACACTATCTTCGGTAAAACTGTCATAACTAATTCCGTACATACCGTACTGACTTTCACTCTGAGATGGGTCATCATTAGTCACCATAGAGTCTATGTTCAAGTGTGCAAGCACTGAACTCACTCCAGTCAATGTCGTAAACACAAACTGTACCCCGATGCACTGGTGAAAACACTGTCTTACACTTAGACAAATTTGCAATGCGCTCTGACATACTTGCTCTCAGACCTTGGCACTCTTCATGTGAATCATATGTTTCCATAATGACAACATCTATGTACTCACTTCAGCCAAATTTCCAACAATCTCCCCCTTTGTCATTGGTGGCAACATATGAGAAAATTGGCTAAGTGTACAAGTCAAAATCTCAAAATTGTATCAAAATTGTGGCCATAGTATAGAATATGTATACTATCCTTATAACTCCTCAAAATATAATCTCTAATACAATACTCCCCCTAAGAGTATCAATCCTTATCAAATAGATCAATTTTCTGCTCTAATATCTCTCCCCCTTTGACAACAATGACAAAATAAGGTAGGGAGGATTACAAAATTGTATCCCAAAAAGATTATACCTTCATTTTCTTATTGCAAAGCTGGTAGGCTTGCAACACAGTCTACAAAATCAGATTTCATAGCTTCTATCTCCTTCTCCCATGATTTCTTGATGAAATCTACCACATTGAGTAATGTGCTCAGTCCATAAGTTACTATTTGACATGCTTGAAGGTTTTCAAATTTGAATTTCTGAAAAGATGTCTTAGCTGTAAGACATTCTTCTAACTTCTCTTCAATGATGCTCAACTTTATAGATATGTGCTCTCTCAAAAGAGTGAGTCTCCTCATTTTTCTATTCCTCTCATCTTGCAATATTCTTATTTCATCATAAAACTTCTAAACTTTCTTTTCAACATCACATACCTTCACATTAGGTCTAGAAAGAAGGTTACATTCATTCTGAATCTTAGCTTCCTTCAACTTGATCTTCTGTTCCTCTTCTACTATCAAAATTTTTGGTTTTGTACACTGTATGTATAATGATTTTCCTGATTCCAAATGCTTTGTTAGGTTCTTGATACAAATATCAAGACTGCTAATATCATTTCTGATATTCTGACTAATGTTCAAAAGCATTTCAACTTCATAAGCTGCTTGAGCTCTCACTTTTGCATTATCAGATAAGTTAGTGAATTCATTGTCAAAAGTCCTCATTACCTTCTTATCTTTCTCCAAAGGATCTGCCTTTGTGATTTGTGTAGTTATAATGCTTTGTAACTTCTCAGTAAGGTCCTTCAGACTCCCTTCAAGATTCTTCACTTTCTTGTTCTTGCCAATAATTTTGTTCAAAGAAGTGATTAGTTCCAATTGATCATCATCATTAACTTCCTTTCCTAAATCTTTAATCAAAGATCCAATTTCGTTCTTCTTTCTAGTCTCAGGAGTAAGACTGATGTCTTCTTTGGTAGGAATGGGTGTTTGAGTCTCAGTCTCCTTAGGTTCTTCACTGATGGATTTAGTCTGCTCTGCTTCTTCAGTTCTCTCCGGTTCATCAAGAGCTGAATTGTCAACAATGTTTGCTAAGTTCTTGAATACATTGTCATCAGTATCCAAGGTGACCTTAGTACCTTCTACATTCATTGATTCATCTTTAATGCTAATAGCTGAAGGAGAGGAAATATCCTCTTGTCCTGCTTCACCTGCTTGCTCTGCTGCAACTGACGGTTCTCCAACATTTTCTGCCATGACCTTGATTATTGCCTGATTTGTATCAAAATTAACTTCTTCATATCTACCTCCCATAATCAAAATGGTTCTCCTTTTGGTTCTCAAATGGGTGCTTAAGGCCTTCAATATTTTCTTTAGGTGTTCATTGTCTCTTACTTCACAAAGCTTTCTCACTAGGTTCTCTTTGATAGTTTTATCTTCCTCGAATGCTCTATGTTTCCTATTTACAAGTTTGGTATACAACTCATCAGGTATTTGACCTTGAATAGAATCAAATTTCTTGTCTTCCAAAATCATGTGCTTCACAATAGCATTCTCCAAATTTAGTCTTTCTGAATAATCATAAAGTTTATAGTACTTGTTCATTTTAGTGAAATCTCCATCTTGTATGATTTCTTCATTCACTCTCTCAACTCTTAGTTTCCATGTCTTCTTCTTAACTGTAGTGTCATCATCCTTTACTTCTACAATTTTTCTCAGTACTAGTTGAACTAAAGTCTTCTATCTCTTTCCTGGTCCAGTAGAAGTTTCTTTCATTCTCTTGCTAGGTGTGGAGGAAGTGGATCTAGTTGTTACTTGTTCCTTTTCTGGTTCTTGTTGTCATATTTTTGACACATTTTGAAAGCCTAATTACTAGATGAGCTCTATACCCTAGTTTGCATTATTATGTGATGTTTATTAGATTTTTTTTCATTCATTGCAAGTACATGAAAGGGAAAGATAAATTACTGGATCTAAATTACATGTCATGTCCTGAGTATGTTGTACAGAAAGGAAAGAACTGAAAAGGAAACATTCATATGAGCTCACACATGCTGTGAGCATAGAAAATGCAAGAATTGCATAAATGAGTGCAAGTATACAAAATTAATGGAGCTAGATGCAGGGGTACCAGACATTGCCTGGTAATGTGAGTTGATCTTCTATGTTCCTGGTGTGCTCTTGCGATCCTGTACCTGCAGAGAAGAAAAGGAGAGAAACAAAGTGGGTTAGATCCTTTAGATCTAAACAATGCCTAGTGCCACAACATCTACAAACATGCATACGTGTACTTAGCTATACACCTTTGGCATGGGCTATGCTCAGGGCATGTGCATTGAGGAGGCTCTAGAAATAAAAGAAATACCACTGTTTTCACTAATATGTTTGTTCCATGTGTAGAGATAGAAGAAGCTAATTCATAAAAAATAGTAGAATACCAGGATCTAGATGAATGATGATGCCCTGTGATGTGGGCTCTATCGGGAGGATCTCAAATCTCCTGGAGAGAGACCACATCATAGGCCAAGAACACCCATGATCAGTATTGAGTCTCCTAGTACCCTACATTGAACCGATGAGGGTTGTCAGAAGCTCTATTCCCATAGAGTTTTTGGCAACCCTAACCATCTCAAGGAGAGGCACTAATCATATAGGGGGCACTCAGTAAGTGAGCAGTGTCAATGGAACACTCATGGATCACAAGAAAAATCAAATGGAGCATGGTGAAACAAGGCATGAACCAGATCCAAGAGGAATTCATAGCATATTAAGATGGCATGAATTATGAACAGAACAGAGCTAATGGCAGAGTACACAGATCTATGAAGAAGATAAGGCACTCTGTTGCATAGGTGTTCAAATGGAACATACATGTTGAGGGCACACAATCCACATGTTCAGAAAAGGTACAACAAATAATGCTTCAAAGATAAAAACTCAATGTATTGACATTATGGCATACATGTGCTTAAATCTGCATTCTATAAATGATGCTGTGGCATGAATCTGTAAAATTTGCATTATATGCCAATTAGCAGGGCATGATAGTTAATGGGCACAAAATGTATTATCCTTCATGTATAGGAATTAGTGCATGAGAAATCTAAAGCTGATAATGAACAATTATGAAGTGTATATGTGCCTCTGGGAATACACAACATAATCAATCTACAGGCTCTAGTGGTGATCAACAGTGCAACAATGGGGTATATGAATCTAGAATGCTAGATAATAGAGCATTACCTTTAAATCAAATAACAGTGAAACCATATGCATGATGCCAACATAAAATTGCAAAGAGGCAAATCTAGTATCCTACCCGCAGTCATCAAGTATCATAAGGCTAAAACAACAAAATGTTATGCCTAGTCCGCAGCTTTTCAAACAGAAATATCAAAGCATATGCATCTCGGGCTGCAACAGAGCAATGAACACAAGGAGCATAACAATGTTGTGATACCTAGCCATGTGTTATCGGGCTCTTCAAGAACATAAGAGGATAACAATGACAATACCATACAAAGCTAACAATGTTAATCATAACATGTTCTATATATTTATGCCCTTGATGGAAATTGTTAGGTTTCTCGAGTTTTTTCAACAAAGATGCCAAATGTATATAGCAGCAAGATTGTTTGGTTTCTCAGGCTATGCATATGCAGTGACATCAACATCCATCAAAGAGTTTCCACACCGAGGTGACAGGAGATAAACACAGCTAGAAATGAGGCCAATATGCCATCCAACACAAATGATGTGTTTGTACTGTATCAACAGTGGTATGCCTCGAATATGATTTTAGACCCTTCAATAACATGCCATAGCCTTGTGTTATTGGGCTAATAATAAATATATCAAATTCCATCAACAAAGAAAGATAAACAGAGGGTATTAGATGCCAGAATAGAAATATGGAGTTACATTATATGATATTGCTGATGCCCTAGTCCTCGGGCTTATTCAAACAAGAGTAATTCAAAAATGTGCCCTAATATGTATTTCTTGGGCCTGTTAAACAAATACAGTGACATATTCAAGCTGAGCATGAAATAAAGAGGAAACAATGGTGTATATAGCTCGTAGATCACAGACAATAATCATCAAAATGTATAGCAGTGATTCCCTAGCTCATTGAGCTTGTGGGCTTATGCACATATGCAACAGTAACAATTTTGATCCCCTAAACAATAACATAGAATTCAATCAAAGAAATACAATAGTAATGCCCTCGATAGAGATGTTATCACCAACAAGAATACAAATGCAGAGCCTTTCAAAATTGCAGTGAAGAAGATGTAACTCATTAAAATGCCTAACTCATTAAAATGCCTACCTCATTATTGCCAAGATACTGGTGATGTTTCTAATACCCGAGAATGGAAGATTGATGTTTCCAAGCAAGCTCAAGTTTTCAGATGGAAAGTTGTTGTTTTAGGTTGCTAATAAGTGCAGTAGTTGCTAGATGCTGATCCCAGTTACCATTTTGCAGTGAAGTTGCCTTTTCCAAATGAGGGTTTCCTTATTAGCATGTCTACTTTTCGCATCCCCTTTCTAGGGTTATACATTAATTACCATAGAATACTAGATTTTCTTCAGGCATGAATTGTTTCTCATAAATATTAATATATTTATCTTATCTTAAGGTAAGTATATTAATTATATTTGATGCCTTAAGGTCCCTCATAGTAAGTCATTGTTGACTTAGGTGATTCATGTATATTGGGGATGTTATCATTGTTTATGCCATATGGATTATTTATTGTGTAATTATTTTAGGTATTATCCTCGATTTCGAGTTGTTTTAAATGTTATAAGTCAATGCAGGAGCTCATTGTAAGATATTTTGGACATGTGGTGTTCTATAAACCACTGTCAGAATATCATTATTTTGCATGACTTAGTGGGTCTTGGGTCTCCTTTGACTAGTCTATTTTAGGGACTCCACTTTTTCCATCCCCCTAGATTCTTAGGAATTGGGCATCTGAATTTCAGAGTGATGGGATCATGGTCCTAGTGGCAAAGATTTTCTATTCTTGGAGAGATAGTGGACTTTATTGCAGATTCTATAGTTTTTCTATATATGCCTCTCACCTTTGGTGATTGAAGGCTAGTTCTTCCTTCCCTCTTTCTCGGAGGTGAATGTTGTAGCTCTCGAGAAGCAGATTGATGTTTGGCTCCTTTTCATTGAAGATAATATAGTATTCCTTCTATTCCTATTATTTCCTGAGTTTCTTATTTGAATTCTTGCTAAGTTATTGTGATCTCATTGTCCTTTACTTTGCATGTTTGTTCAAGTTGAATGCTTAGGAAGGTATTTTGCAGTTATTATTATAATCTGTGTACATGTGATTTTAAGTTGTGGAAGTTTTTCCCTCCTTTTAACATGAATACCTCTTTATTCCAAGAATTGTTAAGGCAAACATGGTCTAGTCATGATTTACCAGATTATTTTAAGTGTCATTGTGAGTTCTTTTTCAATTTGTGGATCTATCTAGTTTAGTGAATCACCTAAGTTAAATTTTAGTTATTTCAATTTCATGCAAACCCTCTCCCTTTCCCTTCAAGTTTAGTTCAGTTCAGGTGATACAAACGGGGAAGCCGACCCTTAATCTAGAGGTCTACTCTTAGTGAAGTAGTCCCACATCCTGAGAGTATTCCCATGTTGCACAGAATTGCTAGGTTTTATACTTAGCCATCATGGGTGCAATCCCTAGTGACAATAGTTCCTCTACTTTCACCTTGACTTGTGTAGGTTCTTGCTATACTGCACTGGATGACAAAGGTGGTACAATCAAGACTTCTTTCTATCCAATATCCCTGATTGCTGCTACTGTCTGTTTTTCTATTAAGAATTCTTGTTCTGTCATTCTTGAATCTTTCAGTATTCTCTTGATAGTGCTGTCAACTCTCTTCTTAGATTGCTTCTCTTTAGTTATAGATTTTTCAAAGTTTAAGTTCTCTTCAAAAGTTCCAAATCTGCTGCACTGAGTGTCCAATTTACACTTAAGTAACCTGTCAACATATTCTTCTATTTCAGCCTCAGATATTTCATAGCCAAGAGGGTCTATGAACTCAATTCTAGGTTCCACTACTTCAATATAGGTAAAGTCAGTGTCAACCATAAAACATATATCATTTTTATACTTCTTCACAAGTGACTGTGGAATCCTTGATTTGCTAGTGACCAAGTTCTGAAATGTCTTCATTACTAACATATCACTCTCATTTACTTTGTCAATAACATGTCTCATATATACTTTAGTTATCCTTTCCATAGTAGTTTGTCGATCGTTCCAGTCATTTGCAATGGTGTAAATAAATCTTCTCAATAAGTGGAAAAACATGTATGTGATTAAGGATGAAAATCTAAATTGTGCATACTTAGTCTTCTTAATCTTCTCCAGGTTTTCAAACAATTGAATTCTTAGAATTTCACACATATCAACTGACATCTTGTCAACACACATTAAATAGGCAATATGTACCATTCCAGCTGCCATATCATCTTCTCTAGAATTTGCACAAAATTTAGTGGTCAAAAACTTGCATAAGTATCTCACATCATCTTGTTTGATCTTGCTAATTACAATTCCTTTGCCATTATATGTTGAACCTATGTTATCCATGACTATTTTCCTCATATTTTTCTCATTTAAAGGAATAGCACCAACTTTAGACAAACCTATGACTTCATGAATCAAGTCAGCTGTAATGTCTATCACTCTATCCTCTAGCCAAAACTTTCCATTTTGTATTCTGCTCAAAATAATCTTAGTGCATTCATCATTGTCAAACTCATACTGCAAAGCATACTTAACAATCTCATTGTCTTTCAAATGTTCATAACCTTGTTTCAATGACATATCCTAGTTGTAAATCTTCTGATACTCACTGGTAAAATCACTATCACTGATGGTTTCTAACTTGCATCCAAGATAGCTCCTTACATTTTCTAAATGCAAAACTCCGTCTAGTACGGATGATAATGCTAACCTAGGATCATCTTC
This sequence comes from Chamaecyparis obtusa, assembly GCA_027943335.1. Lineage (NCBI taxonomy): Eukaryota > Viridiplantae > Streptophyta > Pinopsida > Cupressales > Cupressaceae > Chamaecyparis > Chamaecyparis obtusa. Next base: position 601,519 of record BSBK01001361.1, on the reverse strand, counting down.
TTCCAAGGGTTCTACTAGTTCCCTCTTCATTCTAGGTCTATTCTTGTCTCTAACATTGTGAATTAAGGATACATCCATGACTACTTTAAATTCATTATACCAATTCAAAGATCTGCCAAGATAAATACCTCAAATTCATGATTTTAGGGCTTTCATAGATTCGACGCTCAAATCCTTCACTAAATCATTGCTAAATGCTTCCAATCACTGCTCTTTGCTATCCTAAACACTTCAATTCACTTTGATAATCAAATAAATTTGATCATAACCTTTTATTACTTCAATCTCACTTAGATCTTACATTGCATTCAATTCTTTTGCCGCTTCTTTCCAAAAAGCTATTTCTGCTAACCTGCAAAACTTAAAACTTCTTGCGATCTCGCAAAACATAATATTTTATTTTGTGCTCTTAACCATAGCATTAGTACATCATAAAATACCTTACATTAATTGCGCAAGACTTAATTCATCATAAATCTACTTCTACTCTAATTCTAAGTTCCTAATCTATTGCAATTTTCATAAATTAAGAGCTTTGAGTTAGGTCAAGTAAGGATTCATTCTTACCACTTGATACTTTACCTTTCTAATTACCTTCAATGTTGAATATGTCTCCTTGATCTATGCCTTTAACAAACTTCACTTCATCTGCATTACTACAACAACCTTTCTGTCTATTACTTGCATCTTCATTTCTTCTTACATGATTTCTAGGATTAGGGTTAGGATGAAAAACTCCATTGTTCATTCTACAAAATCTTGCTGTATGTCCAATCTTGTTGCATATCTGACAAACAATTCCATTGTTCCCATATCTTGGTCCTTGCTGATTGATCTGTGATCTACAATTTCTAGCAATATGTCCAACCTTGTTGCATCTATAACATACTACTTCATTTCTTCTGTTCATATCTTCAGTAGGTCTCTTATCTGTATTGTTAGTATTCCTAAACATTCTACTACCATAATTTTTCTCAATAACTTTAGAGTTTCTACATTCAATAGCTCTATGTCCAAAACCATGACAATTATAACAATAACCATTAAGAGGTTTAAATTGCTTACCTGCACAATCTTTCTTCATGTGACCAATAGTGTTACAACCAAAACATCTACCTTTGAATTCTCTTTGCATACCTTTGGGTGATTCTTCTTGCTTAGGTGGTTCATCTCCTTTAGGTGTGTCTTCAAATTTATTGTTCTCATCTGACTTCTTCTCATCTATGCTTTCAGATTCTTTCAGATGTGGTTCCTTGCTTTCATCATTTGTTCTGAATATATTAAATCCAAGTCTAGTCTTATCATAGAATGACTTCCCAAAAGATACTTGTTCATCAATCTTCTCACTATTTGAATATAGCCTTTCAAGTTGTTGTTTGGATTGAGTCAATTCACCTTTCACAATCTTATTGTATTTCTCAAGTTTTGCATCTTAAAAATTTACTTTCTCAAATTCAGATGTTATTTTGCCAAGTTTAGATTTTAATTCTTCATTCTCAATCTTCAACCTTTCATTCTCAAATCTCAGATTTGTTTTATTTTTGTCATTTCCATCTTTCAAACTAAGCTTCAGATTTGCTATCTTTAGTTCATGCTTAAGGATCACATTTTCTTTTTCTAAATTGTCATCACAATCTTCAATAAGAATTTCAGATTCCTTTTCAGATTTTAGATCTTCCAACTTCTTTTTCAATTTTTCAATAAGGTTCTTTGCATCATCATATTTCCTTTTTAGAGTGTTTCTTTCATCAGTGAGCATATCAATCTGTTCAAGAGCTTCTTCAAGATTCTTTTGTAGTTGATCTATATCCATAGAGATCTTACTCAAGTTGCTAGGCTTTCCCTGAATGATTCTTCTCCGAGTAACTAAGATCTGATACCAATTGTTAGAAATAGGGATTACTGAGAGAGGGGGGGGGGTGAATAATTATTCTAAAAACTTTATCTTTTTCCCAATTATGGATATAACAGATTATCTTTATACATGCATAACATAAGAATCTAAATAATATGCATAGAAATAGAAATAAAGAACTCATAACACATGATATGTTCTTGAGGAAACCCTGGCCAAGGGAAAACCCCAGTGGGGATGGTACCCACAAAGATCCACTAATAAAAAGTATTCTGTTAAGGATATTGACCCTGTTAGGAGTCTATTACAATCATATAGTGTATCAGTCCTAATTAAAGGATTATAGGCCTTGTTAGAAGCCTCAACCTTGTTAGGAGTTGTCAATACAAAATATGATTACCAGATGAGCCCACTGCCCAAACAAGTAATGTACAATGTATACTGATTAAAAAAATGGATTAATGTACATAACCTTATGCTACTTACATCAATGTATTTTCACTGCTCTTACATTCGCATCATATCACCTTTTTCATCTCATTACTATATTATCACATCTATATCTTTTTTTCTTACATTTTACAATTACATATATACAAGTTATTAAGGCTAATAAATTTACATGGTCAGCTTCCATATATCTTTATCCAAGAGTTAACATCTAGGATGTCATCCCTTTATATTGTTAAGTCATTATTTTGATAAATAAAATAATCCCTTAACTCTTTACCAATTCTGCCTTCATATTCTGTCTTGTCAGCTTAACATTGTCTTTGGTAAAATTGTCATAACTAATTCTGTACATGCCATAATGAATTTCACTCTGAGATGGGTCATCATTAGTCACCATAGAGTCTATGTTCAAGTGCACAAGCACTGAACTCACTCCAGTCAATGTTGCAAACACAAACTGTATCCCGGTGCACTGGTGAAAACACTGTCTTACACTTAGACAAATTCGCAATGCGCTCTGACATACTTGCTCTCTGAACTTTGTGCTCTTCATGTGGATCATATGTTTCCATAATGACAACATCTATGTACTCACTTCAGCCAAATTGCCAACACATTGTGCCATTAAATCAACAAATGCCATCAAAATGAAATTGAGTTAGTGAGAAGAAAAATCTTGAATGCCTACCTCAAGTGCTAGTGCCCTCTTCCCACACAGTGTTGGCCTCTTCGTGCATGTAAAACTTGAATTCCTTCTTCACACCATGCAAAAGTACAGTGCCATCTTTGCGATAGCTCTTCAAATTCACAAAAATTACAAATGACACTTTCTTTTTCAAAATTACAAAATTACAAAAACTCCATTGGCTTAAAGCACATAGAAATTCAAAATAGTAGGATATCTTAATCTTTATGAGCTCAAATTCAATATATTAAGTGTATTATTTTATTAATGATGTCCCTATTTGATGTCCTTATTTGATCTAATAGCATCAATATAACAAACATAGCACCGACCAATCAAATAGGGACATGAGGTGGTCAAATAGTGAGCTCATAAAACAATATATTTAGTCTTAATAAAATCTTATAAAACAACATATATTGTGTGAAGTGTTTGATCTCTCTTTATTTGTTTTTTTTTTGATATTCACTATGTGGTACTCCCCGTTTATGATCATTTCATGAGGAAATGTCTTGATGGATTGCGGGCTGCAAGCTAGGGCATCATGCATTATTTATGAGCTCACTCTTTGAGCACCAACCAATCAAATAGGGACATGAGGTGCTCAAACAGTGAGCTCATAAAAAATATATTGTCTTAATAAAATCTTATAAAAGAACATATATTGAGTGAAGTGTTTGATCTCTATTTATTTGTTTTGTTGTTGATATTCACTATGAGGTACTCCCCGTTTATGATCATTTCATGAGGAAATGTCTTGATGGCTTGTAGGCTACAAGCTAGGGCATCATGTATTATTTATGACCTCACTATTTGAGCATCAACCAATCAAATAGGGACATGAGGTGCTCAAATAGTGAGCTCATAAACAATTCATGATGCCCTAGTTGTAGGTAGTTATCTCTTCTATAATGATGGAGGAGTGAAAGGTAATGATCAATGAGGTTGCTGCTATTAGATCATAAATTAATAAACTTACTATTTTGAATTTGAGCTTGGGCACCATGCAATGTTATTGGCATCATTGCATGCTTGCTGCTGTTGTGCACCGTATATTGTTTTATACACATAGAACAATAGGTTTGGGGACTTAGACTTATGTTCAATCTTTAGTAATGGTTTGGGGAACTAATTACTAGATGAGTGACTACAGTACCCTAGTTTTCCTTATTAGATGATCTTGTTTAATTTGTGTTCATTTCATGTAAAGATACATGTAAAAGAAAATAAATTTTTGCATCTAAAGATTACAAGGAAAATAAATTGTATATACTATACAATACAAGGAAAATAAATATATATAAAAAATGAATTGTATATACTATACAAGGAAAATAACTTTCGGAAGAAAATGCAAGAGTACAAGCATACATAAGAGGATGAACATAAATAAAAAGGGTGCTAGACATTTCCTAAAGTGATGAATTTTTGACCCAAGTATGAATCTAGGGTGCCCCTATGTGATCCAAAACCTGCAAAGAAAAGAGAGATGGGGGTTAGAAAAAAAATATTTAAGCAATGAATGACATCCTATTACTGATCCTCATCTACAATTATGCATGTGCATACACTTCTAAAAGAGAAACCAAGCTCGTAGTCTCAATGAAATAAATAGTGTATAAAACAATATATGGTGCACAACAACAACAAGCATGCAATGACAATAATAACATTGCATGATGCCCGAGCTCAAATTCAAAATAGTAAGTTTAATGTATGATCTAATAGCAGCAACCTCATTGATCATTACCTTTCACTCCTCCATCATTATAGAAGAGATAACTACCTACAACTATATTACATAATTCCTCCTTTGAAGTATATATATATCAAGTATAATTATGAGTCTATATCATATATTTAGTCTTAATAAAATCTTATAAAACAACATAAAACTAACCCAAAATACTTTGTCTTAATAAAATCTTAAAAAAACAATATATTTAGTCTTAATAAAATAACATACTTACTATTTTGAATTTGCGCTCAGGCATCATGCATTGTTTATGAGCTCACTATTTGATTACCAGGCAATCAAATAAGGACATGAGGTGCTCAAACAATGAGCTTATAAACAATGCATGATGCCCTAGCTTGCAGCCTGCAAGCCATCACGACATTTCCTCATGGAATGATCATAAACAAGGAGTACCACATAGTGAATATCAACAACAAAACAAATAAAGAGAGATCAAACACTTCACACAATGCCTTGAAGGTAATAGAAATGATGCCCTAGCTCTCAAAGATCGCGGGTCATCAAGCATTCCAAATGAAAAGATGTAAACAATGCCAGTATTAAACAATGAGCTCATAAATAATGTATGACGCCTACCTTGCAGCCCGCAAGCCATCAAGATATTTCCTCATGAAATGATCATAAACGGGGAGTACCATAGAGTGAATATCAACACCAAAACACATAAAGAGAGATCAAACACTTCATACAATATATGTCATTTTATAAGATTTTATTAAGACTAAATATATTGTTTTATGAGCTCACTATTTGAGCCCCTCATATCCCTATTTTATTATTGATGTCACTATTTATGTCTTTTCATCAAATGACCCAAAAACATCAAGAATGGTCCTATATAGTCGCTAATAGCCAACTTTCATAAGAATATAAATGAATGCAAACATACATAAGTGGATGAACATAAATAATGAAGGTCCTATATGGATGGTTATAATGCTTTGCCATTACAACAATTGAGCATTCATCATTTGGTATATGAACAGGTGAAAAACATGCAGACATCTAGACATGTGTACTATGAGATTTCCTGCAACAAATGGACTTGTGTTGATTTTCACAATAGTACATGTGTTGGAAGGAAAGCTCATAGTACTACTTAGGAAAATATGAATCTTCATCACCTGTGCATATTAGAGTTGATCAGAGAAGGTATAGGCACAACAAAATAAATAAAGAGAGATCAAACACTTCCCACAATGCCTTGAAGGTAATAGAAATGATCAAACACTTCAAAATAGGGACATCAGTAATAAAATAATACACTTACTATTTTGAATTTGAGCTCATAAAGATTAAGATATCCCTATTTTATTACTGATGTCCCTATTTACATCTTTTCATCAAATGACCCAAAAACATAAAGAATGGTCCTATATGGTCACTAATAGCCAACTTTCAGAAGAATATGAATGAATGCAAACATACATAAGTGGATGAACATAAGTAATGAAGGTACCAAACATTGCTTGAAGTAATGAAGTGTTGACCCAGGGTTTGTTGGAAATATAAATGGGAAGGTAATATTGAGAGGGGGGGGGGGTTGAATCAGATATCACCTACTTTAACCTTTTCTACTGATAAAACTTTATGCATGACATAAAAAAAACTTGAGCATTCTAAGTAACTTAACATGTTAAGAAGCATACATGAAATCACTCATAACACAATAATTTTGGTAACCTAGAAACCCTTGAAAGGTAAAATTGGGGTGGGGATGACACCCACAAATCTTCAATACTGTAGTAATAAGTTTTTCTTGTTAAGGCTTACAAAATGTGATCAATTCATGATCTACCTTGTGAAAGGTCTGCTCTGTTAAAAGCTAAAAGACTTATACAGTCTACCTTGCTAAAGGATTTAAAACTTACAACAAAGTAAGCACTCAATAAAGAGATTACATAAAGTCTGTTAAGAATACTTAGTTAAGAGATTTACCATGATACACTGATTAAAATGTCTCAGTACTTGATCTTTCAGTTTGCACTTATATGCATATTACAGATCTCCTCTTTACTATATGTTAGTGATCTCTTCTATCTGATCTTTCTTGATTCTGTCCTTTCACTGCTTAACTCGGTCATTGAACTCTATCTCTCTAAGCTTTCCTTTATTGAATCATACCATTCTTCTTACACCCTTCACATTCACTATCCCTTGCTACTACATTTTAGGGCTTAGATCTTGACCTTATATAGTAACCAAAACATCTTTACGATTCAAGATCTACAGTCCAGATTTGTTCCTATTGCCACTTAAGTTATACAATTTTTTGATTGGATCTAGGTATTACATAGGGATCAATGATTAAAATATGAATGTGTAATTACGTCTGTAATTCCCTCAACAAACAAAATACAAAACACCACTATCACCAAAAAAATGGTTTACCTCAATCATTGTGCCATTCCAAACTTATATGTCTTTCCTGGCTAACTTGGAAAACATTATTCTTGGTACTTGGTATTCACTGTACTTGGCATCTGTTGAATTCTCCATCTCTTGGTAATCATTGCATATGTAACTCGACAAAAACTATACTCGACATAATACAAACATGTAGTGACCATGACTTTACTCGGCAGTACTACTGCTCGATAAGTATACAATACATAACTTGACCTTTACAAAATGACTCGGTCGTAGTGATGACTGACCATCATTGCCTAGATATATGACTAAGTGTGAAGCACTAATGGTCAACAAAACTATAGAGATCTACAATCTCCCCCTTTGACATTAGTGGCAAAAACACTTTGTCATGACATTTGAACTTACAATTACAAAAGTATGTTGTACTAGCCTAATACTCCCCCTGAGATATATATACATTCAAAATTATGTTACCTATCCTTAATCCTGACATGATGATTCCCCCTTGTTTTTAACATGACAAATCTCTTCATTAGTAGGGAGTTCCCAAAATTTCTCTAGAAATGGTCTATGAAACACCATGACCATGTGTAGTACAGTTTCCCAAGCTGTTGTAGCAATATTTAGAACTTCTATCTACACTTCTACTTTTTCTTTGTCTCCAATGGTCATGTTCCCAAATTTTAATCCTTTCAACTCATCCACTGCTCCAGAGCTAGTAATCTTATTACCTATTTCATCAATAGTGAGTGGAGTATCCTTTTGTGTAACCTTCCTCTTTACTTCTTCATCACTCTCTGTTTCTTCATCATCGTCTTGTTCTAAAACAAGTTTCCTTCTAGACCTCTTTATAACCTTATTCGACACTACCTTAGGTAGTGAGGGTTTTCACTTAGTAGATGTAGGGGGCATCTTAGGAGTCTCGGCAATAGCTTTCCTTGTTTTGGGCCTAAGTACTGGTGTCGATGACACTTTAGGTTTTAAAATTATTTTCTTAGTCGGAGGCTCGACAATCACTGGTTTTTCTTCTTTCTCTTCTTCTTCTTCTTCACTATTACTAGTTTCACTTAGTTCATCTTCTCCCAATCCTTGGGTCAACTCTAGTGGTGCATCCTTGTCAGATTCTTTGACATATTTTTCCAAATTCTTCACTATCTTCTTTCTTTTCCTCTCTGTGGTTGCAGCCATTAATCCCAAAGAGATCTTTGATTTAGCTTCATCAAAAGTTCCAAAGTAAGGTGCTTTACTATCAATTTCTTTAGCTAGGAGGGCTATAATTACAGTAGTAGCTTCATCTATATTTATTTCATAGGGTAATGGCATTAACCATGAAACCCTAGGTAGGACTGCCTATGCATAAGTAAAATATGTGTCTATCAGAAAACATATATGCTTACTGTATTTTTTAATCAAAGACATAGGGATTCTAGTCCTCTTTCTCATCTTCTTCTTAAACTCAACAAAATAGTTTTCCAATATTCCATTAAAGTTATCTCCAATCTGATTTATAAGTTCATTGATTTGAATAGTGATGGGTCTCTTCTTATCCCATATAAAACCTCCACGTGTAGGAAAACACTTCTTTACATAAAAGAACAAAAAGATCAGTAAGGAACTGAACTTACACATAGAATTCTTCGCAGTTTGGATGGAGTTTAGATTCTTGGCAAGTCAAGTCAGCTGGAGCTCGGCAAGGTCATACGTGTGTCCTTTCTTGATTATCTTCCATGCCTGGTCCACTACCATACAAGGGACGCTGTCCAACTGACTAGATTGATAAAACTTGTGCGAGATGACTCTAACAAAAAAGTCAATTTATGGATTAGTTATGGTGGAAATTGTCATTCCTTGTTTGTTCCAAACTGCCTAGGTGTTGGCTTGAATATCTTCCTTTCCTACACATTTCATCATTCTTTTTCCTTCAATTGTAGGATACCCAGTGACTCGATGTATCATCTCCTTTGTAATCTTTACTGGTCCATATTCTAGCCATAAATCCATGTCATGTACTCGACTCAAAACAATCTTTATCCATTCCACTTTAAAATTTTGCGGGAAATCTAGGGCATGCACTAACCCTTGATTGACAACAACCTTACGTTCCGGCTTCAGCACTCCGTTAACACATAGTCTATCATAAGCTTCCCTGATCTCGTAATCACTGATTTCTCCAATTTTACACATGTAGCAAGACCTAATGTCATTCATTATTAACACATTCTCTGGAATGGAAGATAGGACTCCATTTAAATTGCCTTTGATCACACTCTCTGATATTGCCTTGAATACCTTCGACTTGCATACTTCATTTCTTACTAATTGCACATTAAAAACTTTCATCCCTTGTTTCTTGACTGATGCAGAAGATGATGATGCCATTTTAAACAATAATTTTTGAAAATAAATATTTACTCGGTAAAGTACCTTTCTTGTCAATAACCTGTAAATAGATTTTACCAATGGCACACTGAGAAAGTTCGTAATCGCCTTTCTTAAACTGGTTGCACAAACTCTAAATCTCTCTCTGAAATCTCAAATACCATTGTGAAATGAAATTAATAGAAACTTTCCACTTTATAGAATCTGAAAAGTAGAATTAGGGCCTCATAAATACTCCATACAAGATTTGGTGGAATATAGTTGTCTCGGCAGACTCACGTTAACTTCGGTTAATTACAAGCTCGGTCAATATAACCATTACGATACAGCTTGACATATACAACATTTTGGCCATAATAGGTGCTTGGCATACATTGATAACTTGGTCAAGACACTGATGCTCGACATCAAAAAATGAAATTCCCTATTTTTCTCAGATATGTCCTAATGCATCTTAATCTATGCAAATATGGACTTTTTCTCAATTCTATGTTAGGAATTGATGAAAAATAAAACTTTGCAAGACTCAGTTCCAAACATACCTTCCATGCTTAGTTAGAAGAAGTGTGATCACCTGATCCCTCAGATTGGGTGACCGTAGATGTGCCAGCTTCGCTTGTGGTTTCTTCTTCTTTCTTCTTCCATGTCTTGTCCATCTGATTCTTCAATTTCTCACAGATATCTTCATTCAGGTTCTTATCATTGTTCAGCATGGGTGATCTACAATCTTTCTTTAGGTGACCAACCTTATTACATTTGTAACATACCATGCTTCCATTCATCCAGCTTTTAGACTTGCCTCTAAAATGAGTCTTCATGCAATTTGCTCCAATGTGTCCATATTTACCACAATAGTGGCAATTATATCAAGTGTTGTAATCCCAATTATACGATTTATGCTTTTTGATTGGCTTCGTTTGTTCATTTGATGACCACCTGGGTCTAGATCTACATTCAAATGCTTTGTGCCCATATTTCTGACAGTTGAAACAACTTCCTTCAAACTTAGGTGAGGTGGATGAATTGCTAGCCTTAGATCTACATTCATGTGCTTGATGTCCATGTTTCTTGTAGTTAAAACAATGTCCATTAAACTTAGGTTTAGGATTAGACTTACCATGTTTGCTTTTGCATATGTTGGCTGTATGTCTTGGCTTTCCACAGTGATGACATGTGGGCTTGGTGTTCTTTGGTTTCACAATCTTCTATTCTTTATTCATTGATGATTCTCCTTCTTCAGTAGATGATGAATGTTCATATAATCCAAGTCCAACTCTATCACCAGATCTTCTAGGTGATCTCAACAGCTCTTCAAAATACTTTGCAGCTTCATTGGGTTTGTTCATCTTTTCATTGATTTCTTTTTCAGTTCTCAATTCATGTTTCAGGTGATCATTTTCAGACCTTAGTTGATTGATTTCCATGTCTTTCCTACCCAATTCTTGATTTTCCAGTAGTAGTTGATTTACCATATCTAGTTGATTATTAGTCAACCTTTTCATGCCGCTTGTTCCTTCATCTAGCCTTGTTGCAATTTGTCTTTTATCTTCTTCAGCCATTGCCTTATCATCTTCAGCTTTCTTTTTCTATTCCATACTTCACAAAGTCTGACATATTGAATTTCCTGTTCTCTCTTTAGAGTTTTGATGTCATCATTTAGTATGGTATTTTTCTCTAGTAGTTATTTTATAGCTTTATCACTTTCTGCAAAGTTACCATTATCAAATAGTCCAGAGATGCCATCTTCTTTGTACTGTGGCTCATTTTGTTGAATAGCAATTTCTCTTCTTTTTCTCAAAGATTTCTTCAATTCCCCTCTGGCTGCTTCTAGTTGTTGTAATGCCAGTTGTACATTAATCTTTTGATTCTCTACGATCTTCACTAGTTTACAAGCTTCCATCTTAAGATCTTTTTCTTCAAGTGGTTAGAATTTCCTATAAGAAACCTTGGAGCTTTGATACCAATTGTTAGAAATATAAATGGGAAGGTAATACTAAGAGGGGGGGGTGAATCAGATATCACCTACTTTAACCTTTTCTACTGATAAAACTTTATGCATGACATAAAAAAAACTTGAGCATTCTAAGTAACTTAACATGTTAAGCAGCATACATGAAATCACTCATAACATAATAATTTTGGTAACCCAGAAACCCTTGAAAGGTAAAACTGGGGTGGGGATGACACCCACAAATCTTCACTACTGTAGTAATAAGTTTTTACTATTAAGGCTTACAAAATGTGATCAATTCATGATCTACCCTGTGAAAGGTCTGCTTTGTTAAAAGATAAAAGACTTATACAGTCTACCTTGCTAAAGGATTTAAAACTTACAACAAAGTAAGCACTCGATAAAGAGATTACATAAAGTCTGTTAAGACTACTCGGTTAAGAGATTTACCCCGATACACTGATTAAAATGTCTCATTACTTGATCTTTCAATTTGCACTTATATGCAGATTACAGATCTCCTCTTTACTATATGTTAGTGATCTCTTCTATCTGATCTTTCTCAATTTTGTCCTTTCACTACTTAACTTGGTCACTGAACTCTATCTCTATAAGCTTTCCTTTACTGAATCATACCATTCTACTTACAACCTTCACATTTGCTATCCCTTTCTACAATGTTTTAGGGTTTAGATCTTGACCTTATATAGTAACCAAAACATCTTAACGATTCAAGATCTACAGTCCACATTTGTTCCTATTGCCGCTTAAGTTATAAAATTTTCTGATTGGCTCTAGTTATTACATAGGGATCAATGATTACAAGATGAATGCACAATTACCTCCGTAATTACCTCAGCAAACAAAATACAAAACACCACTATCACCAAAAAAATGGTTTACCTCGATCATTGTGCCATTCCAAACTTATATGTCATTCCTGGCTAACTCAAAAAATGTTATTCCTGGTACTCGGTATTCACTATACTCAACATCTATTGAATTCTCTATCTCTCAATAATCATTTCATATGTAACTCGGCAAAAACTATACTCGACATAATACAAACATGTAGTGACCATGACTTTACTCAGCAGTACTACTGCTTGGTAAGTATACAATACATAACTCAGCCTTTATAAAATGACTCGATTGCAGTGATGACTGACCATCATTGCCTAGATATATGACTAAGTGTGAAGCACTAATGGTCAACAAAACTATAGAGATCTACAGGGTTCAATCCAATATGCTCTTGTATGATCCAAAACTTGCAAGGAATGAAAAGATGGGGTTAGATCCAAAGGATCTAAGAAATGCCTGGCACCCTATTATTGATCCTCATTTACAATTATGCATGTGCATAGTCAAGCCATACACTTCAAAAATGAACTATGCTACAAAACATGTGCACTCATGAAACATATGCATGCAGTGAGTAAATCAAGACCAAAATGGAGCAAAACATATGATGTCAAATGTGTTATCAAGAAACACCTCATGGGCTATGAGTGAACATGGTATATACATTGTTTATACAAGATCAGTAAAAGGACATCTACAACCTCAATAACATGGCAATATTAATCCAATAACAGGAAATACATTATAAATACCAAGCTCACAGTCTCAATGAAATAAATAGTGTGTAAAACAATATATGATGCCCGAGCTCAAATTAAAAATAGTAAGTGTATTAATATATGTATGATCTAATGGCAGAAACCTCATTAATCATTACCTTTGACTCCTCCATCATTATAGAAGAGATAACCACCTACAACTATATTTCATAATTCCTCCTTTGAAGTCATAGGTTAGTTTAAAATGGAGAAAGTATAAAAACTAACCAATTTAATCCCAAAATTTCATAACATTACATTCTTGTTGCTGTTATGGTGCACAACAAAAGCAAGCATGCAATGACAACAATAACATTGCATGATGCCTAAGTTCAAATTTAAAATAGTAAGTGTATTATTTTATTACTGATGTCCCTATTTTATTATTGATAAATTTTGGGGTAAAACCTTGCAAGTCTTACACAGACTCAACAACATGGTAGAATTGATCTAATAACATAAAATACATTACAAATGCCAAGGTCATGGTCTCAATGAAATAAACAATGTATAAAACAATATATGGTGCATAATAGCAACAAGCATGTAATGACAACAATAACATTGCATGATGATCGAGCTCAAATTCAAAATAATAAGTGTATTAATGCATGTTTGCATGATGCCATATATGAAAAAGTGAGCTCATGAATAATGCTAGTATTAAACAGTGAGCTCATGAACAATGTATGATGCCCTAGCTTGCAACCCGCAAGCCATCAAGGCATTTCCTCATGAAATGATCATAAACAGGGAGTACCACATAGTGAATATCAACTGTGAAACAAATAAAGAGAGATCAAACACTTCACACAATGCCTTGAAGGTAATATAAATGATGTCCTAGCTCTCAAAGCTCTCAGGTCATCAAGTATTCCAAATGAAAAGATGTAAACAATGCCAATATTAAACAATGAGCTGATGAACAATGTATGATGCCCTAGCTTGCAGCCCATGAGCCATCAAGAAATTTTCTCATGAAATGATCATAAATGGGGAGTACCACATAGTGAATATCAACAACAAAACAAATAAAGAGAGATCAAACACTTCACACAATGCCTTGAAGGTAATAGCAATGATGCCCTAGCTCTCAAAGCTCGCGGGTCATCAAGTATTCCAAATGAAAAGATGTAAACAATGCCAGTATTAAATAGTGAGCTCATGAACAATGTATGATGCCCTAGCTTGCAGCCCATGAGCCATCAAGATATTTCCTCATGAAATGATCATAAATGGGGAGTACCACATAGTGAATATCAATAGCAAAACAAATAAAGAAAGATCAAACACTTCACATAATGCCTTGAAGGTAATAGTAACGATGCCCTAGCTCTCAAACCTCATGGTTCATCAAGCATTCCAAATGAAAAGATGTAAACAGTGCTAGTATTAAAAAATGAGCCCATAAACAATGTATGATGCCCTATATTGCAGCCCACGAGCCACCAAGACATTTCCTCATGAAATGATCATAAACAGGGAGTAGCACATAGTGAGTATCAACAAAAAAATAAATAAAGAGAGATCAAAAAATTCACACAATGCATTGAAGGTAATAGAAATGATGCCCTAGCTCTCAAATCTTGTGGGTCATCGAGCATTCCAAATGAAAAGATGGAAACAATGCCAGTATTAAATAGTGAGCTCATGAATAATGTATGATGCCCTAGCTTCTAGCCTGTGAGCCATCAAGATATTTCCTCATGAAATGATCATAAATGAGGAGTACCACATAGTGAATATCAACAACAAAACAAATAAAGAGAGATCAAACACTTCACACAATGCCTTGAAGGTAATAGCAATGATGCCATAGCTCTCAAAGCTCTCGGTTCATCGAGAATTCTAAATGCAAAGATGTAAATAATGCCAGTATTAATATTAATATTTTGCTATTAAATCAAGAATCGTCATATATGGTCGCTAATAGCCAACTTTTAGAAGAATATGAATGACTGGAAACATACATAAGTGGATGAACATAAATAATGAAGGTACCAAACATTGCTTGATGTAATGAAGTGTTGACTCGAGGTTCAATCCAGTATGCTTTTGTATGATCCAAAACCTACAAGGAAGGAAAATATGGGGTTAGATCCAAAGGATCTAAGCAATTCCTAGCACCCTATTACTGATCCTCATCTACAATTATGCATGTGCATAGTCAAGCCATACACTTGTAAAACAAACTATGCTACAGAACATGGGTGTGTGTTAATGTGATTCAAAAGCTATTATGCAAGATTATTTTATTATTGAGATAAGGATATCTTAATTCTACAAGAATAAATGTTTTAAGAAATATTTAAATTTAATTTTGACAATAACATGAGGAGTGATATATTTAAAGTTTCAGTGAGACTTTATACCACACAGTGTTCATTGATTACGTTCAATGCGTTATTTACGCTTGTATTGGTGGGAAAACTCTTGAAAACGCGCAAAAGAGATTGCATTCAACCATGTTGTTTACATGACACATGTAGTTTACCTCTAGCCTAAATCAGCGTTGCATACAAATCTATGGACAATATGTGGTATGAAACTTCACTGAAGCTTGAAAATGATAAGCATTATGACGCTGAGGTATGGTGTGGTAAGCACACGTATAGTTTTTTATAAGCTGCTATTTGTATAGTTTTTTTTTCTCAATAGTTGCAAAATCCAGCTTCTCCTATACTTACACATATGTATACATTTTGGGCTTGTCTTTAATGTCATGTAAATTTGAGTGAAATGGTAATAATATTTAAGAGCAACAAGTATGACATTTTAAACAAGTAAGCATATACATTATATAACAGGAGGAGTGATATATTTTAATGGCAACACTTAATGAGAAGGATGCCTATATAACAGGAGGAGTGATATATTTTAATGGCAGTGGACATAGAAATTGTAGTGAAACTCTTTAATTTATTATTGTAAGTGGACATAGAAATTGCAATGTAAGTAGTAGGATGATTGTAAGTAGACATATAAATTGCAGTGAAACTCTGTAATTTATTACAGCTTAGTGTTGTATATCCATAGTCAATGTCTATTTAAACTTTAGGATGATACTTATATGATGGATTAAGTAAATTGTTCTTACCTTGAGACTAGTACACCATAGGATTAGAGGATGGTTGTTATAATAGCAATTGTGTGTCTGTGGAATACTTTTATATTTTGTATTAAATGATGATACATATGTGTTTCTTCCTTTTACAACAATTTATATTCTGATATTTATATCTTGAATTGTCAAATGACCAATGAGTGATAATTTCAAAAGTGTATCGTAATTAAAGGCATGTGAATTCATATTGTACTTAATATGAATGCCACTATGTAATGTTTTTACTTACGATATTAATCTTAATATATCCCTATTTTATTATTGATGTCCCTATTTACATCTTTTCATCAAATGACCCAAAAACATCAAGAATGGTCCTATATGGTCACTAATAGCCAACTTTCAGAAGAATATGAATGAATGCAAAGATACATAAGTGGATGAACATAAATAATGAAGGTACCAGCCATTGCTTGAAGTAATGAAGTGTTGACCCGTGGTTCAATCCAATATGCTCTTGTATGATCCAAAAATTGCAAGGAAAAGATGGGGTTAGATCCAAAGGATCTAAGAAATGTCTGACACCCTATTACTAATCCTCATCTATAATTATGCATGTGCATAGTCAAGCTATACACAGACTTAACAACATGGTAGCATTGATCCAATAACAGAAAATACATTACAAATGCCAAGGTCACGGTCTCAATGAAATAAATGGCGTATAAAACAATATATGGTTGGCAACAAAAGAAAGCATGTAGTGAAAACAATAACATTGCATGATGCCCAAGCTCAAATTCAAAATAGTAAGTGTATTAATGTATGTTTGCATGATGCCAGATATTAAATAGTAAGCTCATGAACAATGCCAGTATTAAACAGTGAGCTCATGAACAATGTATGACTCCCTAGCTTGAAGCTCGTGAGCCATCAAGACATTTCCTCATGAAATGATAATAAGAAAGGAGTACCACATAGTGACTATCAACAACAAAAAAAATAAAGAGAGATCAAACACTTCACACAATACCTTGAAGGTAATAGAAATGATTCCTTAGCTCTCAAAACTCGCAGGTCATCAAGCATTCCAAATGAAAAGATGTAAACTATGCCAGTATTAAATAGTGAGCTCATGAGAAATGTATGATGCCATAGCTTGCATCCCATGAGCCATCAAGACATTTCCTCATGAAATGATCATAAATGAGGAGTACCATATAGTGAATATCAACAACAAAACAAATAAAGAGAAATCAAACACTTCACACAATGCCTTGAAGGTAATAGAAACAATGCCCTAGCTCTCAAATCTCATGGGTCATCAAGTATTCCAAATGAAAAGATGTAAACAATGCCAGTAATAAAATAGTGAGCTCATAAATAATGTATGATGCCCTAGCTTGTTGCCCATGAGCCACCAAGACATTTCCTCATGAAATGATCATAAACAAGGAGTACCACATAGTGAATATAAACAACAAAACAAGTAAAAAGAAATCAAAAACTTCACACAATGCCTTGAAGGTAATAGAAATGATGCCCTAGCTCTCAAAGCTCGCGGGTCATCGAACATTCCAAATGCTGTAAACAATGCCACTATTAACATTTATATTGTGCCATTAAATCAACAAATGCCATCAAAATGAAATTGAGTTAATGAGAAGACAAAGCTCGAATACCTACCTCAAGTTCCAGTTCCCTCTTCCCAAATGATGCCGACCTCTTCATGCACGCCAAACTTGAATACCCTCTTCATGCCACACAAAAGTACAGTGTCGTCTTCGTGACAACTGTTCAAATTTACAAAAATTACAAATGACACTTTCTTTTTTTTTTTTTTTTTTTGTTTATAACCAAATGGGTGTCGCAATTATGCCATCATCATCACTATTATGACACCGTTGGGGGCACTTGCAAAAAAACACAAAAATCAAACATAAATTGTAGTGGTGTCACAAATTGGCATCAAAATTTGACCCCAAATGTTGTAGTGCCATAAATAGCAGGGAATATCTTGGTCATGTAGTATAACCCGTGTTGCCTCTGATATAGACCGGTTCTTCCTCTCAACAACTCCATTTTATTGTGGATTGTAAGGAACAATCTACTCTCTCTTGATTCCTTCCATGGTGCAGAACTCTTAGAATTCATTTCCTTTTTACTCACCTCCATTATCTGACCGAAGAACCTTTATCTTCCTTCTAGTCAAGTTCTCCAAAAGAGCCTTGAACTCTTGGAAGCGACTGAAAACCTCATCCTTGGTCTTCAAGAAGTATATCCAGGTCTTCCTGGATAAATCATCAATAAAAGTAACATAGTACTCATATCCTCTAAGAGACTTCATTGACATTGGTCCACCTATATTTGAATGTACTAGATCAAGAAAACCCTTAGATCTGGTGTCACTCCTTGGAAAAGATGCTTTCACAAAATTCCCTAACACACATCCCTTACATACATCATTGTGCTCTTTTCTCACCTCACGAACACCTGTCACTATCTCACAAAGTAATTTAAGTTCTCCATGATGTATATGGTCCATCCTCCCATGTCATAGCTCTCCAAGATCTCTAGGATTAATGTTACTTATGAGTGCCTTAACTACAACCTATAAAGATGATCGTTCCTAACTCCAATAGATATGCATGATTTCCAATCCTTGTGCTTGATCAACACATGTGTCCCTCTAAAAAGTATATTATACCATTTAACCTGAAGAATAGATACAAAAATCAGATTCATACCTAATCCTGGCACATGAAACACATCATGAAGGGGAATAATCTTCCCATTCTCTCTCTAAAACCAAAAGGTCCCTTTCTCAACTACGTTGAGTTTGGAAAAGTTTCCCATATAAATTTGGATACTTTTATTCTCCTCCTTATAATTGGAGAAGTACTCTCTAACTCATGGCATATGAAATGATACCCCACTGTCTATATACAAAACACTCTATGAGGTTGAGATAACCACACATGCTATGAGTGCAAACTTATCCTCTATTCTACTAGAGAGCTCATCTCCAC
This sequence comes from Chamaecyparis obtusa, assembly GCA_027943335.1. Taxonomy (NCBI): domain Eukaryota; kingdom Viridiplantae; phylum Streptophyta; class Pinopsida; order Cupressales; family Cupressaceae; genus Chamaecyparis; species Chamaecyparis obtusa. Next base: position 582,349 of record BSBK01001361.1, on the reverse strand, counting down.
TTGTTGAAGCTTCCACCTACTTCTTGCCCTTATTTTCATTCTTCTTTCTTTGTGGTAAATCACTGACATAGTGGCCAAACTCATGATAACCAAAGCACTTGACCTTAGATAGGTCCTTCTGATGTAGGAGAATCTCAGGTCCTTGGCAATCCTTTGTCACCAAAAATATGTTTGAAGTTTTCTGTGTTGCTCAGTTCCTTCTTTGACTGATTTGGTTCAATGTTGCTCAGTTTCCTTTGTTTACCAGTGTTGGTCGGTTATCTCTCTGGTGCTTGGTTATTTCCCTGGCACTCGGTGATGTTTGTTTGGTGCTTGGTTTCCTTGCTTACTGAGTTATTTATTTTGGATTCCTATTGAGGCTAACTTGTGTATTTAATTTGGGTCACAAATTTAATGATGGTATCTATCATTGGGAAAGATGTGGACCTAGATCTGGTCATTCCTTTTGTTGATGATGGATCTAAAGGCCAACTTGATTCAGTAGCCTCTTGTATAAATGTAGTTGTTTGGTTATAGTTTAGGGGATAGTTTTTGGGAATAAAAGATAGAAGATAGAGAATTAGGGATTGTTGGAAGATCCTCGCATGTTGGAGGACTTGTGTACTTGATTGTAATATCTGGCCTAAATCAGGAAGGCCTTACAACTCAACATGTATGAATAAAATTGAAGATAATATATGAAATTTTTCTACATTCTCTCTCTCACTTGTTGTGTTGTTGCTTCTGCGTGTGATCTCTATAAGGTGGATCTAGTTAGGGTGTGCCTTTGGCCCCTCTCCCTATCTACCCTTGCATCATCTGGTATCAGATAAAGGTGAGATCTAGATCTAGGTTTTTGAATCTAGGTTTGAGGGTTCCTTCTTGTCAAACCCTAGTTGGATTGTTGTGGGGCAGTAGATTGCGATCTGACTTGCAATTGCAAAGGGTTTCAAGATGGTTTGTGGGAGGTGAGATGAGGATCAAGAATTGGCAGACATGTTGAGACAACTTACTGCTAGATTGGAAGCTGTTGAAATAACCCAGAGAAGAGGAAGACATCTTGAAGATGTTAGTGATGATGAAATTGAGGAAGAACAAGTTGATGAAGAACCTGCACTGATGATGGAACAAGGTGAGGAAATATTGTTGAAAGCTTTGAAAAATATGAAGTCTACACCACACTTTAATCCTCCTGAGTATAGTGGAAAATTGGATTTTGATGAATTGGTGGACTGGATCATTGAGATAGAAAAGTACTTTGAATATGATAATGTAATTGAGGGAAAAAAGGTGAAAATTGCAAGCACAAAGTTGAAAAGCCATGAAAATTTGTGGTGGGAACATCTATAGTTGGATAGAAATAGGAAAGGCAAAGACAAAATCAAGGTATGTAATAAATGGTGAATAAATTGAAAGGAAAGTTCTTACCTTGTGATTATCAGATTAACCTAGTTAGGTGAATGCAAAGTTTGAGGTAGAAAGATAGCTCGGTAAAGGAATATATTGAGGAATTCTATAGATTAGATATCAGATCTGGACATGATGAAGATGATGTGGAAAGAATTGCTAGATACCTGAATGGTTTGAGAGTTTCCATCTAGGAAGAAATCAGTTTGGTCAAATTGGAGAACATTGAAGAGGCTTATCAATTTGCATTGAAAGTTGAGGAGAAATTGAACAAGAGACATGAGAAAAGACAAAGAGGTAGAGATGGTAGATTCCCTAGAGGAAGAGGTAGATCTTATAGTGAAAATAGTAGATCTAAACCTGAAAAGACAACTCTGAATAAAGGCAAGACCGAGTGGAAAGCTGAAAGTTCATCTAGAGGCAGAGGTGGTTATAACAGAGGTGGTTTTTTAGGAACTTGTTACAATTGTGGAGAAGGACATAGATCATTTGAGTGTACACATGCAAGTAAGAAGGTCGGTAATAGTAGAAATGCTTTTGTGCAACAATAGTCACCGAATGAACCTGAGAAGGAAAATAACTTGATGGTAAGGAGAGAACTTTGGAGTGAAAGGAATAAGGAATATCCGGTAAGGAAAAGTTTGTTCAAGACCAGATGTAGAGTTTGTGATGAAGTTTGGAAGGTAATCATTAATAGTGGTTGCTCAGAGAATCTAGCATTTGAGGAAATGGTCACAAAGTTGCAGTTGAAAAGATTGGAACATCTGAAGCCCTATCAAATTTCATGGATCAAATATTCAAGCATACACTCTTGGTAAGTGAACAATGTTAGGGGAATTTGAAAATTGGAAAGTAATGTGATAAAGTGTTATGTGATATCATGCCTATGGATTATTGTCATATTTTTTTGGGTAGACCTTGGAAATATGATAGACATGCTATATATGATGGGAGATTGCATAAATATACTATTTGGGCTGATGGGAGAAGACAAATCTTGTTACCTTTGATGGAAGAACCTGTTAGTAATGTTTGGACATATTTGAAAGTTTTCTTGATGGAAGGAAGAAAGTTTGTTAAGGATTTGAAGAAGAATGATGTATGTTTTGCTGTGATTCCTAACAAACTGAGTAAGAAAATAGAGGATAGTATCCCTGAGGAGATTGATAAGTTACTCACTGAGTATAGAGAAATAATTTGTGATAATGTACCTGATGGTTTGCCACTGAAGAGAAGCAATGATAATTACATGGATCTAATACCTGGAGTTAGTATACCAAACAAGGCACCACATCGGTTGACACCTATCGAGAATCAGGAATTGAACTGACAAATTCAAGAATTATTGCAGAAAGGTTTGATCAGAGAAAGTTTGAGTCCTTGTGCAGTACCTACTGTATTGGCACCTAAAAATAATGGAGAATGATGAATGTGTACTGATTCCAAAGAAATCAAGAAGATAATAGTGAAATATAGGTTTTCGATACCGAGAATGGATGACATAATGGAAAGTTTGACTGGAGAAAAGTATTTTACCAAAATTGATTTGAAAAGTGGGTATCATCAGATTAGAATCAGAGAAGGTGATGAGTGGAAGACTGCTTTCAAGATAGAAGAAGGTATGTATGAGTGGTTGGTTATGCCTTTTGGTTTAACTAATGCACCGAGTACTTTTATGAGGTTGATAAATGAAGTTTTGAAGAAATTATTGGGTAAGTTTGTGATTGTATATCTTGATGATATTCTGATATTCAGTAAGACCAGAGAAGAACATTTGTTGCATGTTAAACAAGTATTTTAAGGTTTAAAGAAGAAAAGTTGCTGATAAATCTAAAAAAAGTGTTCATTAATGAAAGAGGAGATTGTGTATTTGGGATTTGTGATTTCAACTAATGGTTTGAAAATGGATCCTGAAAAGGTTGAAGCTATTTTGAATTTTCCTACACCTGAGAATGCTAGTGAGGTAAGATCATTTCATGATTTGGAAAGTTTTTATTGAAAGTTCATTAGGAATTTCAGTTCAATATGTAATGCTATGACTGAGACTATGAGAGGAGATAAAAGAGAATTCAAGTGGACACATGGAACTCATAAAAGGTTTGAGACTCTGAAGCAGAAGGTTACTGAATTGCCTATTTTAGCATTGTCTAATTTCAATAAGGTATTTCAAGTGGAATGTGATGCAAGTGGTAGTACAATAAGAGTTGTATTGAGTCAAGAAGGTAAACCTGTTGCTTTCTTTAGTGAAAATTTTAATGATGCAAAAAGGAAATATTCTATGTATGATCAATAATTCTATGCTATTGTTCAAGGACTAAAGAAATGGAGACATTATTTGACACTGAGTAAATTTGTGTTGTATACCAATCATAAGGCATTATAGTATTTGGGTAGTTAGAGTAATTTCAATCAGATACATATGAAATGGGTTGATTATTTGCAGAGTTATACATTTGTGATAAAGCATAAGAGTGGAGTCACTTACCGAGTTGTTGATGCATTGAGTAGAAGAAGATCTTTGATGATCGGGATGAAAATTGAAGTTCTTGGCTTTGATGACATGAGAGATTCTTATGAATTTGATCTTGATTTTTTTGAGTCATGGAGAAAGTGCAACGCACCTATTCAAGATCAACTAAGTACTAAATGGGAAGAATATTTTATTCAAGGAGGTATGTTGTTTAAAGGTATTTAGTTGTGTATACCGAGAGGAGTAATGAGAAATAATTTGATAAAGGAGAAACATAGTAGTGGTTTGGCTAGACATTTTGGTGTTGATACGACATTGAATTTTCTTAAGGAGAAATACTTTTGGCCATAGTTGTATAAAGATGTTTAGAAATTTGTAAGAAGTTGTGGAATTTGTCAAGTTGCAAAAGGAGTAAGTCAGAATATTGGATTGTATACACTGATTTCTATTCTTGAGAAACCTTGGAGTGACATCAGTATGGATTTTGTTCTTGGCTTACCAAAGGCAGCAAGAGGTAATGATTCTATATTTGTTGTTGTGGATAGATTTTAAAAAATGGCACATTTTATAACTTGTAGAAAGACATCAGATGCAATACATATAGTAGATATTTTCTTTAAGGAAATTGGCATATTGAATGGATTACCAAGGAGTATTATCTTTGATCGAGACAATAATTTGTTGGATACTTTTGGAAGACCCTTTGAAGAAAGTTTGGCACCGAGTTGAAATATAGTTCTACATTTCACCCAAAAACTGATGGACAGACAGAAGTTGTGAATATAAGTTTGGGAAATCTTTTGAGATGTTTAGTTGGAGACGCACCAGGAAAATGGGATTTTGTGTTTGCACAAGAATAGTTTGCATAAAATAATTCAGTTAATAGGAGTACTGGAAAAACACCTTTTGGGATTGTAAATGGCATACAACCGAGAGGTATATCTTATTTGAGGGATATTACTGATGAAAGAAAGAGAAGTGCTGAAGGAGCGAAGTTTGTAGAATACATGAAGACATTGCATGAAGATGTGAAACATAAGTTAGAAGTAAGTAATCAGAAATACAAAGACAGAGCTGATAGATCAAGAAGACAGAAGACTTTTGGAGTCAATGATGAAGTAATGGTTCATTTGAAGAAAGGCCGATTTCTTGTTGGAACATATGGGACACTGAAAATGAAGAAGTTTGGACCTTGCAATATATTGAGGAAATTTGACAGTGGAAATGCATATGAGATTGAGTTACCTGATGACATGGATATATCACCTATATTCAGCATTGCTGATTTGTATGAGTATCATGAACCTGATGAAGACATGACAGTACCGATGGATTATCCTAAGAAACAAATGGAAGAAGTTGAACATATTTTGGAGCAAAGAATTAGCAGAAGTACAAGAGGAAAATAGTATATGGAATATCTGGTAAAGTGGAAGAATAGACTGATTGAAGATAGTGCATGGATTTCACAATTTGAGTTGGATGCAGCTTGGATCATACATGTTTCATGATTCAGAGAATCATTTCAAATAACCCCAGGTGTCTGATGTGGGAGCATCTTGGGTCCTTGGAAATCCTTTGTCACCAAAAACATGTTTGAAGTTTTCTGTGTTGCTCGGTTCTTTCTTTGATCGAGTTGGTTCGATGTTGCTCGATTTCCTTTGTTTACTAGTGTTGGTCAGTTATCGCTCTAGTACTCGGTTATTTTCCTGGCACTCGGTGATGTTTGTCTGGCACTTAGTTTCCTTTCTTGTTGATTTGTTTATTTTGGATTCTTGTTGAGGCCGACTTGTGCATTTAATTTGGGTCATGGATGTAATGATGGTATCTATCGTTGGGAAGCATGTGGACCTAGATCTGGTTGTTCCTTCCATTGATGATGGATCTAAAGGCCGACTTGATTTGGTATCCTCTTGTATAAATGTAGTTGTTTGGTTAGAGTTTAGGAGATATTTTTTGGGAATAAAAGATAGAAGATAGAGAATTAGGGATTGTTGGTAGATCCTCGCATGTTGGAGGACTTCTGTACTTGATTGTAATATCTGGCCTAAACTGGGAAGGCCTTATAGCCTGACATGTATGAATCAAATTGAAGATAATATATGAAAGTTTTCTACATTCTCTCTCTCACTTGTGTTATTTCTTCCACATGTGATCTCTATAAGGTGGATCTGGTTAGGGTGTTCCTTTGGTGGCTCTCTCTATCTACCCTTGTGTCACCTTCTTCTTCTTCTTCTTCTTCTTCTTATTCTTCTTCTCACTTTGTGAGTTTGATCCTTTGCTAGACCCCTTCTTTTCTTTCCCCTTTCCTGGTAGGAAAATGTTTTCCTATTCCACCTCACTCTTCTGGCTCTTATTGTTGGATCCATTGACAAGAATTACTCTAAACTCCTCCTGAGTGAAATCACTCCATAGTTGATCCCAAATTGGTAAGGTGTCTCATCCACTAAGAACTTGAACAAAGACATCCCACTGTTTAGTAAACCCATTTAGGGCTATTCTAACTAGCTCATCATCACTGAGGCTATCTCCAACAACTGCTAACTCATTATTGACAAGTCTAATCCTAGTGAGGTAACTTGTGACATCTTACCCCTTGTTCATCTGGGTATTCTTCAACTTTTCTATGAGAATCAGCTTCCGGTTAGCAGTATCATTCTGGTATAGATTCAGAATGGCATCCTAGATCTTCTTCGTAGTATCTAACTCTGTAATATATGGAAAAATATGATCCTTGACACCATCAAGTATTATTCTCCTCACCTTTTCATCATCCTTCTTGTATGATGTGAGCTGTGTTGCATTTGTGGGTATAGCTACAACACTAGTAACATACTCCTTGATACCATTCTCTTCCAGCAATAAAGAAATTCTGGCTTTCCAGACACCAAAATTTGAGGCACCATCCAATCCGTCCTGATCTCTCAAACTAGCTATGGCTATCTCAAAGAAATAAAAGAAATAATAATTCGAATGAGGTGAAACTAGGTTTTATAAACCCTTAATTTCTTTCCTTCCTAGGGTAAACCTTTTCTACCCTCAACTTAGCTTTGATACCATGTGAAAATTCTATTGTAGTCATTGATTATTAATCTCCTATCTTATAAAGATTATTTAACTGCCAAAAATAAATTCATAGCTAATATTAAAAAATAACACAAGTGCAACGTCACTAATAAAAAATAAAGAAAGAAACATGCAACACAATGAACATAATATTTTGGGACAATTGTACCTAGAAAAACCTCAAGGGGAAAACCAATACTACAGTTGAGAAATATATTAAACTTTAGCAAATTAAGAGATACAAAATTCCTTGCCTCTCACTAGTAGAACTCCAACAATCCCCCAATTCCTCCTACTGATATTCCTCCACTGCTATCCCCAACGAGATCACTACGCCCTTGCTAACACTGCGAGACTATTTGCTATCACTGCAAACTTCATTTTCTAACATTGAAAATTCTCTCCAAGATGTATTCTCCAACTTCTTGTTTATATTCTTCAAATGCCCCTAGACCCGCTTTTATACTATCCAAGTTGGTAAACCAACGCCCAAGATTGATTCTCAATCAACACTTGAGATTAAAAACAACTTAACAACCCTAACCAAGTTGGTTTCTAGTTTCTTCTAAAAGGAGTCAATTATTTAATAAATAATTATCACTACTCTAACTAATTAGTTAGGAAAACTATTATTTACTAAATAATAACATGTGGATAAACAATTGTCCAAAGCTAACAAACTAACATGGATTTCATTGATAAGTCATCAAGCTTTAAGTAGATAATCTTGACAATTGTACTTTTAATCAAAATATAAAATAAAATTTAGAAGCGCCCCATATCGAGACTATCAAATTAACAAATAATTTCATATAAAATGCACCAACATTGATATGGAGTTTAGTCATTGTTTTGAGATTTTGACTGCTAGTTTCACAATATTTGTTAAAATGAGGACTTATTATACAAATTAGAAAAAACTGAATTAACAACTTGATAGAACTTGTTGGAGACTATGGATCTCTGGAGAAGCAAAAGTTTGGATACATTTACAAAATTATAAAACCTCCTGGACTTGTTGGTTTGAGTTGAAAGACACGGTGGGCTTAAGATAGAAACTAATATAGAGTTGTTAGAAGCAACCAATGCATTCTTCTCCATGTTGTAGGGGATCTTTGGCTACTGAAAAAATATAGCGATTGAATTCTTCTACATTCTTATTTTTTTCATTGAGCCAAATCCACTGGTTGCATTGACAATTCCACAATTGGACCACATGAAGAAGAATATGATAAGAGAACACCTTACAACCATTGTTAATATAAATATACATTTCAATCAAAACACAGGTTTTAAATATTGGCATATACATCCATGCAATGAAAAAACATTTAATTTGAAGAGTAATATAAAATACATGTTGTCTAGGTATACATTGGCATCCAACTTTACCCATTTATATGTACATAGAAATTAGCTAACATAAATATTCTGCTAAATACTTTAGCATACATATATTTTATCAAATCTATGTAAAGAAAATCTAGAGGCATCAATTTTGAAAAACAAAATGTGAAATTGTAAAAATAAAGAAAAAACAATTTGAATGTAAGTTCAATTGAATATCACACATACTTGAACTAATGAACTTCTCAATGACTATCTCTATTTATCCATTGAGAATTTCATTAATATAACTTCTATTTTGATGAATTTAATTATTTTCTCATAATAATTTAATCAAAAATAAATTTAAATTTTTATTATATATTTTTTTATTGGTAAAATATCAGGGTTATATTAATATAAAAAGTATTACATTTGACTTCCTTTGTAAGGCATATGCATCTAGGAAAGCACAATCACCCACCCTAAAATCCTTCTCCATATCCTACCCATTGAAGTGAAGCCCAACAGACTCTTAATTTTCCCTTTAATTATGCCTTTTGGAATTGTGTGACTCTTCATATATTATAATTGGTGGCTTTATATACTACTACTATATCTTTGTAATTGTATCATTTGTTTATTCAATACAATCCTCTGCTTAGTGTGGATGTAGGAAAGGTTACCGAACCATGATAAAAACTTTGTGTTCATTTTACTCTCTGTTGTTTACATCTTTTATGTTATTTTTCTTTACAATTGGTATCAGAGAAAGGCATATTGTTGATTGTGATTTTCAGTGGTTAAATTCTAAAATGATGGAATATTTAAAGGTAGGGAAATTTTTAGGACAAAACTATGGTTTGTGGAGAGTACAAATGCATGTGTCACTGGTTAAGCAAGATTTGGCACTTGCACTTAGGGGAAAGTCAGAGAAACTTGCGACAATGAAATATGAAGATTGGGAGATTCTTGATGGAAAGGAAAAGGCAACAATTCTTCTCTCACTGTCCCAAAATGTCCTTTTTAATATCTTGAATGAAGTCACCACAAAAGATATTTGGGACAAGTTGAAAGCTATGTATGAAATGGCTTGAACTGCAAATAAAATTTTCATTATGAAGAAGCTTTATAAGCTAAAGATGAAGGAAGAAACTGCTATGTTGGATCAAATCAATGAATTGAACACACTCCTCTGCCAAGCATAGTTGGTTGGCATGCTTCAAGATGATGAGAGCAAGCTGGCTATTATTTTGTTGTGTTCTCTACCAACTAATTGGGATGGTGTGGTGACATCGGTAAACACTTTGGTTTCCAGTAAGAATAAACTGGTTTATGATGATGTGGTAGCTACTCTACTTAGTGAAGACATGATGAGAAGACATCAAGAATCCTCATTTGGTAAAGCCTTAATGGTGGTAAGCACCAAAAATAGAGGGATGATCCAATATAGAGGCATAAATAATCCTCATGGAATTCCTAAATCAGCAAGGAGGTCAAAATCAAAAGGGAGAAATGGTGATTGCTAGTTTTGTGGAAAAAATGGCCATGTTAAGAAGGATTGTAGAAACTACAAAAAGGCACAACAAAGAGTGTGGGACAACAAAGAGAACATTGTTCATCACAATGATATTGACATCCTTATATTGACAACAAGCGACTCTACCTCAAATTCATGGGTACTTGATTCCAGAGCCTACTTTCATGCCTCGTCTTTCACGGAAGCTTTTTTGAATTATCGTGAAGGCCAATTTGGAAGTGTCTTCTTGGGAGACAAAAAATATTGTGAAAATATTGGGAAAGGTGATATCTTAAATTATTGCCAAAAGGATGAGACACATGGTTTCTTAAGGATGTATGTCATGTTCCTAAATCAAAGAAAAATCTGATTTTTGTTTCTCAATTACATACTGAAGGCTACTATACCTTCTTCAATCCGAATACTTGGAAAATAACCAAGGGATGAATGGTAGTAGCAAAGAGAGATAGAATTGGAAGCTTATATATTGTAGAAAATAATGAAGTGGGAGTTGCGATGACACTCACAGAAAATACCTCAGAGCTTTGACATCAAAGGCTCAGACACATGAGCAAGAAGGCTCTTAAAGTCATGGTCTAAAGAGAACAATAGAAGTGGGTTAGCTTCTTGACGACCGGTAATGACAAAAAAGGTACGCCTTTGGAGCTGGTTCATTTGGATGTCTTTAGACCAACATAGGTAACTTCGTTTGGAGGAGCTAATAATTTTTTTACCTTCCTAGATGATTGCACAAGGAAAATAAGGATTTATATGATCTCTAAGAAATTAGATATTTTCTCCAAGTTCAAAATATTTAAGGCACTTGTAGAAAATCAAATTGGGCACAAGATTAAGTGCTTAAAAACCGATAATGGAGGAGAGTTTTTCTCCTTGGAATTTGATTTATTTTGTGCAGATAGTGGTATCTGTAGGATTAATTTTTTTCCTTTTACTCCTCAAGAGAATGGAGAAGATGAAAGGTTAAACGAAACTATACTTGATAGAGTCCGGTGTATGCTCTCTAATGCTAATTTGGGCAAAGAATTTTGGGTTGAGGCCTGCAACATAGAAATTTACCTTATTAACCAGAGTCCCTCAACTAAGCTGGATTTTGGTATTTTGGAAGAACAATGGAAAGGTAAAAGGATTTCTTACTCTCATATTTAGATTTTTGGTTTTGAGGCATATGTTCACATGCCAAAAGAAAAAAAGGACAAAATTGGATTTTCAATTACAAAAGGGCCAATATTCATTGGCTATGGTTACGACCAATATGGATTCAAAATCTGGGATCTAGTGTCAAATAAAGTAATTCAAAGTCAGGATGTAATCTTCAATGAGAAAGTTTTTCCAGCTTTGTAAAGTCAAGAAAAATCATAGGTATCGAATTATGTTCCTTTTTTTGAAGTTCATTCTGCACATAAGATGCTTACTAAAAATCGGAGTCATATCCTTGTCTTCTCACAAACAATAATAGAAGATGAAATCAATGAACCAAGTTCTGATAAGGAAGAACAAAGGGCCAGTTTTAATCCAACACCTGGTTATGAAGTAAATTTTGTCCCTCATACTTGGGATTCCACCATAGAGGAATCAAGTTTTTCAGACAATTTTTCCATTGAAAATCCTTAGTACACTGCTATCAATGCACATGATCTTATGCAATCCTCTACACATCTTCTACTCTTCACTCCTATAGCGCCATCCAATGCAACATTCCCTCCCTCTACTTGTGTGGCTACCCAATCTACCAAAACACAATTGCAAGGAGAACCGTTCAAAGGTATGACAACATAGACATCTTATTTGCCAGACATTGACCATTCTAAATAGCTTAATTCATAGCTATATCAAACATAAACTACCCAATACAATAGCCATTCTACCCACGCAGATCACCTTGGTCAAACACAAATTGCTGAATATTCTAATCATCTCATGCATGTCTCCCCTAGAAACACAAGAAGTTATCCAGATTCCATTGAGAACATACAACCACAGATCACAGGTAGAGACCAACATTATAGATCCTCTACTAATGAGAATACTATATCTTCACATGGTAATGAAAAATTAAATTTTGTTCACCCACAAAATATTGGTAACTCTACAATCCATAACAGAGGACACTCTAAATTACTCATGCCCAATTTAAAGGGAAGCGCCCATGAAGTCTTTTGTTCTGACAATATTGGAAACAAAAACAATATTGAAACTTCTATGAAATGGGAAAATGATCAAGGATTGCGAAAATCAACAAGACAGAGAAGGCTTCCAGACAAGCTCTTTGATTATGAGCTCTTATTCACTGAAGAAGTAGAGCCATCATTATTGGTCACTGAATATAGAAACCATCAAACTAAAAGGCTTCCTATAGTGCTTCTGATTCTCACAAATGTCAAGAGGAAATGAGTGAAGAAATGAATTTGTTATTAACAAATCAAACTTGGAATCTGGTGTCTTTACCAGCTAATAGGTAGGCTCTGAATAATGAATGGGTTTAAAAAATGAAAGAGGAGGATGGAGGCTAGGTTTGTTATTGTGTTAGGTTGGCTATTAAAGGCTATGATCAACAACAAGGTATATATTTTAATGAAATTTTTTCTACAATAGTAAACATGACTACAATGCGAACAATTTTGGGATTAGTAGCCATATTTGATCTTGAATTGGAGTGGCTTGACATGAAGACTTCCTTCTTACATGGTGATGTAGATGAGGATTTGTACATGGAGCAGCCTCAAGGATTTATCAAAAAAGGAAAGGAACACCTTTATTCAAGATTAAATTAGAGCTTGTATGGGCTCAAGCAAGCCCCAAGGCAATGGTGTTCAAAATTTGACCGCTTCATGGGTGAAAAAAAATTCACAAGGTGTCCATCAAATCCATGTGTTTATTTCAAGAAACTTCCTAATGGTGAGTATGTCATTTTTCTCCTTTATGTTGGGGTATGTGCAGGATCATGGTATGCCAAAAAGTGGCGATGTAAAAAAATAAACTAAAAACTCGTCCAAAAGTGCACTAAAAAGTTTTTTGAATTTTTAGTAGGCCTGGGTGTCAGTACACCTGGCCAAGCCAAAAGACAAAGCACAGGCCTAATTAGATATTCAATTTTTTGCCAAAAAATTATATTTCTTGTACGTAGCTACGTTCAACATTTTCATTGTGGAAATGTTGAACACAACTCTAGGTTTTGGATATCCGATTGATTATCATATCCGATTTTCTCAACAAGAAAAGGTAAGTTAAATTTTTAAGTTTTATTGTTTTTATTATTTTTTAATTGAAATTTGTACTTTTATATATAAAAAAATTAGGGTTTAAATGAGATTTTTTATTGTTTTTTAAATTTATTGTAATTATCTATTTGGGTTTTGTTAGGATAGGAAAGATATAGTACTGCGAGGGGAGGGGTGAATCAGTACCCTCAAAAACTTTTACTAACTTTAGCAATCTCCAATAGTAGTGTCTATCTAACCAATTGATTCCATTGTTTTCAACATACATTCAAGTAAATTGTAAATGTAAAGTGCATGAAAACAAACAATATATCATTCATGAAATATAACACATGACACAAGTATTTTTATTACGTAGAAACCCTTGGTAGAAGGTAAAAACTGTGGTGGGGATGACACCCACAAATTCTTCACTACTATAGTAAATAAAGTGTGTCAGTTAAGGCTACAATTGTGATTACTTCTGATGATCTTACCCTATTAGGAGTAATATGAGATCGATTAGATCTACCTTGTGAAAGGATTTTAGCAACACCAAATAAGTGTGCACTCGATTAGGAGATTTACAATAGATAGTAAGTCTACTCTGTTAAGAGATTTATTATCCTGCTATGATGGTTAGAAGATAACAAAAAACATATGTAAATGAAAACTTTTATTTCTATGAATCAGATCAATGAGATACAAAATAGATTTCACCTTGATATGTAGTATATTACTCTCCGTTCTACTCGGTAGCCTTGTATGTTTCTGATAAAACTGAATACTATTTTTGATAACTTCTCATTCATGTAAACCCTTGTCTGAATTGTGATGTCTTGTAGGTGACTACTTCTTCATGATCTCCTTGTCATGTCTTCTTGTGTCAAAATGACATCAATTACAAATTATATAGAAAATTTATTTGACCTAATTAGGTTTACAAAAATAACCTAGATCTAACTATTACATAGAAATCATCACAATAATTAATGATTATATCCATAATAAATGTGCCTCGATCTTGGTAACACATTTATAGATTTGTATAAACCATTTTAATAGAGATATGTGCTATTTTTGATTACTATGTCATTTCTTGAACAACTTGGTAAACACTACATTCCCTGTTCGGTGAATAACCCGATGCTCCATGTGTAGAGTACTCGGTGTTTACTGAAATAGTGCTTGGTATACTCTGATGCTTAGTAAAAAGACACAGTTAAACCTATATCCATTAATCCTTTGGTTCTACCTTGTGACTGTTTGATATGAAGGCTTTGTAAGTTCAACCGACTAGCATGTATAGCTCCATATTCCATCTTTTATCGACTGATCAACTTAGATTACCGCCGGATCTTAGTTGATACTAATGAAAATACTTAATTCTCAAATAGAGATAAAAATATCCCCCTTTGGCATTAGTATCAAAACCATAATGTAGATGTACCGAATCTTCAAAAAAAAAATCTAACTCCATATATAATATACTTCCAAAATTTACTAACTCTTCTACAAAAACTCCCCCTCACTGCATGCTCTGGGTATGTAGTGAAGTACATTGGCATATACATGATTTCCCCCTTTTTGAAATTAATTCCAAAACAAAATGTACTTACAGGTTATAAAAAAAATTCTTGTGGGTTTTCTGCAATGAAGCCAAGAGGTTTTCCCATTCCTCTTTCAAGTTGATAAGAGCAATGTGCTCAAGACCGACTTGTGCATGCATGTCGAAAATGTTCTCCAAAACTGATATTTTAAGGGTGGTGACCAATACCTTAGCCTTCTCAATATGTCACTCAATGATCTTAAGGTGTGGCAAAAGCTCAACTTGTAACTCCGTGACTTGGTCACTTATGATTTCTTCCCACTTCCTCAAATATTCTCTCAACCACCTTAATTCCTTTACTTTAAGGATATGCTTATGGAAAGAATTTGGCTCAGTTAGAGAAGCATTTTCACTAGCCAAGATGTCTACATATAGCTTCTTGATCTTTTCTCTGACCTCGATAGTGAATGTTTCCATAGTGCATAACTTAAACAAAATTTGCATTATCTTCTGAGTTATAGTTTGAAGCTTGGTTATAACCTTAGAAAGCTTTACCTTATTTATTGCCACTTCTTGGCTGATCTTCTCAGAAAGTTTGATTTGAACTTTTTCTTCTGCCCTTTCTTCTATCCTTTTCTTAGCATCTATATCTATGGCATTAACGTGACTTGTAAGAGATGTAAGTTGGTCCAAAATAGGTGTATCTTCATTTATTTGGATGTTAGGAATAACTTGTTGAAGGAGATCTCTTACATTCTCTAAAATCTTCTTTCTCTTACTCTCCTTCCTGAGTTTCTCTTGTGCTGCCTTTCTTGTACACAACTCTCCAAACTTTCTCAGTTCCTTAGGGTCCAAGGTCCTTGGGTCACATTTTGTAATATAAATTACTTCATCCAAGGTGATTGGCCCTTTACCATGTTTCTTCTTCTTCTTCTTAGTCTCTTGTGGAGATAACTTAACAAATGGAACTAGAGCTTTTACCTCTATGTTTGTCTTATCTTGCTCAATTGACACTATTTCATCCTTCTTCTACTCCTCAGTGACCTGAGTCTCGGTCAATTGGGTTGAAGCCTCTGATGTAGTATCGGTGGGTGTGGTCTTGATGGTCTCTACTTGTGTGTCAACCACTTTATCCTTAGGCTCATTTGTCTTTGTAGTACCTATTACCCTATTTTTCGTATCCATGCAAATTTGGCCAAATCTACTCCAGGGTCTCTATTTTTCCCCTACCAGGCATCCCTAAAATTTTCATGAATTTATCTCTTGTTTCCTAGCCTTTGCAATCTTTTTAATTCCCTGGTCTATAGTTTAAATATTTGAAAAAGTAGCTGTTGGTGCTAAATTACCCCTGAAAACCCTAGTCTTCATTCTATTTGGCTATTACTTTATCGACAACTTAAAGTCCCAATATCCACGTGCTTTATTTTTCCCTTTGGTCGCCAGTTCTCTAAGTTCTCTGGTGGTTACCTTTTCCATTCAGTGAACTGGCAACTGCAGTGTTTTTCTTAGTCATAGGATAAATTGGTGGTGCCCTTAAGTATTCAGTGACTCCATGGATCGCCTTTTAGTTGGGCATTTTCTAACTAAAGCCTTAGGTGAGACAAAACACTCAGTGATTTTGTGAATGCCTTGTTCACGTGTTCTGCAGACTTAACCAAGGTTAAGATTTTTATTCAGTGACCGAGCGATTCTTCCTTTGGTCACGCATTTGCTGAGGCTTCCAAAGTTAAATTTGTAGTGGGGTCCCAGTTGATGAGATCAACGGTTGTTGTAAGATCTCATAGCATGTGTCAGAGGCTTGCGATCTTACGACAACCGTCGATCTTTCCTTTTCCTCAGTGCTTCATGCCTTTGTGGGTCCATTGCCACAGTGTCCTACTTGGAAGTTTTTCATTGGTCAAGAGATGATGACCTGTATTGTTGTCAGCGAGCCCAAGAATATCAAAAGCTTGGAAATAAATAGTTGGCATATGATCTCATGCATTGTGTCAGAGCCTTGAGAGTATGCACCAACTATTGATTCTCCTTAGTGATGTAACTCTTCATTCAAGCAGGTCCACTGCTACATGTATTCAAATGGCAGCTTCTGATTGGTCCACATGTGTTGAGTCAGCTTATTCATCAGTGGGACCAAGTTCTTTCAGTGGTCGGAGGCTCTGACATCTATAGAGGATTGATGGCTGTCGTATGTTCGCGAGGCTATGTGTCAGACCATGAGATCATGTGATGGCCGTTGATCTTGCTTTATCTCAGAGCATTCTTAGTGGGTCCTTTCTCGCTGATGTGATCATTTTCTATTGGTTGCTGCGTGCTGATGAGGACTTCTAGGTGGACCGGTGTGTTAGTGGGGTCGTGGCTTAATGAAGATCTATGGCTGGCGTAAAGGCACAAGGAATATTCCAGGAGCATCAGACCTTGTACCCGCTGTTAGATTAAAATCTTGTCTTAGGTGGGTCTAATGTCAGAAAGGTGCCAAGGTGTTTCTAATGAGGTGGTCAGAGCAAATAAAAGATTGATAGGTGGAAAGTCTGGGCCCAGGTTTGACAAAATATTTGGTGGCCCCAATAACTTCTCTTTGGTCGCTCATTCACGTGATAGGATAGCAGTACTCTAAATGATTTGGTGAGTGTGTGAATGTGTGTATTTGCAAGATCATAGGATAAGTTAGTGAGGCCCTAAAATTCTCAGTGATTTGGTGATCGTCTTCAGTTGCCAGTTTTCCAAATGTAAGCTAGAATTCTCATGAGTGGTTAAGGAAGTATTCAGTGAATTAGTGAATGAAGGTTTTCTCATGTTCGCTTAATGTAACCCGGGTTATTAGAAAGACCCAATGATTCAGTGAAAAGATTTGTTCACTGAATCACTTAACCAGACCAGGGTAAGCCAAAGGATCTTGTGACTTAGAATTTTTTAGTCACTTAGTCGCTAAAAGGCTTAAAAGAGAAAAGGGCTTGAGGTGGGTTCAAACATGATAGAGGTGCTGACATGTTCGCTTCCTATTGGCCGCTGACTTCCATAGTGTTTTTGAATTTTTAGAGGGGTTTTAGGTTGTTTTCTCAGTGCATCATAGCTATTCATTTGCTAGGAATTAAAAGAGATTGACGGTTATGTTTTAAAATGACCGGCTAGCCGTTGCAGTTCAAATTTTGAATATCTCTACGGGAGTTTTTTGCCAGTTTTTGATTCAATGGGATACAATGGCAAGGTAGCTTAGGAAATTTATGATGTCGTAGGACATTTGTAATTGAGGAAGATGATGAGGAAGTCTGGTGGTCGTCATGGGTTGATTCTTGTCCCAGAAAAGTACCAGCTTGAGCATTCATGGTGAGACTTTGTGCAGGAAAGCAGATGAATCCAAGTTGCTTGTCCACGAGTTGATGTAGTACAGAGATGGGAACATAATATCTAATTAGCCATAGTATTATAGAGATGTATTTATGATCAAATTTTATGGCAGTTAGGGTTTTGATATTATTCTAATGTAAAATCTTGAAACCCTAGTTAGATTTTTTGATTCTTGCCTACGTGCAGTTGAGTATGTATATATTGTTTTTTGGAGCTTTCGGGCTAAGAGTTGGACAATTGTGAAAGAAATTCACCTTTCTTAAAGGCTATCTATGGTATCATCTCTACCCTCTAGCTTACATAGTTGTATTTCTCCCATTGATGAATTCAAACATTGCAGAGGTATTTTGTGATAATTCTTCATATCCCTATGCTTCCTTGTTTGAGTTTATCTCTTATTGAATTGAAGTATATGATGTTTTCAATGGTATCTTAGGGTTCCTGATCCCTCTTACTTTCTGTAACTATTTGTGTTATTGTGTTTGATCTAATTTAGATGCTTTTGTGGGTATACTTCAGCCCCCTAACAATCTTGTCTCAATCCTACACCGAGTTGTAGAAGTGAATGTCTACTTGCAGGTCATAAATTGTGTCTTATGTTCAGAACCTTCTATGAAATACTTATGCAAGCCTATTTAGTGAGTTGTGATCTACTAGACCTAAACCTTTCATTGGTTACATTCCTCTATACTAAGATCCAAACCCTAATTTTGGTGCATCACCTAGTAGGTAGTTTGCTTTCCAGTCATTTCATTTTAAGCACTCCTTCTATCCCTTTCCCTCAAAAGTTTACTTTTCATGTCTAGAAGAAAATTAAGGTGATTATCCAAGAAGAACCAGCCTAGAACCTAGAGGTCTCATCTTAGTTAGTATAGGTCCCACAACCTGGAGATGATTCCCATGTTATACTAGGTTATCAAGACTACGAGATCTTGAGACAAAGGCGCAAACTTAGTGTATAACAATTCTAGCACGCCTGGTGGGACTACACAAGAAGTTCATTGTTTGAAGATTATGTTATCTCTGATATATAGGTTGCATGATACAGGCTTTTAGAAGTCATTCTACAAAGTATATCTAGTGACTCCATTGATTTCAAAGATCAGGGCTAACCTTGTTCAAGGTTTATGAGAAAGATTGAGACTAGCAGCTCAAAGCCCACTAAATTTTTAGAGTTGCCCTTAAGAAGAAGTCATAAAGGCAGGTCAACTCAGAGAACATCACCTACAAGGAGAGTTCAATCAACACCTCTTGATACCTCAGAAGGGAGACCTTTTCCCTTTCATTCTAGAAGAAGAGGAATATCTCTAACCAGAGATCTAGAAGAGGATTCAAATCTAGCAGCAAATACAACTCATATAGTTGTTAATCTTCAAATTCCAACTCCTACAATGGCTAGACAGTTTGCATTTGCACCCTTTAACCAAGGAAGTCCATTAGCTTTTTCCCAACATCATGATGTACCTTTGGTGGCACTTAAAAGTATACTTGATTTCACAGGTGAAGGGCAAACAGCTACTTTTGAGCACATAAGAGATGTGACCACCATCTACAACATACACAATATTACTCAAGAAGATGTGGCCACAAAATTATTAGTAGCCTCTCTAAAAGGTAAGGCTTTAGAATGGTTTAGAACTTTAACTGTTGGTTCTATTACTTTGTGGGATGAGTTAGGAGATGCATTAAGTAAGCATTTTGAGGATAAATCAGATAACTTGTCTTTAGTTGAGTAGTTAACAACTATTAAGAGAGACCCTCAAGAGAAAATGACATATTACAATAGTAGATTCCTCAAAACATGGAATAGAATTCCAGTCTCAATTAGAACATCAGCTGACCATGCTTTTCTATACTACTTACAAAGTTTGAATGGTCAAATTTCTGTCATGATCTAGTCTATGGGTGGTACTTCCTTACCCCAGGCCTTTGACATACTTGTCAAGGCTGAAAAGTATTTAATTCAAGCAGGCATGATAGCTAGAAGGCCTCCAATGCCCATTTTTCCTAGCCTTCAACCTATTGCACCTGCCCAAGTACCCCCATTTACCCCTATTCCCACCATATTAGCACCTCAGGCCAGTACTAGTGCTCAAGAGCTAATAGCTAGTTTCTCTCAAGAGCTACAAGAGATAAATAATAGCCAACAAAGTAGTCAGCAAGAAATGACAAATTTGTTGTAGACCTTGACTAAAGAGGTCACAAATTTGAAGAAACAAGGTCAAGGAATCAGACCACCCTTTCAGTCACAAGGCCAAGGTCCTAATCAGCAATATCAGAATCAAGGATAGCCTTATCAGAAAAATAGGCCACCATACCAAGGAGGCTATCAAGGACAAAGACAAAGTTTTAATCAGAGACCATTCCAACCATATAACCCTGCACCTCTAAATTCTACAAATCTAGTGAGGGACATGGTTCCTAGTCAAAACAATATGGCTATGGATAATGAATGGTGTTTTCCTTGTAATCAGCCTCACAATTAGGCTACATGTTCAAATGGATGGATGAACCAAGCTTTAATGGTTCAAAATGCCTCACAAGCTCAATCAGAGGCTTCATCCAGTGGATCAGTCCCCCAGCAAGAACCACAAGATAATGAGACTGCTCTCTTCAATTGGGAGCAACTAGACTTCAATGGAGTCAATGATGAGGCTGCTTTTGTTGCCTATACAAGAGTAAAGAGAAGAGCTCAAGACATGGAGAGAGTAGATTCTAATGCCAAGCCACCACATTTGCAGAGCCACTGCAACAAGATACTCCCATCACACCTAAGGAGGCTCCTATCATTACAAGCAAAGAGGGCCAAATTCCAAAAGAGGTGGAGCCCATCATGGTGAAAGCACAACAAAGAGTACACACTGTGACACCTTATAACATTGTAGACAACATGAAAAAGGTGAATGTCACCATGTCCATGTGGGACTCTTTGGCTCTTCCAGGGTAGCCTGAAATTTTGAAGAAGGCCATGACAGTGGTGACAACTCCTCCACCTGCAAAAGAAGCTGCAAAGCTAGTGTTGGTTAACACTGATCAAGAAAAGGAGGCTCCAAGAAGCAACTCCAAGGCCAATGCCATGCAAATTAGGAACTCAAAGCCACCTCCCTTTTATGTATCTCTAATTATTGGAAAATATTTAGTACATAATTGTATGGTAGATAGTGGAGCTACCAACATTGTAATGCCTAAGAAAGTGGCCGACCAATTAGGACTGAAATATGAGCCCTTCCAAAAGAAGGTTACCCAACTTGATGGATCCTTAGTCAATACTATAGGTGTGGCCAAGGATACCAATCTAATCCTTCATGCTAGTCCTAATTTTTCCATCCTCCTTGATATATACATAATAGATCTCCCTGCATTATTTGCTATATGTCTTTCGAGGGAGTTTACAGCCAAGATAGGAGGCTACCTATCTTCTGATTGGTCTCACATGCTATTTCATACAAGGTATGGGACCAAGTTCACCATGAAGTCAAAACCATTAGCAGCACACTATATAGAGCCATACATGTCAAATACCATCAATGTAAATTGCCCTATATTTGATGACAGTGACTTCCAAACCGTTAGCGAAGCAAGCACAAAGATAGAGAATATCCCTGATATTTTTCTAGATGAAAGAGCTTTAGAGGCCCAAGAAAATATTGTTTGGGATTTTGGTTTGGGAAGTTATTTGATACAAGAAAATGATGTCATAGAGCCAAGCCTTCTCAAAGAGGACACTGATTCAGAGGATCAGAGCAATCAGGTTTGGGAACTATCTTTTGATGGGGCTAGAAGTAGACATGGTTTTGGTGGTGGTGCTATGCTAGTGTCCCCAAAAGGAGAAAGGTATTATACTACGTTTAGATTCAGTTTCTCCTGCACTAGCAATATTGTAGAGTATGAAAGTCTAGTCAATGGACTAGAGTGGGCTAGAAAAAGAAGGCTTAAGGTCTTAAAAGTTTATGGTGACAGTGAGTTAGTTGTCAGCCAAGTAAGAGGGATAAGTGAAACCAAGAATGACACCATGAAAGCATACAAACATAGAGTTTGGGATGCAATTGAAGATTTCCATGCTTTCAACATTGTTGCTATCCCTAGGAAGTTAAATCAAAATGCAGATAGCTTAGTTGCTGTTGGATCTCAGTATGATATTCCTAATAGCATCTCAAAAGAAAGGGATCAATACCATATCAAAGTGATTGTCAGACCATCTATTCCTAATAATGATGTTAATTGGCAAGTGTTTGACAATGATGAACAAATTCTGCAGTTCTTGTTTGAAGAAGATGTTTTTTCAGAATACAATCAAGATAGGCTATCACAAAACTATGGTGATCAAGTGATACAAATCAAGTCCAATAAGATGCCTAGGGGTCTTGTCACCTTAGAGACCATCTTCAACAAGGATGATGAAGTCAAGAAAAATAAAGCTGGCCTGGTAGTCCAACAAGAACATTGTGTTGAACTAGAGTTGGAATCAGGTAAGAGTCTACAATTTGGAAAGATAAACACTGAATTGGAAAAGCAAGCTTACACATAGTTATTCAAAGAATTTAGTGATGTATTTGCATGGAAATATGAAGACCTCAAAGTTTTTGATCCTACCCTTGCTCAGCACACTATTGAGTTAGAACCTAATGCCAAACTGGTGAGGCAAAAACAAAGGCCTGTTAATCCTAAGCTTGAGCCACTTATGCATAGAGAAGTACTCAAACTAATAGAAAGTGGTATTATCTACCCCATCAAGCATACTAGTTGGGTTTCCAACCTTGTTCCAGTCAAGAAGAAGAATGGGGAGCTGAGGTTATGTGTTGACTTCAGGGATCTTAATAGGGCCTCATTAAAAGACCGCCATTCACTACCCTCCATGGAAAAAATCTTACAATGTGTCTCTGGATCTGAGAGATTTTCATTGTTGGATAGCTATTCAGGATACAATCAGATCCTGGTTAATGAAGAGGATCAATACAAGACTACATTTACAACCAAGTGGGGAACCATGGCATATCAAAAGATGCCCTTTGGTTTGTCAAATGCAGGTGCTACATTTCAAAAGGAAATGGATATGGCCTTTAAAAGCCTTATGCACAAGTTTGTGTTGGTCTACTTGGATGACATAAATTTCTATTCTAAACATGCAGTAGATCACATCAAACATTTGAGGAAGATCTTTGAAAGGTGTAGAGAGTTTGGGATATCTCTTAATCCCAAGAAATGTGTGTTTGTAGTTCATGAAGGAAAATTGTTGGGATATGTAGTATCCAAAGAAGGAATTATAGTAGATCTTGAGAGAATTGTAGCTATCCTAGAGCTACCCCTACCACATCACAAGAAAAGTCTCCAATCTTTCATAGGAAAGATTAATTTTGTTAGGAGGTTCCTGCCTAACATTGCAGATTTACTCAAGCCTTTGACAGCCATGTTAAAGAAGAGTTTAGTTTTCAGTTGGACCAAAGAAGGGAGAGTTAATTTCCAAGCTATCAAAGAGGCCTTAACAGAAACTCCTACCCTCTTAAACCTAAATTTTAATAAGGATTTTATCCTTTATGCTTATGGGGGTCATGATGCTATATCTGCAATGTTCACTCAAGAAAATTCAGATGGATTGGAGCAGCCTATTGCTTTCTTTAGCAAAGGTTTAGAAGAGTATGAACAAAGATACTCTTTTTTAGAGACACATGTACTTTCTGTGGTAAAGAGCCTTAAAAAGTTTAGATATCTATTGACCCATAGCAAGGTACACTTGAAAGTTACTCATCCAAGTGTCAAAGATTTTTTGCTTTCCAAGGACCTTAATGAGAAAAGAGCTGGTTGGATCACCAAGGTGATGGAATATGACATAGATATTCAAACTACCAAGCTGGTTAGAGGAAGAGGTCTTTGTGAGCATTTGGTAGGGGATGAGAGTTCAAAGAAATCAGAGTAAATAGATGCATCTCTGGTGGTGCATGATATAAAAGAACAGGACAAGGCAACAAGCTAGTTGCCTAATATGATCAATTATTTGAAGATAGGACAATGTCCTGTAGATTTGGATTCAGCAAAAATAAGGTATTATAGATTGCAATCTATTCCTTTTGTGTTGATAAATGAAGTTCTTTTTAGAAAGGATCATAGTGGTGTCCTTTTAAGATGCATAGATTCAGAAAAGATAGCTGATGTCCTATTTGAATTTCAGGATGGACCTTCTAGAGGTCATTTCTCTCCTAGGACTACTACTTTTAAAATCATGAGGACTGGATACTATTGGCCATCTATCTTCAAGGATAGCCATGATTATGTGAGAAAATGCATCAAGTGTGCCATGTTTGTAGGAAAAGAAAGACTTGCAGCCTTGCCCCTACAGCCAGTCAGAACAGATAAACCCTTCATGAAGTGGGGTATAGACTTCATTGGTATGATCAATCCTCCATGTAGTGCAAGCCATAAATGGATAATTACTACACCAGATTATTTCACTAGATGGACATAAGCAATTGCCTTAAAGGAGGCCAATGAGAGTGTTGTCTTAAGCTTTTATGATGATATAATTCATAGGTTTGGCACTCTTGATTCCATCATTTTAGATAATGCATTGGCATTCACAGGCCTCAAAGTCTCAGAGTGGGTAGTTAAGAATGGCATCTATCTGAACACTAGTTCCAATTATTACCCCCAAGGCAATGGCTTAGTTGAATCAACAAATAAGAACTTAATTAGGATAATCAAGAAGACTCTACAAGACAATCAGAGGGATTGGCATACTAAACTTAGATCTGCCTTATGGTTAGACAAAATTACCCCAAAGAAAATCATTGGTAATTCTCCTTATATGCTAGTATATGGTAGAGAGGCCAAGTTGTCTATCTCAGTTGAATTGTCAGCCCTGGACCTAGCCACTCAATATGCCCTATTTGATGAAGGAGATCCTTTTCAGATCAGGTATGCTCAGTTGATAGAGTTAGAAGAACTCAGAGACAAATCCATGAAGGACATGGAGTTTCATCAGATTCAAACAAAGAGGAGTTTTGACAAAAGAGCCAGGGTCAAAAATTTCAAGGTTGGAGATGTAGTTCTCAAATGGGATGAATTCAGATCTAGACCTGGCAGGCATACAAAATTTGACTCATTTTGGGGTGGACCATTTGTTATAACAAAGTGCAAGGAATCTAATGCTTTCTAGCTATTAGATCTTGAAGGAGTTTCCTTGCCTATCTTAGTGAACGGGTTCCACTTGAAGCCCTATTTTGAGGTTAGTCCCTCTCTATAATTTCTTGCAAATGTTCCCCTACTTTCTTTCCTTGCTTTCTAGGTTAGTTTGCTTGTTTTCCAAGAAGGTCTCATGCATAGTTTGTCCCTTTGGTTCCATTTTTGTTCCTCTGTCAAGAGGTTGTGCTCAGGAATAGACCCCATGCCCAATGGATATGTCAAGGCCACTAGTTTTCAATGTCTAGTAGGCTGACATCCAGTAGAAATCGCCAAAATGATACCCTATTTTTCATATCCATGCAAATTTGGCCAAATCTACTATAGGGTCTCTATTTTTCTCCTGCTAGGCATCCCTGAAATTTTCATGAATTTATCTCTTGTTTCCTGGCCTCTGCAATCTTTTTAATTCCCTGGTTTGCAGTTTAAATATTTGAAAAAGTAGCCGTTGGTGCTAAATTACCCCTACAAAACCTAGCCTTCATTCTATTTGGCTATTACTTTATCGGCAACTTAAAGTCCCAATATCCATGTGCTTTATTTTTCCCTTCGGTTACCAATTCTCTAAGTTCTCTAGTGGTTACCTTTTCCTTTCAAAGAACTAGTGACTGCAGTGTTTTTCTTAGTCGCAGGATAAATTGGCGGTGCCCTTAAGTATTCAGTGACTCTATGGATTGCCTTTCAGTTGGGCATTCACTAACTGAAGCCCCAGATTGGACAAAACACTCAGTGATTCTATGAATGCCTTGTTCGTGTGTTCTGCAGACTTAACCAAGGTTAATATTTTTATTCAGCGACTGAGTGATTCTTCCTTTGGTCATGCATTCACTAAGGCTTTTGGAGTTAAATTTGCAGTGGGGTCCTAGTTGATGAGATCAACAGTTGTCATAAGATCTCATAGCATGTGTCAGAGGCTTGTGATCTTACAACAACCGTCGATCTTTCCTTTTCCTCAGTGCTTCATGCCTTTGTGGGTCCATTGCCACGGTGTCCTACTTGGAAATTTTTCATTGGTTAGGAGATGATGACCTATATTGTTGTCAGTGGGCCCAGGAATATTAGAAGCTTGGAAATCAATAGCTGGCATATGATCTCATGCGTTGTGTCAGAGCCTTGAGAGTATGCGCCAACCGTTGATTCTCCTTAGTGACGTAACTCTTCATTCAAGCGGGTCCACTACTACATGTATTCAAATGGTGGCTTCTGATTGGTCCACATGTGCTGAGTTAGCTTATTCATTAGTGGGACCAAGTTCTTTAAGCGGTCGAAGGCTCTGACATCTATAGACGATCGACAGCTATCGTATGTTTGCAAGGCTATGTGTCAGATGATGAGATCATGCGATGGCTGTTGATCTTACTTTATCTCAGAGCATTCTCGGTGGGTCCTTTCTCATTGATGTGCTCATTTTATATTGGTTTTTGTGTGCTGATGAGGACTTCCAGGTGGACCGATGTGTCAGTGGGGTCATGACTTAATGAAGATCTATGATTGGTGTAAAGGTGCAAGGAATATTCTAGGAGCATCAGACCTTGTGCCCGCCGTTAGATTAGAATCTTGTCTTAGGTGGGTCCAATGTCAGAAAGGTGCCAAGGTGTTATTGATGAGGTGGTCAGAGTGAATAAAAGATTGACAGGTGGCAAGTCTGGGCCTAGGTTTGACAAAATATTTGGTGGCCCCAATAACTTCTCTTTGGTCACTCATTCATGTGATAAGATAGCAATACTCTAAATGATTTGATGAGTGCATGAATGTGTGTATTCACAAGATCACAGGATAAGTTATTGAGACCCTAAAATTCTCAGTGATCTGGTGATCATCTTTGGTTGCCAGTTCACCAAATGTAAGCCATAATTCTTATGAATGGTTAAGGATGTATTCAGCGAATCGGTGAATGAAGGTTTTCTCATGTTCGCTTAATGTAATCCGGGTTATTAGAAAGACCCAGTGATTCAGTGAAAAGCTTTGTTCATTGAATTGCTTAACCAAACCAGGGTAAGCCAAAGGATCTCATGACTTAGAATTCTTTAGTCGCTTAGTCACTGAAAGACTTAAAAGAGAAAAGGGCTCGAGGTGGGTCCAAACATGACAGAGGTGTTGACATGTTCGCTTCCTATTGGCCATTGAATTCCATGGTGTTTTTGACTTTTTAGAGGGGTTTTAGGTTGTTTTCTTAGTGTATCACAACCATTCATTTTCTAGGAATTAAAAGAGATCGATGGTTATGTTTTAAAATGATTGGCTAGCCGTTGCAGTTCAAATTTTGAATATCTCTGCGGGAGTTTTTTGCCAGTTTTTGATTCAATGGGATATAGTGGCGAGGTAGCTCAGGAAATTTATGATGTTTTAGGACATTTATAGTTGAGGAAGATGATGAGGAAGTCTAGGTGGCTGTCATGGGTCGATTCTTATCCCAGAAAAGTACCAGCTTGAGCATTCATGGCGAGACTTTGTGCAGGAAAGCAGATGAATCCAAGTTGCTTATCCATGAGTTGATGTAGTACAGAGATGGGCACATAATATTTGATCAGCCATAGTATTATAGAGATTTATTTGTGATAAGATTTGATGGTAGTTAGGGTTTTGATATTATTCTAATGTAAAATCTTGAAACCCTAGTTAGGTTTTTTGACTCCTGCCTGTGTGCAGTTGAGTATGTATATATTGTTTTTTGGAGCTTTCAGGCTAAGAGTTGGACAATTGTGAAAGAAATTCACCTTTCTTAAAGGCTATCTATGGTATCATCTCTACCCTCTGGCTTACACAATTATATTTCTCCCATTGATGAATTCAAACATTGCAGAGGTATTTTGTGATAATTCTTCATGTCCCTATGCTTCCTTGTCTGAGTTTATCTTTTATTGAATTGAAGTATATGATGTTTTCAGTGGTATCTTAGGGTTCTTGATCCCTCTTATTTTTTGTAACTATGTGTGTTATTGTGTTTGATCTAATTTAGATGCTTTTGTGGGTATACTTCAGCCCCCTAATAATCTTGTCTCAATCCTACACTGAGTTGCAGAAGTGAATGTCTGCTTGCAGGTCATAAATTGTGTCTTATGTTTAGACCCTTCTATGAAATACTTATGCAAGCCTATTTAGTGAGTTTTGATCTACTAGATCTAAACCTTTCATTGGTTACATTCCTCTATATTGAGATCCAAACCCTAATTTTGGTGCATCACCTAGTAGGTAGTTTGCTTTTCAGTCATTTCCTTTTAAGCACTCCTTCTATCCCTTTCCCTCAAAAGTTTACTTTTCATGTCTAGAAGCAAATTAAGGTGATTATCCAAGAGGAACCAGCTTAGAACCTGGAGGTGTCATCTCAGTTAGCATAGGTCCCACAACCTGGAGATGATTCCCATGTTATACTAGGTTATCAAGACTACGAGAGCTTGAGACAAAGGTACAAACTTAGTGTATAATAGTACCTTGAGTGATTTTTCCTTGCTCCCATGTTGTATTCTTCTATTTCTTGGGGATTGAGCCTTTGGGTTCCTTTTGTGTTATGAGTTCAACTGCTTGAACTAATATAGGAAGGTCACTTGGTATAATGCTAACTGCTGGCTCGGTGGGGGCTTGTTCTTCTTGTTGAGCTCCAACAACTGTGATGTCCTCATCATCCTTAATATCATCAGGATCACCATTAGTGATGTCCTTCATAAGTACATCAATTGAACCATCATTTATTCCTTGTATTATCACCCACTCGGGTGCATCTTGGTTTATTTCTTGGTGGTCAGTGACAACAGTAGTATCAGGCACCTTAGTGTTTGATAGCTCAATGGGGTCCTTAGTTTCCAGATCTACATCATCGGCATGGATGGCTTTTCCTTTTTTCTTAGACTTCTTCTCAGGTATTATGGCTAAAGCCAACTTGTCTATTTTAGCTTGGGCTTGGAGAATAGAAGTCCATAGAAACTGACTATTCTCATCAACTTCTGCCACATTTTCATCAATTATTTGTAGTGTTATGCTTTTCACTAGAAATTTGTTGGAGTATTTCTTCATCAACTCTTCAATCTCGGGGACTGTCAATGTTGGCATCACCAATACTAGGGAATGTTCCCTCATTTTCTTCTCAGTGTTTAAAGCATAAGTCCATCTAGCTGATATTTTATCATATAAACTTTTTGGTACATGGAGAAATCTATTGGTACCTTTTTGAATTTGATCATCATCTATATTACTGCCTCCTCTATCTTGTTCTGGTCCTCGGTTGACAAATGTTCAAACTGACTTATTTTTGGGTTGCTAAGACCTCCAGTGTCTATTATAGCTTCTAAAACCTCATTAATTGATTGATCCTTATTCACAACAACCTTGAATTGATTTAAGTCATCTTCCTCATCATCTTCCTCATCTTTTCCTCTTATCAGATTCCTTCTTTTCTTTGGTGCGTTGGAGGTAGCTTGAGTACCTCTCTTCTTCTGATATATTTTAGTTCGTGTAGGCCTTGATATTTTTACAACTCCCTTCTTTAGTGGAGGTGAAGCTACAGTGGATGACCTTGTTTGTGCTCTATTTTTTACTTCTGCCTGCTTCTTCTTGGGAGTGGGAACCGTTATAGATTCTGCATCTTTTTCAGAATCAATTGCCTCATCATCATGTGCAATGTTAGTAAGAAGTAACTGATCCTCAGTTGCTACCTCAACTGGAATGTCCTCAGATGCTTCTACATCATCATCTCCAAACTTTTGAATCAATTTGTTTATCATTTTTCTAGATTTCTTGGTTGCCTTTCCAATGAATAGATCCATTTTAATTCTTTGTTTCTCTTCCTCATAGGTTCCAAACCTAGTAGCTTTTGGCTCATTAGGCTCTTCCAGTAAAGCCTTGATTGATCTAGAGGCTTAGTCAATATCAATTTTGTATCCCATTGGGGCTAACCACTTAGTTCTCAATTCTACTACTTTTATCAGTGTATAATCTGTATCCACCAGGAAATAGATGTCATGTTCATATTCTTCTACCAATTGTCTTGGTATTCTACTCGCATTCATCTTGTCCTTGAAGTACTCAAAATAAATATCCACTATGCTCATAAAATTATCACCCAAACTCTTTATCAAATCAGTAATTTGTAGTGTCACAAGATTTTTGGTAGCCCAGTCAACATTACCAATTGAAGGGAAACAATTTTTCACATAAAAGAATATGCAAAGCAATAGTGATCCAAACATACACGTGTTGGATTTTTTTGACCGAATAGTCTTCATATTCTCCTCAAATTGTCCCAACAATAACTTTGCAAGATCCAACTAAAATCCCTTTTTGAATATCTTGTATGCAATGTCTACTGCTCCACACAGTACACTATTGGATCTTCTTGATTGAAAATTTTTATACCCAATGATATAAGCACCAAACCTAGTTTTGGGATCAATGATTATGTTAACTTTCAATCCTCTGTCGTCCCATTCTTCTCTAGTTGTCTTTTCTAACTCAGTTCTCAGGTGCACTCCTTAGTGCTTTGACTTTTTTAGTGGCAGGGTAGCCTATTACCACATGTATGATATCCTTTATTATTTTTACGGGCTCATCTAGCCAAAGTTTCCCATCAAGAAAATGGATAAGAACAATCCTTATCCATTAATTCTTGAAAACCTTTAGAAAATATATGGAATTTGTCAAACCCTTGACTCTCATATGTTCATGGTCATCCTTCATTTTTTTGTCAACACCTAGCTTTTGATAAGTATAAATAAGCTCAAAATAACCAATCTCTCCAATCTTGCAGTGAATGTAGGAGCGTATGTCTTCTACTAGCAAAAACCTAGGCAGTATGCTTGAAAAAGCTTTGATTTTGTCAATCTGTGAAGCAACTTCAGGGTGAGCTTTGTACTTCAGCTCATTACATGTAGTAGAGACAATCAATATTACATCCTCCTCATCTACATTCTTGATTTTGTTAACCTTAGATGTGAACACCATTGTTATTCATTTAGGATTTTAGAGAATATCATATAAATAGCTCAGTGATGATAGCACTTACTCATATTAGTGATGAAAACACTTAGAATCCTTCAAATCTCTGCTCAAATTCTCTAAAAATATTTTTCTCAAATTCTCTTTGTAGACTCTTAGCTCTACGTGATCGTAGTGTGGAAAAAATAAGCTAAGTCCACCATGTATTTATAGCATTTTTCAAATTCTCGCTTAAACTATTGTAATTAATGCTCAACCTAAGACAACTCGGTGACAACTATCACTCTTGGTGTATACCACAAAATAACATAAGCTCAGTTAACACATGAAATTACACTTAGTTAATACTGATGCTCGGTTAACCTTGCTGACAGTTACTGACTAGCAAATTCTCACTCGGTCTAGCATATACTGACTATCAACACTTAAAGCTCAAAACATGTAAAACCATAATGCATCTTAATTCATGTAGATTTGGTGTGTGTTCACTTAATATAAGGAACTATATGATAGATATAACCAATTAGAATTATCAGTTCCATACATACCTTTTTCAGCTTAGGTGGAGGTGGCGATGTCACCCAATCTAATGGATGAGGTGTCACTGACTGCATTACTTGACTTAACATTATCACCTGATGCTTTTATCCACATAGTGTTTCTTATCCTCATGATATATTCAGTTTTATTACCATTCTCATAGATTTGTGTTTTTGGTGCTCGGTCTCTGCAATCTTTACTTAAGTGACTGACTTTGTGACAATGTAAACATGCCATACCAGTACTTGTCCAACTACGAGATCTGCCTCTTGAGTTCTTCCTCATGTAGTTAGCTACAATATGTCCATATCTTCCACATGTTGTATAGTTAACCCATGTGTTATAATCCAAAGTATAAGCATTACCTTGTCTCCTCGGCCGATAAGTCTTGTTTTGTCCTTTCGTGGTCTAGACTTGCTTCATCTTTGTTCTGCATTCTTTTGAGGTATGTCCATGCATGTTGCAAGTGTGACAATGTTTCTCCATGTAGGGTTTGTTAGGAGTCCTATTCAACTTAGATCTAAACTCACGTGCTTGATGTCCATACTTTTTACAACTATAACAATGACCATTGAACTTAGGAGTGGTTTTAGGATTACCTTTAGCTTTACTCTTGCAAATATTTGATGTGTGGCCCGATTTACCACAATGATAGCATGAAAGTTTCTTAGGTCATTGATTCTTGTAAGTATTCATATGTTTAACTAGCTTAGATGATTCTCCTTTTTTGGTATAGCCTAATCCAATAGTACTTCCAAATCCTCTTTGACTGATTAGAAATTCATCAATTTTCTTGGAACTGTCTTTAGTTTTTTTATCATTTCATTATGTTGTTGCTGCATATTCACTTCATGTTTTAGTCTCTCATTCTCTTTTCTGAGTTCACCAATGTCTTAGTATCTCAGAATCCTTCTCTTTTAGTTTCTTAGTCATTTTTCTTCTATCATCAACAACCAAATTTCTCTCTTGTTCAACTTGTCTAGCATTATTCATCACATCAGTTATTCTTACTATTTGTGCTTCTTGACCGATCTGCAAGGCTTTAACTTGTTCAATAAGGTGAAGATTTTTCTCAGATAAATCAAATAAACTTCCTTTAGATATGTTAGATATAGTGCCTTAACCAAATCCAATATTCTCAAATGGGTCATCAATTTCTTCTTCATTGTAATTAGTTTCACTATACCAAATAGCCATATCTTTTCTTTGAACCAGAAACTTCTTCAATTCATCTCTTTCTTGTTTGTATTTCTCAATGAAGATTTGCATCTAAATCTTTTGATTTTCAATTATCTTGTCTAGCTTATATATTTCCATCCTGATATCTTTTCTCTTTAGTGATTAAACTTCCAAATAAGAGATCTAGCTTTGATACCAATTGTTGTGATAGGAAATATATAGTACTAAGAGGGGAGGGGTGAATCGGTACCCTTAATTTTTTTTACTAACTTTAACAATCTACAATAGTAGCGTCTATCTAACCAACTGATTCCATTGTTTGTAACATACATTGAAGTAACTTGTAAATTTAAAGTGCATGAAAAAAAACAATATATCATTCATGAAATATAACACGACACAAGTATTTTGATTACATAGAAACCCTTGTTAGAAGGTAAAAATTGCGGTGGGGATGACACCCACAAATTCTTCACTACTACAGTAAATAAAGCGTGCTGGTTAAGGCTACAATTGTGATCACTTCTGATGACCTTACCCTATTAGGAGTAATATGAGATCCATTAGATCTACCTTGTGAAAGTATTTTAGCAACACCAAATAAGTGTGTACTTGGTTAGGAGATTTACAACAGACAGTTATGTCTACT
Organism: Chamaecyparis obtusa; assembly: GCA_027943335.1. Lineage (NCBI taxonomy): Eukaryota > Viridiplantae > Streptophyta > Pinopsida > Cupressales > Cupressaceae > Chamaecyparis > Chamaecyparis obtusa. The sequence continues at coordinate 549,001 of BSBK01001361.1, read as the reverse complement.
TTGTTAAGAGATTTATAATCCTGCTATGATGGTAAGAAGATAACAAAAAATATTTGTAAATGAAAAATTGTATTTGTCCGAATTAGATCAATGAAATACCAAATATATTTCACCTTGATGTGTATTATATTACTCTTTGTTCTTCTCGATAGCCTTGTATGTTTCTGATAAAAATGAATATTATTTCTGATAACTGCTCATTCATGTAAACCCTTGTCTAAATTCTGATGTCCTATAGGTGGCTACTTCTTCATGATCTCCTTTTCATGTCTTCTTATGTCAAATGAAATTAATTAAAAATTATATAGAAAATTTCTTTCACCTAATTAGGTTTACAACATTTTAGAAAACCTAAGATCTACAGTGTACAAAAATAACCTAGATCTAACTATTACACAAGAATCATCACAATAATTAATGATTACATCCATAATAAATGTGCCTCGATCTTGGTAATATATTTATATAAGCGTGTAAACTTTTTGCATAGAGATATGTGTCATTGTTTATTACTATGTCATTTCCTAAACAACTCGGTAAACACTGCATTCCTTGCTTAGTGAATAACTTGATGCTCAGTGTTTACTGACTCGATGCTCGGTATACTCTGATGCTGGGTAAAAAAAACTTGGTTAAACTTGTATCCATTAATATTTAGGTTCTTCCTTGTGACTTCTCAGTATAAAGGCTTTGTAACTTCAACCAACTAGCATGTATAGCTCCTTATTCCATCTTTTACCAACTGATCAGCTTAGATTACCGACTGATCTTAGTTGATACTAGTGACAACACTTAATGCTCAAATAGAGATAATATGTTCTAATTGTAATTAGACATGGTGATGAATGGTTCTCCCCTTAATACCACAAACACATAACAGAAACAGAGAAACAACAACCATATGCAAGAACATAAAATTGGCTTCTTACTATCTCCACAAATGTGGAATTACAAACTTTCAGAATTACAATATGCAAAGCCACATGGGAATTCCCTTACAATATTCTGTAGGACAAAGCCTTGAATTATTACCTAGATCTACTACCCAAAACTATCCCGAACTACCTAAGACAAAACTATGGGCCTTCCTTATATAGGCAATTTCCACCGCCCGAGAAGGTTCCAGATATTTTAGCCAACAAGGCCGACCAAACTTAGAATTATTTTATTTTACAATTTATTACATCAAAGTTAGTTCAAAATAAGTTTTGAAACCCAAACATAAATTTTGAAGGAAAATCATTTTCTGCCATTTCAGGTGACCCAACTTCCGAAGACCATAAGTCATCGCCAGTTGACCTGATTGACTAGTATAACCCCATTCTGGAAAGGCCATGACATGCTCTACAGGCTTGATTTGCACAAGCACCTGTCACCCAAATTTTTGACCTCATCTGGGGCCTCTAAAGCCTTCAAAACTGAGTTCAAAGTTTCTATACCCTATTGCCAATACCGAAAATCATCAATATATACAAAGCTAGAATTGATCTGTCAATGAAACTTTATTGGCAGGCTGATATGACCAAAATGAACCTCTAGGGAAGAAATCAGAACATTCTGAGATTGAATGACCCACTTACTAAGAATAGAAAGTTTCCATAAATAGCAGCTTTGTACAAGATAGCCCTTATTGAAAACAAAACTAGAAATATTTTTGGGTGATGCAAGATTGCTCTTACACCCAAGATGCTCCTGCATCAGACACCTGGGGTAATTTGAGAAGTGAGCCTATCACAACTCAGGTGTGTAGAGGAAAACCAAGATGGTTAACCTCCTTCTTTGTTAGCCATGATGAATCTTCAATAGGGCATCCTTTCCATTTGACTAGATATTCTTCATATGTCTTGTTCCTCTTGCTTCTACCAACATGACTGTCTAGTATGTCTTCAATCTCCTTGATATCTGAACTGGTTGCTGGAACACTCCACTGTGCTACTGTAACCTCATCTTCAACACCTTCTTCATGATACTCTGTTAGATATGGACTCAAATCAATCAGAAAACCATCCCAATGATCCCACAAATAATCCATAACTACCTCTAAACAATCCCCCACTTTCAGAAGATGAATCGGTCTCAAACCCTCACTATTTAGAGAATCTCATAGGAGACAATCTAAATCAGCTTAGAGGATATTAGACCACATATACTAATATCACCACATTGGGCCCCATGTTTTCCATGTTGAACTCCATTATTGAAAACATGGAGAATCTTAGAGAGCAACATAATATTGCATTTCTTTGGCATGGTTCCATGCATTCCCAGTTTGATGATGGGATTGAATATGATCAAGTTATGAACCTAAACATAACAAAACATGGCATATACAATATTTTTATGGATCCCAAAATTGGTTTAAAAGTGGAGCCTAAAAACCCAAGTTTCCAATTAAATGGTGCACAAATGATGCAATACATGACAAGTTTTGGGACCACTGGTGGATGGTTTTTGATAGACCACCTCACAATAATTTGGATTTCCTATTTTATTTCATTAAAAAATTGTATTCTGAATTTGTGCTCGGTCACAAGGTAAATTATTGGAGTATGAGACCAAATCAAGGTGTAGGCTTAGGCATTCCTCAAGATAGGCCATGGGCACACTGAGTGAAATCCCAAACATATGTCCCCCCTCCTGAGATTTCACCACCTCCTACAATGCAGCATCCTGATATTATTGCTAAGGCTGGCTCACAGACTATTTGAGCCATTCACACCTTGAGTGATCTACTGGTTACATAGAGTGTGATATTTTTTCCTCCTCATGCTGATGCTTTTGGCCCTTCCACATCCTCCATGAGCTCACATGTTTGTGTGCCCCACACTTGCATTATGTGCAAGAATCTTTGCTTAGGTCACTTGAATGATAGTGATGCATATAACTACATCTTCAAGGTGGAAAATACTACACAACACACTATAGGCACTGAAGCACCTTATGAAGATGTGCATTAGGGGCATAGAGAGGCATGGATTGCTACTATTATGGTAAGGGTAAACAGTTCACTTTTTACATTGTATTTAATTTTAATCATTCATATTTTTAGTAGAATTTTCTTATAATGATTTCCCACTTATATTTTTTTATGTGTTACATTTATGTTCAGTTGATGACAGAGGAGGAGATGGAACATGTGGAGGGCTCCATGCTTTCGGCCATATCATTTGGCCTTGACACTTCCATGATACATATGTTTTAATGTACTTATTGGTTTCCTTAAATTATTATAATAGTATATGTACATGTGTTTTCTATTTTTTACAATCATCTTATTACATACTGATGCAAGTGTCACCAGTTGCTACTGGGGGGCAATACGAGGGGGTTCAGGTGTAACCTGTTAACAAGGGGAAGGTAATTAAGTAATTTAGTTTGTTTATGCATACATGTATACTTGTCAGTTGTGCATACTCATTTTTAATTTACATGGTTTATTTGACAGAGGGTGGTGTCTGATGATGTCGTGAGACCCTTTCACCAGGATAGAGTCACATGCATCTCTATTCACAATGATAGCCCCATGGCACGTATATTTATAAAGTTATTTGTGTGTATTTTACCATCAAGTATATATAATATGATCAAGTCATGATTGTATGAAGCATCTGTTTGACTTTTGTATGGTTTCCTTAAATTATTATAATAGTATATGTACATGTGTTTTCTATTTTTTACGATCATCTTATTACATACTGATGCAAGTGTCACCAGTTGCTACTGGGGGGAAATACGAGGGGGTTCAGGTGTCACCTGTTAACAAGGGGAAGGTAATTAAGTAATTTAGTTTGTTTATGCATACATGTATACTTGTCAGTTGTGCATACTCATTTTTAATTTACATGGTTTATTTGATAGAGGGTGGTGTCTGATGATGTCGTGAGACCCTTTCACCAGGATAGAGTCACATGCATCTCTATTCACAATGATAGCCCCATGGCACATATATTTATAAAGTTATTTGTGTGTATTTTACCATCAAGTATATATAATATGATCAAGTCATGATTGTATGAAGTATCTGTTTGAATTTTGTATGGTTTCCTTAAATTATTATAATAGTATATGTACATGTGTTTTCTATTTTTTACGATCATATTATTACATACTGATGCAAGTGTCACCAGTTGCTACTGGGGGGCAATACGAGGGGGTTCAGGTGTCACCTGTTAACAAGGGGAAGGTAATTAAGTAATTTAGTTTGTTTATGCATACATGTATACTTGTCAGTTGTGCATACTCATTTTTAATTTACATGGTTTATTTGACAGAGGGTGGTGTCTGATGATGTCGTGAGACCCTTTCACTAGGATAGAGTCACATGCATCTCTATTCACAATGATAGCCCCATGGTACGTATATTTATAAAGTTATTTGTGTATTTTACCATCAAGTATATATAATATGATCAAGTCATGATTGTATGAAGTATCTGTTTGACTTTTGTATGGTTTCCTTAAATTATTATATTAGTATATGTACATCTATTTTCAGTATGTAATAAGATGATCGTAAAAAATAGAAAACACATGTACATATACTATTATAATAATTTAAGGAAAGCATACAAAAGTCAAACAGATACTTCATACAATCATGACTTGATCATATTATATATACTTGATGGTAAAATACACATAATAACTTTATAAATATACGTGCCATGGGGCTATCATTGTGAATAGAGATGCATGTGACTCTATCCTGGTGAAAGGGTCTCACGACATCATCAGACACCACCCTCTGTCAAATAAACTATGTAAATTAAAAATGAGTATGCACAACTGACAAGTATACATGTATGCATAAACAAACTAAATTACTTAATTACCTTCCCCTTGTTAACAGGTGACACCTGAACCCCCTTGTATTGCCCCCCAGTAGCAACTAGTGACACTTGCATCAGTATGTAATAAGATGATCGTAAAAAATAGAAAACAAATGTTATAAAGATAATTTATATTGATCCATAATGTTAAGTCACATCAACCAATTAAATGATGATTATAATTATATGAGACATATATTGATACTCTAATTATAAAGTATCAATTAATTGATGTGAATATTATCCAATTAATAAAATCATAAATATCTTTGAATAATATATTTAATAAATAAAGTTGATATTAGTTTAAGCTTACCGAAATCGATAATCAATAATTATAAGAACATTATATTCTAGGCAATGTTCTCTTAACCCTAAATAACCTATGTGATTACTAAAACAACAAATCGTTTGTTAAGTTCATTTAACAAAACCTCATAATTTTGAAAACCACTTGGCATCATTAATAATATAAATTATGGAATTAGACCTCCCTAGATTGTAATTTAGTTGTAACTAGTAGGGTGACCTTATTGTGAATAGTTTAATTAATTCTTTCAAAAAAGGGTCACTCTAATAAAACAATAGTGATTTGTTAACGTAATAGAAATTCTTGGATAGACCTTGTTGTTGTCACCAAATGCTAATCGAGAATTGTTCACCCTAACCCTATTGAACTCAGTTGCAACGTCACCACCTTAATTGAATATTTAACATCTAGTAACCTTTTGGAAACCAACGTTGGTAAAGGACTTATCTTTTAGAGTCTTTTCGAACTATTGTCAGAGTCACCTATTGACTTGCAACATAAACTTGGACTTAATTTTACCCTTGAAAAAAAAGAAAGTTGGTGTGATTTTAGAGTAAATTTTTATGGGCATGACAATATGTACATGTGTTTTCTATTTTTTACGATCATCTTATTACATACTAATGCAAGTGTCACTAGTTGCTACTGGGGGGCAATACGAGGGGGTTCAGGTGTCACCTGTTAACAAGGGGAAGGTAATTAAGTAATTTAGTTTGTTTATGCATACATGTATACTTGTCAGTTGTGCATACTCATTTTTAATTTACATGGTTTATTTGACAGAGGGTGGTGTCTGATGATGTTGTGAGACCCTTTCACCAAGATAGAGTCACATGCATCTCTATTCACAATGATAGCCCCATGGCACGTATATTTATAAAGTTATTTGTGTGTATTTTACCATCAAGTATATATAATATGATCAAGTCATGATTGTATGAAGTATCTGTTTGAATTTTGTAGGTCACCCCTAGTTTTAGGGAGGTAGAACACCAAGGGTTTGTATTGCTAATGACTCAACTGACATTTCTTGAAGATAGTTCAACATAGGTAAGTTTTAATGTTAATTCAGTTATTTTGTAAACATATATTTGCTACCAAGGATTTAACATTAAATAGTATAACTCGTAGATCAATCTTATGTTCACAAACATATACAAGTCAGAGTCAACATTGGTGGCATTGTCCCTTCACTACCAAGGACATATATTAGCTCTCCTGTCCACGTGGGGAGACAAAGAGATGAGGTACATGAGAGTTCAATTTTAGTTTTTTAAAATTTATTATTATTGAATATGATTTTAAATTTTAAATTTTTATTTGTAGAAATCATATAAATTAAGTAATCTAACTTGAGGTTTCACTTTTGTGTTTGAATGCAGGATCCATCAGAGCCAAAGTACTTCAAAGAGGCTGCACTTTGATGATCCACTAGTAGAATAGGATGTCCTAGAAATATTTGTAGTTGAACTTATTCTTTTGAGATGTCATATGACACATTTTGAGATGGGGTATGCCGCATTGTATCTAGATATGTTGATTTTGTAAATATGTACAAAATTATTGTTCATTTTGATATATATGAAACTTGATATTTGATCCAATTTGTTAATTGTGTGTTCATTTATTCATTGTTAGTATGTAAATATGCTTGTGTGTATGTACTCATGTGTATGATTTATGCCTTAAGTATATTCATGTATATTCAAGTACATTCTTCATAACCCAAATTCATGTGTATGGGTTACGTGCATGACTTAAGTGAATTCATGTGTATGCTTTAAATCTATGTGCTACATGTATGCTTCATGACTTAAGAAACATTTTGTGTATGATTTATGTGCTACGTGTGTTCACACGTATAATTCATAAGTTAAGATAATTAAAAATTTATGTGCTACATTGTATTCATGTGTATCTAATTCTCTCAACCAAGAAAATTCATTAAAGTTCACTTCACAAATTCGGTGATCACCTTGTCAAATCAACTCTTATGAAATGTATTAGGTTAGAACTCTATTATACATGTCAAAGATACATTCCATGAGAATTAGTAAGAACATTCATGGAATGATGCTTCTACATCAAGATTTCATCAAACTGTTATTGAGAAAACAATGACCTATCATTCTAGGTACCAAACCCTCCTTTCTAGTGTTTGTAGGCCAGGGCTTGTTCAAAAAGACTCTTGCAAATCTCTCTAGATCCTCCAAATGAATCTAACACATCCCTATGGACCCCAATAGCATAGATCCATCACAAAATATACTCATCCATTGGAGTATACACTCGCAACAATGATTGGTGCTGCTTCATGCACCTTCAATTAGCATTTACTACCATTTGTGGTCTCTCCACCACCATATATACTGCATATCCCTACAACCAAACACTATTGTAGAAGACACTAGTTAATTCCTTTCCTTCAAATGCCAATGAAATGATGCAATACATACATGGAAGTGATAACAAGACAATAGACAATCAATTTACTCCATTTCAAATCACAAACACATTCCACGATGCATTCAAATGACCATCCTTGGTCCCTTTAAATTTTCCAATGAACCTTTATGGTCATTTCCCCATCTCCCTTAGAGCAGAAACATCTATCCATTATGGGAATAAACCGATGCTTCCATCACATATGGTTTGGTAGTTTTACTCTAGAAATGGTCCAACTTTTCCTCTTGACACACTAGAACACTCACCAACATATGCAATGGTGCTTAGTGGACCTTGGGAACACTTTTGTCTAGCATATTTGTGAACATTCTAATGAATTTGTGTTCTAAATGAGGTTTTCACTAGTGTTTACCCTCCCAATGAGAGCTAATTGCGCAGACCATTCACTGCTAGGACGAACGGTTTGGAAGAAACCCAGTGGTGCAACTTTCAACTAACCCCCACTGTAAGTTTTGGCATCAAGTGAGACTGGCATGCCAAATTTAAAAAAAAATTGAATCTCCCAAAATAGAGAGAGGTTATTGTAGGCCTTAGAAACATGGTCCTATAGCATCTAACGGTTTGTCGATACCTCTCACGGGGTCTGAGATATGATCCTCAAAAGATCATTTCCCAATCATGCTTAGTGCACCTTGGGGACACTTTGGTTTGACATGGTCACGAATGTTCTAGTGAATCAGTGGTCAAAATGGGGTTTTCACCAATGGTTATCCACCCAACTAGAGCTAATGGTGTAGACCATTCAGTGCCGAGATGAATGGTTTGGAAGAAACCCAATGGTGTAACTTTCAACTGACCCTCACTATAAGTTTTGGCATCAAGCGAGACTGGCATGCCAAATTAAAAAAAATTTGAATCTCCCAAAATAGAGAGAGGTTGTTGTAGGCCTCAAAAATATGCTTGTGTAGCATCTCACAGTTTGTCGATACCTCTCACGGTGTCTGAGATACGATCCTTGAATGATAGGTGCTTGATCATGCTTAGTGCACCTTGAGGACACTTTGGTCTGACATGGTCATGAATGTTCTAGTGACTCAGTGGTCAAAATGGGGTTCTCAATAGTGTTTACCTATCCAAACAAAGCTAATGGAATAGACCATTCGGTGCTAGGAAGAACAGTTTGGAAGAAATGCAGTGGTGCAACTTTCAACTGACCCTCGCAACAAGTTTTGGCATCAAGCGAGACTAGCGTGCCAAATTCAAACAAATTTGAACCCCTAGAATGGAGAGAAGTTATTGTAGGCCTCAGAAGAATGGTCCTATAGCATCTAATGGTTCGTCGATACCTCTCACGGGGTCGAAGATATGAGCCTCGAAAGATTGTTGCCCAATCATGCTTAGTGCACCTTGGGGACACTTTGGTCTGGCATGGTCACAAACGTTCTAGTGACTCAGTGGTCAAAATGAGGTTGTCACTAGCCTTTAACCTACCAAATGGAGCTAATGGTTTAGACCATTTGGTGCCAGGATGAATGGTTTGGAAGAAACCTAGTGGTGCAACTTTCAACTGACCCTTACTGCAAGTTTTGGTATCAAGCGAGACTAGCGTGCCAAATTAAAAAAAAATTGAATCTCCTAGAATAGAGAAAGGTTATTGTAGGTGTCAAAAAAATGACCATATTACATCTCATGGTTTGTCGATACCTCTCACAGGGTCTGAGATACAAGCCTCAAAAGATCACTTTCCAATCATTCTTAGTGCACCTTGGGGACACTTTGGTCTGACATGGTTTCGAATGTTCTAGTGACTTAGTTGTCAAAATAGGGTTGTCACTAGAATTTACCTACCCAACCAGAGCTAATGATGTAGTCCATTTGGTGCTAGGATGAAGGGTTTGGAAGAAACCTAGTGGTGCAACTTTCAATTGACCCTCACGATAAGTTTTGGCATCAAGCGAGATTAGTGTGCCAAATTCAAACAAATTTGAATCTCCCAACATAGAGAGAGGTTATCGTAGGCATAAGAAACATGGTCTTGTAGCATCTCATAGTTCACTAACACCTCTCATGGGGTCTGAGATATGAGCCTCAAAATATCATTGCCCAATCATGCTTAGTGCACCTTGGGGACACTTTGGTTTTGCATGTTCATAGATGTTCTAGTGACTCAGTGGTTGAAATGGGGTTGTCACTAGATTTTACCTACCCAACTAGAGCTAATGGCACAGTCCATTCAGTGCCAGGACAAATGGTTTGGAAGAAACCCAATGGTGTAACTTTAAACTGATCCTCACTACAAGTTTTGGCATCAAGCGAGATTGGCGTGCTTCTCGGCTGAGGGACACAGAGAATAAATTTTTCTTTTCAATGTCAATAAAAATAATTGGATATCTGAAAATATCAAATATTCAATATTATCAGATATCCAAAATCTCCCACTCAAATTTTGCTGAAATCTCTCTCTCTCTCTCTCTCTCTAGGAATCTACTTTTGTTAGTATAGTGGCATTTTTTTATCATGTGAAATTATTTTCATATTAGGAATTATCATATTGACTAAGATTCTCTCTTATACAAGAGGTGTATGTCTTAAGTCATCACCTCTTATTTATTTGCAAAACTATGTTCATAATAAATAGTTTCCCTTACTTTTTGATTTAAATTTTGTCATCCTTCACCAAAAATTATTATTTCACCTGGGAGCAGGGGGATAAATAGCTAATTTTGTTTCCCCTCTTTATTCCATAGATGTTATCTTTGTCAAAGAACTCCTCTTGAAGGTAGATTTCTTGTAATAAATATTTCTCCCTTTAAAGGATCCTCTTCTCATAAGTGATATATCCTTTCATGATTATCTAATTTTCTTATCTTGTAAGGGTTAATGCTCTTTGTTAAGAATATGACATACATTATTACTTTAAAGGGTATCTCCTTTTGATGGATGTAGGTATCCTTAATTCTCTTCCTTATAATGTATGCTATGTAGACATCATAAGGAGGGGGCATACACATCGCCTTCCATTGTACTATACTTATACATTTTTTATTTTAACCTTTTTTGGAGCACGCTAAATACCGAACAAGGTATAAGTGATACTTATCCATCACTGGGATATGAATTTATAGACAAATACACACCATGATGATAAGAGGACATTGATCCATGTGGTGCAAAAAGCTACCAAAAGACACACACACATATACATGCATGTACACACACAAAGCCACCAGAAGATGCAAATTTTATAGGATTGACTATTAGGCACACACAAATGTTATACTATCGAATCCTATCCCTTTTTGGTTCACAGTAAGATACACACATATTACTTGGTGAGGTAATCATGTCTATCTCTCCCTTTCTCTTTTGATTTCATGCTAGTAGGATTAGATCATGGAGTTTAAATCATTTATGATGTTGCCTTTTTCTTTTCTATGTGATCATTTATGCTCTTTCAGTATCCTTCTAAACATGATATTTATGGATGAGGCATTTGCGATCAAGGTTTCTTTCACTAGTTGATTTGGAGTTTGTTTTAGTACTAACCCCTTTTTCTTCGTGTCTTTTGAATTATTCTTTTTTCTTTATTTCATTTTTCTTTTTTTTTCGTGCCCTTTTGCATGGGTGTGGAGTTAGAATACTTGGTTTAGGGGATTATGTCTTTAGACCTACTGATGTTCTATCTCATTTTAGTATTCTAGAGTTTCTTATTCTCTTTCTAACTTTACCATGAGTATGACTTGCCTCATACTCCTACTAAAGTGAGGGCTAAATGTATAGTCTTAAAATGGAAGAGCCCATGATAAGACCTTTTATCCCTCCTTAGTAGGATGTCCTGGGACCTTTTTGTTAGCATGAATCCTAATGGTATTCATGTATTGGAGTATCCTAGTGGTGTTGGAGACATGTTACAGTGATTGTGCATTTCATTCATGACAAAGTTTGTCATTGATGTCAATATAAAGGTTATTCTGTGAAGACTGGCAGTGTAGTAGCTAGAGTTTGGCTTCACACAGTTTGAGGATTGAAGATCAGCCTATAAGAACTTGGTATTATGATCTAGATTATGTCTTTATATTATGGTTAAGAGTGTGTATGCAATTTTGCAATCTGGAAAGCTATATAAAGGTTTTATTGAAGACTATGTTTAGGCAGCATTTGCAGAGAGCGGCTTCTAATATTTGGATTTTATCTCCTAATTGAGATGGAATATGATTGAGTGGACTTGGAAAGAGGATGAAGACAACTCAAAGATTACATGTTTAAGAGTGCTAACTCAGATGAGCAGTGTGTGTAAAGTTTAAAAGAGTGTGATTCGATAGTTTCATTGTAATTGCGAAAAAGATATAATATTGTAATGGAATATATATAGTAATATCTTAAAATGGTCCTAAATTATATTTGTAAATTGGGAAAGCCTCAAGGCTGACTCAATAAATTATTCTAGAACTTGGTATAAAGGAAAGATTATTCCTTTGATGGAAAGTGTTAAGTACAGTCATATCTTTGCATTGTGGAAGATGCAAACTTATGTATGAGATCTAGTGAACCTGAAAGAAAATATCTTTGGAATAGAGTAGAGATTGGTGTGAGTGAGGCATGATGAGTGTATAAAGGACTACATTTGGAAATATTTTTTTGTTGATAGTTTTTTTGGTTACTTGTATTATTTAGTGAGGATAATACTAAGACTATTTGGACAGTGGTTCCTTCTATCTTCTTCACAACTCCTAATAGGGTTGGAATCTCCTAACGAGGATTTAAAGTCTCCTAACATGGAGTCATATGTACTAAATGTAATTCATTGACTCCTAATAGAGTCCATCCTCTCACAAGGAATATTTATATTAGTATATCTACTTGTGAGAATCATTCCCACCGGGGTTTTCCCTCTAATCAAGGGTTTCCCTAGTCAACAAAATTTGGTGTTATTGTGTATGTTTATCTTTCTCTGGTTGGTGATCTTATTGCTTACATATTTTAGATCTAATGGAGATAATGAGAATTTTTTTAAATACATAACTGATTCACCACCCCCCTCTCAGTTATCTTGGTGGAATTTACTTTCTAACAATTGGTATTACAACATTAGGTCCTTGAGGAAAAATCTTAACTTAAGGAGATCTATGACACATTTTAGGAAAGAAATTTTAATAGAGTTAACTATGATAGTTGGAAAGAAAAGATGAAGACACACTTTTTATGTATGGGTCCAAGATACTGGTTGATTTCTACAAAGAGAAAGGATGTGATTGAAGAAACAAAACTTGAAGAGTATAATGAAGGTCAGAAAGACACATTCATGTACAATATTCTTGCTAGAGAAACACTATTATTAGTGCTTCCAAAAATTGAATTTGCTCATGTAAAAACTTTAAAATTTTCTCCTAGAGTTTGGATTGCCTTACAAAATACATTTGAAGGTGATAATCATGCTAGAAATATCAGATTACAGAATTGGATATGCTTATTTCAAGATGCTAAAATGATGGAAGATGAATCCATGAGAAATTACTTTGGTAGAATATCAGAGATTGTTATAGGAATTAAGACTTATTGAGGAGAAAAATCAAAAGATGAAGTTGTATGGAAGATACTAAAAACCTTGACACTTGCATTCAAACAAACAACACAAATGATTAAAAAAATTAATCCCTGCACAAATGATTTCACTAAGGAGACTCTTCTTGGAAGATTACAGTCAAAAAAAATGTGGATGAGACAAAGTGGATTATTGCCTAGAATAGAGACTTCTTTCAACACATTAAGTGTTCAACCTATGTTGACAATACATACAAGTACAAGTGTAGACTACGCTAGTTGCAACCAAAAAAAATTTGAAGAAGAAAAGAATATTGAGGAAGGACTTTCCCTTCTTATGAAAAGAGATCCTAAAGATAAGAAAATATTTAAATGTTGGACTTGTAATGAATATGGTCATTATTGTTCTAAATGTTCTAAGAGAGTAAGAAAGACTAGAAAACACTACAAAGATATAATGCCTAAGGATTTCCTTTTTGCAAATAATGAAGAATCTGATACTAAAGAATCTTTGAGTGGAAGAGATGATGAAATAACATTTGTTTCTATTAAGGAAGAAAATCATGAAAATAAGTTAGAGAAGAGAGAGTATTAGTATCACTAGTTGAAAAGAAATCTGATTGGATTATAGATAGTGGTTGTTCCCATCACATGACTGGAGATATGAATAAATTTATTGAATTCAAAAGTTATGTTGGAGGAATAGTTAGAGTTGGAAATAATGCATCTTGTAATATAAAAGGAAAATGATCTATTACACTTGATGGAAAGACTAACACTGATGATGTTTACTTTGGTGATGGCTTGAAACATAATCTTTTCAGTGTTGGATAGCTTATGGAAAAATAATACAAAGTACATTTCATGGAGAATAGTTGCACCATCAAAGAAAAATATGGTGAGCTAATTGGAACATGCAGTGGAGCATTCCTCTTGGGAGGAAGATTGGTTTCTTGGCTAAGCAAGAAACAAGATTGAATTTCACAAAGCATGATAGAAGGAGAATATGTGGAAACAAAAAATAATTGTAATCAAATTATATAGATGAAACAAATGCTAAAAGACATTGGAATTGAATTCATAGATCCTGTTATCATACATTGTGATAACACAAGTGCAGTATGTCAAAGAATCCAATATTGCATTCTAACACAAAATACATGTCTATTAAGTATCACTTTTTGAGAGAAAAAGTTGCAAAGAAAGATATCAGATTGTAGTATGTCAACAGAAAGGAGAAAATAGCAAACATTTTTACAAAACCTTTTCTGAAGGATACAATTGAGTATCTGCAAGGTATGCTAGGGGTTATGCCCCAACCCACTTTTGAATAATTGATGCAAAAATTGCATTAGTTTAGAAATATTAGAGCACTATTTCATTATCTGGACTAAATATTGCTAAATGCTTCTCCTATGGTGGAGTATCTGCATTTGAGTCACTGCAGACTCTTGTTACTCACATTTAATAGTGTCTTTGGATACTTGAGCTTATTATAGATCTTATGTAGAAGATGGAATGACATAATGATACCTTTTTTATTGATGTCAATGGGGGAGAGAATAACACATGAAAAACATCCTTTGATATGTATGGATTTATATCAATGAGAGAGAAGAGTATGAGAAGATCATCCTTTGGAGGAGAAATGTTCAAAATATTCATATTTATTGATGAAGAGGATTTGAAAGTATGTTGATGTATGGGGGAGATGAACACCTTATGCATGATGGAAAATAAGATGCAACAAAGACATGTTTGTTATTTACGTCCAACTTAGATTTTTTTCATCTATGTTTCCAAAAATGCATAAGGGGGAGATTGTTAGCATGAATGCTAATGGTATTCCTATGGGGGAGTATCCTAGTAGTGTTGGAGACCTATTACAGTGATTGTGTGTTGCATTCATGATAGAGTTTTTCATTGATGTCAACATACAAGTTATTCTATGAAGAGTGACAATGTAGCAGACAGAGTTTGTCTTTGCGTGGTTCAAGGATTAAAGATCAGCCTATTGGCATTTGGTATTATGATCCAGAGTATGTCTTGATATTATAGTTAAAATCACATACATTATTATGCATTCTAGATAAATATATGAAGGTTTTACTTAAGACTGTGTTTAGGCAACATTTGTAGATTAAAACTTTTGATGTTTGGATTTTATCTCTTTACTAAGATGGAATCTAATTGAGTGGACTTGGCAGAGGATGAAGACAAGTCAGAGATGACATGGTTAAGAGTGCTAAGTTAGATGAGAAGTGTGTGTAAAGTTATAAAGAGTGTGAACTAACAGTTTGATTGTAATTGTGAAAAAGATAAAATATTGTAATGAAACATATAAAGGAATATCTTAAAATGGTCCTATATTATAATTATAAATTGGGAAAGCCTCAAGGCCTACTCAATAAATTTTTCTAGGACTTGGTATAAAGGAAAGATTATTCCTTGGATGGAAAGTGTGAAGTACAATCATATCTTTGTATTATGGATGATGCAAACATATATATGAGATCCAATGAGCTTGAAAGAGAATATCTTTGGATTGGAGAAGAGATTGGTGTGAGTGGCGAAAAATGAGCTTATAAAGGACTATATTTGGAAAAGAAGTTTTTTTTGAAAGTTTTTTTGGTTACTTGTATTATTCAGTGAGGATAATACTAAGACTGTTTGGATAGTGGGTCCTTCTCTCTTCTTCAAAACTCCTAACATGGTTGGAATCTCCTAACAAGGATTCAAAGTCTCCTAACATGGACTCATATGTACTAAATGTAATTCATTGAATCCTAATAGATTCCATCCTCTCACAAGGAATATTTATATTAGTACATAATCTTGTGGGCATCATACCCACCAGGGTTTTACCTCTGATCAAGGGTTTCCCTAGTCAACAAAATTTGGTGTTATTGTATATGTTTATCTTTCTTTGGATGGTGATCTTATTGCTTACATTTTTTAGATATAATAGATATAATGAGAATAGTTTTAATTGCATAACTAATTCACCCCCCCTCTCATTTATCTTGGTGGACTTTACTTTCTGACACTTTTGAATTCCTTAATAATGATTGGATGTCCCCTTTTTTCCTTGTGCTTCATGTACCCCAATTTTTTGTCTATTCCTTTTTATGTCTTCTCTTTCACTGACACCTTAGGCACAAACTTCCATGGTGAAACAACCTAAGGGTAGTCCTAGGTCGACATAACCCCTTACAGGGTAGGCTAAGGTTTTCCTAGCCATGCATTAGGGTGAGGCTGAAGTAGGCCCCCCCCCCCCCCCCCCCCCCCCCCCCCCCCGAGGTGGAATGCCTCGAGATCCTGAGCTCATTTTGACACTCAAAATTATTTTCCCACCTTGTGTAGTCGACCCTTTTCAATTTGGCAGTGAAATTGGTATAAAAAGAATCCTAATCACTTCATTTTGAGAATGTTAGTTATCAATCAATTGAGAACATGCGATATCCAAGCATTGAAGACATTCTTGCAATCATTTAAGGTTTACATTGAAGATAAATCATTCAAGAATTCAAGTGTTCAACCAAATGAAGGATATTTTTAAGGCATTCAAGATCTATATCATATATGCATTATTTCCTCTAAATAAAGCTTATTTCTTTAAGGAGATAGTGGAGTTGGTCATCAAGGATGAAAGATCCACATTCATGCATTCAAGATATACCTTCATAACTTTGAGATTCATATTCATAAGGTTTCAAGATCTACATCTTTCTTCAAGGTGAATTTAAATCACATACGTACATCAGGTTTTGTGATGTGAGTGTTCCAGGGTTTTCTTGCACAATTTCTAAAAGACCTATCTTGTCTCTATCAATGATCCTAATCTCCTCTAGGATCTCCAAAGGCTTAGATGATTAACTAAGTCCTTACCTAGCTTTTCTCTAAGAGCCTATCACCTTGTACTTCACCTTGAAACACTAACACCCTTTATATACTTCACGTCTTCTCCTACACTTAGAAGGATCTAAGTGCCATCTCCTCACAAACATCCAATTTTATTGTAGGGGTGCAAAAAATATTGGAAAAATTCCTAATGCTTCCATTTGAATCCATTTAGAAGGATATTCAATCCCTTTTTCACCAGGTTCAAGATTTCACCTTGAAGAGGCCTAATTAGGCCTAAATCCTTGTAGCCCTTGACAGGGTGTTTTCTTTCTTTCTACTCCAAACTTTCCAAATGACTTGAAAAATAAATTAGGGATTTGGATACCCTTTTGGATTTTATAAAGGAATCTACAATTTTTAGATCTTGATGGCTTCCATACATAGTCTTCCTATAATCTAGGCCTAATAGGGCTAAAAGACCTATTTCCTAGGACTAGACTGAACACTTGTTAGAAACTCACTCTAATGGATTAATATGACCAAAATACAAATAAAATGACTTGATATGTTTATATCCCACTTGGAATTGTACTTTTTCTATACAGTACTTTAAACCCCCACATATAATCTTCAATTTAGCATTGTCAAGCCTCTAACTGGGCACTCACAACTCGCCTAGGGCTTGCCATTAAAAATATTTGCTCAAAACTTCATGAATCCTAATCCTATATATGTGTAGACTAATGGCTCCCCTAACATATTCATCTACCCTTAGGAAGATCCCATGGTTAGATTTCATGGGGGAGACATGAAATGACAAACTGGTCAGGATAGGACCAGGAAACTCTCCTAAGCTAAAACAATTTATTCAAGGCAACAAAAATACTCAAATGAACTTTCTTAATAAATGAAAAAGTCTTATAACTACTAAATGAAAACTAATCTAATACTAAATCAAAGCTTTCGACTCATAAGATAACATTGTCACAATGAAATGCTTGGGTTCTTCACACAACTAGAATTGCAGAGCTTCTTTCCATTAAAAAACTTAGTTACAATGATGTCTACCTTGAATATCAAGCTTGAGATTGTCTAAGATACCATTCTCCATGTTTTTAGGCCTTTTTGGTTACTCTCCCACTCCTACCTTTGAGGGGATCCAATGTTGTCGAGTTGCATGCAACATTTTCCATTATTGCAAATGTTATCATGATAACTTTGTAACAACATTTGGCATCTTTACCTTAATGTCACCATCCTAACTTATAGGACCTCTAAACCATGTATCTCTAATAACTAACTCCATTTATGGCCTCATGGAATCTTTCTAACATCTTTAATGTGTTTAGAACACATTAAAGACTCAAAATCCCAAGCCTAAGCTTCTAAGGCTAAACTATTAAAAACTACTAACAATGACTAATTAGTGACCTTAGTCCTAAGACTAACTCACCTAGTCCACATAGAAATGACCTTATAAGGTCCAAAAAAACACACCACTCATATCACCATTTTGACTTGGTTAATGTCAGATACAAGCCAAAATGTCATAAACTATGGAGGTTAGCCTAGGTGCTCCTGCACCATCCTCTCCTAAACAAAAAATTTCAATCCACCCTTGGATTGAGTAAGGTAGGATCAACTCCCATATTATTAAACTCTTATTATTTAACCCATACTACATCAGCATCAGTTTGACCATGCCTCTTGATCAGATGTTCTTTGTAGTCCTTCTTCCTAGTCTTCTTGTAGACTATAGTATCCGGTATACTATCAGCTTGCTTGACTGTAGCAGAAGGTAGTTGGAGTGCATCCACATCCTGGATGACTTCACTAAGGATTTGATCCATGTTTGGTGGTGGTCCTTTGTAATGAACCAAGTTTTCAATATTAAAGATAGGGGAAAGTCCACTATCTTCCGGTAGCTCCACTCTAAAATCATTGTTCCCATATTTTTCCAAGATAGGACAGGGACCTATCCTCCTCATATGCAACTTGTGAGGGACTCCCTTTTTAAGTCTAGACTTGTTTAGATGTACAATCACCAAGTCTCCTACATTGAACTGAACTTCTCTTCTACTCTCATCCACCTTGGTCTTATGCTTGATAGTATTCTCTGTCAAAGTCTTCCTAACTGTATCATGTATCTCTTGCATTGCATAAGCAAAGTCATCAGCATATCCACTTCCCTTCACTCCATCCTTTAAGTCTCTTAGCTCATAGAATCCTCTAGGATGTAAACCATATACTATTTCAAAGGGACTCTTCCCTATGGATCTGTTTATAGTATCATTATATGCATACTTAGCTTGGCCAATCAATTGATCCCATTGTTGAATATACTCCTTGGTCAAGCATCTTAATAAATTTCCAAGGCTTCTATTGAAAACCTCAGTCTAACAATCAGTTTGGGAATGGTATGCAGATCCAAAGGATAAACTAGCCCAATCTCTTCCAAAGAGTCTTCCAAAAATGACTCATAAACTTGGTGTCTCTATCTGAAACAATGCTCATAGGTAACCCATGTATTCTTACTATCTCTTTGAAGAAGAGATGCTATTTGGCTGGCATCATTAGTGGTCTTGTATGGCACAAAGTGAGCCATCTTGCTGAATCTATCCACAACTAGATAAACACTATCCATGCCTTGTCTTGTTTTGGGTAACCCAACTACAAAATCCATACTCAAGCATTCCCATGGCCTAGTGGGAATAGGTAGTGGTTGATATAGGCCTGCATTTGAAGAAGTGCCCTTGGCCTTTTGACATACAATGAAAATTTTCACATACCTCCTAACATCAAGGTTCATTCTTGGCCAATAATAGAACCTTTGAACAAGTTCTTGGGTCTTAGTGATCCCAAAGTGACCACTCAATGCACCATTATACTTTTTTTGAATCAAATTCTCTCTAATAGACCCTCTAGGGACACATAACTAATTTCCCTTAAATAAGAGATCACTTTGCAAGTATATTCAACATATTTTCTATGAAAATGATTCTTGTATTCAGCACATACCTTGTAAATGTCTTCAAAATATTCATCATTTGCATATAGATCCTTGAAATGATATATTCCCATGGTATTCAACTGGATTTATTGGATGGAAAGAGCTCTTCTACTCAATGCATCTGCCACCTTGTTGAGTACTCCTTTCTTGTGCTTGTTATTGAAAGTGTAAGCTTGTAGGTATTCCACCCACTTCATGTGCTTGTGACTCAATTTCTCTTGTGAATTCAGGAAACTAAGAGCTTGATTGTCTGAATAAACTATGAATTCCTTGGGAAGAAAATAGTGCCTCCATTTCCTTAAAGCCTAAACCAATGCATACATCTCAAGGTCATAAGAAGAGTACTTCTTCTTGGCTTCACTTAACTTCTTTGAATGAAAAGCCACTAGTCTACCCCCTTGGCTTAGAATAGCTCCAATAGCCACATTGCTTGCATCACATTCTATGGTGAATAGCTTTTCAAAGCTTGGCAAGACTAAAAATGGTTGGGTAGCTATCTTTTCCTTCAACAACTCAAAGCTCTTGTTAGCTTTCTCATTCCATAAAAACTTAGTCTTCATGTCTGCTTTAATGGTGTCCAACATAGGAGCATAAATAACACTAAATTGCCTTATAAAATTTCTATAATATTGAGCAAGACCATAAAAAATCCTTACCTCTATTGTTGTCCTTGGAGTAGGACAATTTATGATGGCTTCCACCTTACTAACATCCATTTTTAGATTACCATGTGATAGAACAAATCCAAGGTACACTACCTCTATCTTGATGAACTCACACTTCTCCAAGTTGATCATCAACTTCTCATCATGCAGCTTCTTGAAAATAGTCTTAAGGTGTTGAAGATGCTCACTTCTTTTCTTGCTATAAATTAGTATATCATCAAGATATACCACTACAAATTTTCCAATGTAGTCTTTGAGGACTTCATTCATGAGCCTCATGAATGTGGAGGGGGAATTAGACAATCCAAATGGCATGAAAAGCCATTCATACAAACCTTCATTAGTTTTGAAGGCTATTTTCCACTCATCTCCTTCATGTATCCTAATTTGGTGATAGCCACTCTTCAAGTCTATCTTGCTATAGTACTTAGATTCACCTAGACAATCCATCAGGTCTTCAATCCTTGGGATAGGGAACCTATACCTAATGGTTATCCTATTAATAGCCCTTGAATCAGTACAAAGCCTCCAAGTTCCTCCTTTCTTAGGTGCAAGAATAGTGGGTACAACACATGGACTAATACACTTTCTAATGAGACCTTGGTTTAGGATTTCTTGTATTTGTCTAGCAATTTTCTCATTTTGTTGAGGAGTCATCTTGTAGGATTCCTTATTAGGTAGGGTAGCTCTTGGTGTCAAGTCTATCCTATGAATTATGGCTCTTTTAGGGGGTAATGTTGATGGTTGTCCATCACTTACTATACCTTCATAAGTCTGCAACATGCTTTGTATTTCCTTGGGTAACTCTGGCTTCTTGGTTGCCTTACCTTCATCTACCTCTCTTGGCCTCAACACCAATGCAAAGACAACTCTTCAATCTCCTCCATGGACTCTAAGAACTTTTTTTCACCAACCACGAGCACATTAGGACCTACTGTCTTTACCTCTGCATCCTCTAATAGTGGCTAAATTTTGAAAGTCACATTGTCCTTCTTGAAAGCGTAGGATTTCTTCACTCCATCATGAATAGCTTGGTGGTCAAATTTCCATGGTCTACCTAGGAGACAATGACATGCATCCATAGGTAACACATCAAACAAAACTTTGTCCTTGTACCTTCCAATTGTGAATTCCACCTATGCTTGTGCATTTACTAACACTTGTTGGCCCTTACTCAATCATGTGACCTTGTAAGGATTAGTGTGGGGTATACTTGTCATTCTTAGCTTGGTGACTCCTTCCTCTAACACAATATTGTTAGTAGACCCTGAGTCAATGATGAATCTACATGCTTTACCCATCATCTTATACTTTATCCTAAATAGGGCCCTTCTTTGGCTTGGTTCTTCTTTAACTGGCTCCTTGATCAAAGTTCTCCTCATCATGAGGTTTTCACCTTCCTTTGAATTTAATGGTACCTCAAGGTGTTTCTCTATTTCATTTTTCTCCTCATGAACTAGATTAGTTCTCTTGTCACCTCCTTGAGAAGTACTACCTTTCTCTAGACACCTATAAGCAGAGTGTCCCATTTGATTGCAATGATAACATTTCATATTGGCAAAGTAGTTGCCTCTACCTTGTCCACCACTTCTTCCTCTAAAGATAGAGCTCCTTCTTCTACCACCTCTACTATAACTTCACTCTTGCTTCTCACTGAATTTGATTTCACCTTGAGCCTTTGACTCTAAACTCCTTCCACCATAGCCACCTCTTTTCCCTCTACTATCTTTTCCTTTATCTCTTCCTTTAGAGGTTTGTTCTTGCTTCCTTTTTTTTTTCTCCTCTATCTTCAAGTCCATTTGATAACATTGGTGGATGGTTTTGAAGTTAACAAGACTCATGTCTCCTTGAATAGACTATTTGAGTCCATTCAAATACCTAGCTAGCTTGATGCTTTCATCCTCAACCACTTTTGATCTTAAGCACAACTTTTGGAACTCTTCGGTGTATGCTTGGATATCCAAATATTTTTGTCTAAGATTGTATCTCCTCCTATGTAACTAAACTTCATAGTCATCATGTAGGTAGGTCTGCTTCACTTTAGTCACCATGCCCTTCCATGTAACTATAGGACCCTTGCCATATTTTTCTCTTTCAGTTTGCACAAACTTCCACCATGTGAGTGTTGAACCTCTCAACCTTGACTTGGCCACCATAAATTTTTGGGCCTCTAAGATACCATCACATTCAAAGTGATTCTCAATGTTTTCTATCCAATCCATGACCGAATCTGGATCCATTTGTCTATTGAATAGTGGCACACCCTCCAAAGCTTTTCCACTCAAGGCCTTTAGTGCGTTCAAGAAGGGTTCTTCAGGAAGAATAGGGTCAGGGGTTGGAGCTTCCTCCTCCAATTCCAATTCCTTTTCCCTTGCTTATTTTTCTTCCTTTTGATCTATCTTATCTTTCACCTTATCAACTTTGTCTTGGACTTCACCCAAGAGTTGCTCCATTTGAGACAATCTTTCTCTTAGCAACCTATTGTCCTCTTCTTGTTCATCCACCTTCTTGGCTAACTAAGTGTTAGTCACCATGGTTTCATCTTCTACTAATCCCACTAATGTATTCTCTCCTACTAATTCAGTAGGCTACAACGTCAACCACAAGCCTGATCAAAACAAGCTCAGATACCAATATGATGTGAGTGTTCCAGGGTTTGCTTGCACAACTTCTAAGAGACCCTAGCTTGTCTCTATCAATGATCCTAATCTCCTCTAGGATCTCCAAAGGCTTATATGATTAAATAATTCCTTATCCATCTCTTCTCTAAGAGCCTATCACCTTGTGCTTCACCTTGAAAGACTAACACCCTTTTAGATACTTCACTTCTTCTCCTACACTTAGAAGGATCTAAGTGCCATCTCCTCACAAACATCCAATTTCATTGCAGGGGTGCAAAAAATATTGGAAAAATTCCTAATGCTTCCATTTGAATCCATTTAGAAGATCTTCAAGCCCTTTTTCACCAGGTTCAAGATTTCACCTTGAAGAGGCCTAATTAGGCCTAAATCCTTGTAGCCCCTTGATAGGGTGTTTTTCTTGCTTTCTACTCCAAACTTTCAAAATGACCTGAAAAATAAATCAGGTATTTGGATACCCTTTTGGATTTTATAAAGGATTCTACAAGTTTTAGAGCTTGATGGCTTCCGTACACAAGCGTCCTATAATATAGGCCTAATAGGGCTAAAAGACCTATTTCCTAGGACTAGACTAAACACTTGTTATAAACTCACTCTAATGGATTGGTATGACCAAAATCCTCATAACATGACTTGATATGTTTATATTCCACTTGGAACGATACTTTTTCTGTACAGTACTTTAAACCTCTGCATACAATCTTCAATTGTAGCACTGTCAAGCCCTCTAACCGGGCACTCACAGCTCGCCTAGGGCTGTGCCATTAAAAATAGTTTCTTGACACTTCATGAATCCTAATCCTATCTATGTATACGACTAATTTCTCCCCTAACATATTCATCTACCCATAGGAAGATCCCATGGTTAGATTTCATGGGGGGAGCCATGAAATGACAAATTGGTTAGGACAGGACCAGGAAACTCTCCTAAGCTAAAATAAGTTATTCAAGGCAACAAAACTACTCAAATGAACTTGCTTACTAAATTAAAATTTTTAGAACTACTGAATGAAACACTAATCTAATACTAAATCATAGCTTTCAACTCATAATATAACACTGTCATAATGAAGTGCTCGGGTTCTTCACACAACCAGAATTGCAGAGCTTCTTTCATTCACAAACTTAGTTACAATGATGTCTACCTCAAATATCAAGCCTAAGATTGTCTAAGATACTATTCTCCATGTTGTTAGGCCTTTTTTGTTACTCTCCCACTCCTACCTTTGAGGGGATCCAATGTTGTTGAGTTGCATGCAACATTTGCCATTATTGCAAATGTTATCATGATAACTTTGTAACAACATTTGGCATCTTTACCTTAATGTCACCGTCCTAACTTCTAGGACCTTCTAAACCATGTAGCACAAATAAATAAATCCATTTATGGCTTGATGGCATCTTTCTAACATATTTTATGTGTTTAGAACACATTAAAGACTCAAATCCTAAGCCTAAGCTTCTAAGGCTAAACTATTAAAAACTACTAACAATGACTAATGGTGGACCTTAGTCCCAAGAATAACTCATCTAGTCCCACATAGCAATGACCTTCTAAGGGTCCAAAACAAACACACCACTCATCTCACCATTCTGACTTAGCTAATGTCAGATACAAGCCAAAATGTCATAAACTATGGAGGTTAGCCTAAGTGCTCCTGCACCCATTTGATTCAAGCATTAATTTATTTCCTAGTTTTTTTGGTGTTTAGTCAAGACTATTGCATCATCATAATTGATTATATGTTAAGCATAGTTGCATATTAATTTATATAATATACTTAATTTTTAGATCTACTTCTAATACTTTCTCTAGCATTCTCTTTCATTGTCTCAATTTTAAGTTTAAGGTTAATTCCTAAACTAGGGATTGACCAAGACAAGACCCTCTCCAAAAACAAAAACCATTTTCCCTTGTGCAGGTGTAGGTTTCAAGTATAGATTCAAATTGGAACTTTCTGAAATAGGTTTCTCTTACAGATCTAGATCTTGGGAAAACTTGTAGATCAGGAGGAGGCTAATTTCATCCTAGCTTTGGGCAGATTTTTCCTCAAAGTCATCATAGCCCCTTAGGTCAAGCTAGTCTTCAAGGTTCCATATTTTTAGGTTTTATAGAACTTAGTTTTCTTCTCCCAAATCCCAATTTGTTTTAGATTTTATATAGTCTTCCAGTGCATTATGAGGGTTTATATTTTCAAGGTGAGTTGGATTCATTTCTTGATTTCCATCACTTTCTTTTCATAGATTTTCATTTGCATACTAGTTTCAATCCCCTCTTGTAGGGAAAGAAAGAAGTTATCCAAGAAAGCTCCCCTTTGTGAAGGTTACACATTATCACTTCCTCTTTGTGTTAATCAGGGCTCCTTTGGAGGTAGATTCTTGGTATTCTCCCTCTTGTGTAATATGATAGGATCTCATTTCCCCCTATACATTTTTAAATGGTAATTTTGTAAGTTTGGTTAAAGCTTTCTTGCAATATTTGGTGTTCAAGTTAATTAAATAATTCCATCTCCAATCTCAATTGTACATTGCAAGAAGGGTTGGTATGTAAAAGTTGTGGTTGTTGTGTATCTAGTGCAATGAGAAGTGTTGTTAGTTGATGTGTGAGTTATGGAAACTTTGTGGTTGCACAAGATACAAAGTGATTGGTATGGAGAAAGTTGGAGGAAGAAATTGTTTGCAAAAAATCTTAAGTACACTCATCATTGAGCTCATGAAGAAAGTTGATAGACTTATCTAATGGTACTTGTACCCTCTTGCACCACCACATACAACATTCTTCATGAGAAGTGAAATTTTTTCCAAAGTAATCATTTTCCAAGGTGGCATAAGTAAGTTTTCTGCAAATTCATAAAATATAATACTAATGGGTAAGTGCACAAAGATGGGGGACCAAAAAGGGGGTATAAGATGCCACTTTTTTCCTGAAATTAGAAAACTCTGAACCTCAACAATAATTGAAGATAGTTAGACTCAAAATTTTAGATGCAACAAAAACAAGAGTTGTAATACTATGAATCTAGTTCCTAAACTACTAACTTATTTTGAAAATGGTGTAGATTAAGGCCCTCAAAAAGGGGGGAGCACAAAAAGTGGTCCTATTTTTTTCCAAAAACATAACAAAGCGTCTGGTGTGCTCCCCCTAAAATGTTAACTTTTTTTTTGAATTTTTTTAATCACTCTGGTGAGAAGTAGCTAACACCACCTAGTTTATCCCAGATTTTTTTGGTAATTTTTTGATGAATGTATACTTTTTGATGAATTTATGAAGTGCACACATCCTGAAAACATGAAATTTCTATGTGCTCCCCCTATAACATCATTTAAAACTAATCAAAAATAAAATTTTCTTTTTAAAAAAAAAGTGTGTAGAATGGAGTCTAGTTTCTAAAAATGTAACTTGTTGGAAAATTCGATGAACGAGCCAAAATCTATGCCCAAAATACTGCATGTTGGTTTTTTACAAAAAATGGACATACACACAAAAGAAATTAGAGTTGAAAATCTTAACATAATCAAAATTCAAAATAAATTATATGCTTAGATAGCTAACAGAGAGATCTGCAATATCACGTCGTCTAATTTTTACGTTCTTGAGCCACGAGTAAACTTGACGAGGAGCACACAGAAAAAGATGTCATTTTTTTGTATGTTTGGTGGAAAACACATCTAGGCCTATTTCAATCATCCAAGCCTTAGGATTGGTAAATTCAAATCCCTTACAAAGTGTGCATGCCCTATAGGGTGCACACGCTATAGGGGTGAGCACACTATTTAAATCTATGACTTTCATAGCGCATGCACGCTATCAAAGTCATAGATTTAAATAGCGCGTGCACACTATAGGGTGTGCACCCTATAGCACATGCGCCCTATTTAAGACATAGATTATATAGTGATGAGAAAGAGAGAGAGGAGAGAGAGAGAGAGAGAGAGAGGAGAGAGAGAGAGAGAGAGAGAGAGGAGAGGAGAGAGGGAGAGGGAGAGGGAGAGGGAGAGGGAGAGGGAGAGGGAGAGAGAGAGGGAGGGAAGGGAGGGAGGGAGGGAGAGAGAGAGAGAGAGAGAGAGAAGGGAGAGAGAGAGAGAGAGAGAGAGAGAGAGAGAGGAGAGAGTAGATAAGGTAGAGAGAGACAGATGAAAAAGAGAGAGTAGATATGAGAGAGAGAGAGAGAGCAGGGGAATATAGAGGGTAGGAAGGTGGGAGAGAGCATATGTGTGTGTGTGAGAGAGGGGGTGAAAGAGGGGTAATAAGGGAAAATATAGAGGGTATGAAGGTGGAGAGAGAGAGAGAGAGTCGAAACCAAGTGATTTGTGATAAAACAAGTTAAAACCCTTTGGCAATCATTTTGCCAGCTTCAGTTTGAGCTTAGAAATCTATTAGAGTAATAAAGTGTTTACTAATTAATTGAATCATATTGATCTAATCATTCAGTCACTTATTACCTCTTTCGACTTAAGCTAAACTTTAGGCATATAATAATTAATTATCTTTATTAATTATTATCATGCAACTTAGGGTTTTACCTTTTTAGGGTTTCTGATCTCCTTTTATAAGGATTGATCTCATAACACTTTGTAACCTTTTTTAACATTTTATTATTGATTGCAACTTTTTTTTGCACATCAAGGATTTCTCCTCTCTCATAGATCAATGCGTTCAGGCCTCCATAGCTATTTGCTTCTCTCTCTTTCTATGACAGGTGTTTGCATGCAGGTGTTCTTGGGAGCTGTGGGTTTTTTTTCATCAACTCCATCAAAATCCATGATGGATTGTGGGGAGGTAACCTTGCTGAAGGCTTGCTGAATCCTGAAATTTGGCTAAGTCTAGAATTTTTCAAATCTAGAATCTGCATCGTAACTCCTATGAAGCCGGAACCTATCCCAAACATCCTGGAACTATTATATTTTATAATTTATACTAATATAACTTAAAGTATAAGAAATTAAATAAATCAAACTTATACGTAAATGTTATATTTGTATAAATCCTCCTTCCCTTGAAGTGGAAAATGAGTTTTTTTGGTTGTGCGGCTATTCTCTCTCTCCCCCCTTATCACCCTCTCTCTCTCTCTCTCTCTCTATTTTTTTTCATAGGGTGCACACCCTATGTAAGAATATGGATTACACTTTTTTGGTTGATGGGGGACCAAAAAGAAAAGTGGCATCTTTTTGGTCCCCCATCTTTGTGTACTTACCCTAATGGAGTATTAATACCTTGTTGCAAATCACTCTACTACAATTCTGGGCTGAATGTTATTGTTCTCAAAGTCTGCAATAAATTCTGGAAATTATATTTTATTTCTGCACTAAATCACCAAGGAGTAGATTGCTAGAAGAGTAGACTTAAGATTGTATTGTGTGTCCTCTATCTACAATCTTGCTCCTACTTATATATTAACCAAGGCTCTTGTCTTTTCATAAGACACACCCTTTCTAGGTTAGCCCTCCATGAAACAACCTATTCTTCTACAAATCGGTGCCCTTGTAATTATTAATTAACTACAATAGTCAAATACAAGGCATATAAATATGCCTAGCAAATCGCCGATCTGTTCTAGGGAGATGTATTTATCATGAGGCCATATATAAGGGAAATTACATGCATTTTAGATATGTCTAATCTGAAGAATCAGAACATTAATATGATCAAGTTATCAGGAATTAACAGCATAAACATTGTAATGAGTTCTTGGAACTATTAGATGAAAAAGAAAGAAATGTGTTAAACAAAATAGTAAATGAATTGTATAATGTGAGTGGTATATAAATTAACTTCATTTTTTATTTAAAATATCTTATAATATTTGTATCAAATGGTGATTCTGTGTTTTAACTGATAGTTAAAATTGAGTTGGTTCTTGATCATCAGTTGCTACAAGGATGCCTATATTTTGTTTAGCTCATAAAAAATGCATCAACATTGATGGATGATATTCAGTTTAGTCATTGTTTTAAAATTTAAATGACTACTTGTTTCATCATATTTTTTAAAATGAGGACTTATTATACAATTTAGAAATAATTGAATTAACCACTCCATAGAGCTTGTTGGAGACTATGAATCTTTGGAGAAGAAAAAGTTTGGATATATTTACATAATTGTAAAACCTCTTGGACTTTCTGGTTTGAGCAAAAAGACACAGTGAGATTAAGATAAAAATTGGGCTAGAGTTGATAGAATCAACAAATGCATTCTTGTCCTTGTTGTAGTGGATATTTGGCTACTGAAAAAATATAGAAATTGAAATCCTCTACATTCTTATTTGTTACATTGAGCTAAATCCCGTCTATTTTAAGTATGCAGAGCAATACATAGACTTAGACAAGCATAGGTGATTATGTTTTTAATAATAATTTGACATGAGGGGTCCATTTACTTGCCCAATTGTGCAACTACTAAGTTGAAGATATCAGTTCTCCAAAATTCTCATGGAAACTATGGAAGCCTCACCTAGATTGGAGCCCTTCATTGAAGTTATTTAGTAATATTCAATCCAACATGCCACAGTTTAATGAAGACACTAAATTGATTGTAGAAGTACCCCCCTTCAAAAGAATTATTTCTTCCTAATATAGAAGATAAAATTACTAGAACATAATCTTTGGAAGCCAACATCAATTTTCATTTCCCCCTTTGGAGTTTATGTGTGACATGCCCATGATTCTAAGAAAGGTAAAGACACTTGAATCCCCATGAATTTATTATCAAGATCAAGGCATGATTAACCAGATAATTAATATCATCTTCAACCTCATTAGGTTGGATCACAAGCATTGGCCTAGTGTTACTTCTTGCAAGGTATCCATTTACCTCGGTATGCATGAAGGCATCAAATTGAAAAGAATTTCCTCCAATAAGTGCAGTAGTCAAACCAAAGAAAATATTCTCATATATAAATATAGTTGAAGATTCCCATAGCACTACAAGAAAGGATTTGATTTCTAGATACATCACCATACAATTCCATGCAAAGAAATCTTCACAAATTTAATACCCAAAATCTTCTCCAAACCTGAATGCATGCAAAAGAGGCACAAGAAAGTACAAAGGGCCAAGTTCACACCCAAAAAGTGAATCATAGTAGCATCAGATGCCAAAGAGCCCCCTCCACCCAATACAAAAACAAGACTACGTAGAAAACTCCCATCTTGGCTCCATAGAATACACCCCAAATACCCAAACAAAAGCTCCAATAGAAAATCATCAACATATGCATTCAATGACATAACATCGATCAAAATTTTTCTAGTTTTCGTTGACCATCCATTATCATTGAATTGAAATATACCTTCTTTTATAATTGCCTTTGTTGGAATAATTTACATATATTTTTTCGTAGATGTTTCAAGATTTATCCTCACTACACACGATACTCAATGAATGATCCAAGAGTTCTCTATGCATTCAATATGCACTTAGCCAATAAAGGTTTTTTAAAATTTGCATTCAATATGCACTCAACCAATAAGATCTATTAAAATTTACATTTAATGAAAAATGATTTACCTAAATTTATACATAAATCAATGACTGCTCATTAATTTTTTTACTGTTGCAAATAATTGAAACTCGTATAAAATATAAAAAATGAGTTGTGCAATGATTGTTAGCAGCATACGTCAATATAAAAACAAAGAAGAGCTCTAATAGAGCTGTAGTCCCTACCTTCCATCAAAAAAGAAGGTAGATTTGTTATATTTGTTTTTGGACATAAACTATATTATTAAGATGTTGCCTCATAGATTGCAATGTTAAGTAGATTTAAACTCAGCATGAATATAGTGTATGAACCAAGGCTATGGAATCGTCCTTAAGAAGAACACTATGCATGAATGGTTGATATTCTTAGTTGAGTTGATATGATTTAAACTAAGTGCTACAAGGTGGCAGATTATGCTTGTTGTAGTGCTAAGACAATGTACTGGATTGGTGCCTCTTATAAGTCATCTAATATGAAACCCAAACACTTTGGGCTGGCATGAAGGGGGAGAGACTCTGAGAATAATCATAAATTATATCTGATTTAAATCTAGAATTTCTAAGATGCAAAATATTTTTAAAAAAAACATGTAAGCCACAATTTTTTTTGTTAGGGTTTTAACGCCACATATAGTGTTCAACTTTTTATCTTTGCCTTTGCCTTGTTATTTTCTACAACTAACTTCCAATATGATTTTTTACATGTGATGGGCAGGCTGCACTGCACACCTTGGGAAAATTAACAGTTTGGGCGTATGTAAGGGCACCTACTTACATTGGACATTTGTCTTTACAGAATCTTACACTAAAGGAACTTATATAAAATAAAAAATTTAACGCAACTTTAACAATAGCTAAGCCATGCAATTTTTTAAACTAGTACCACAACTTGCAGCATTAACACCCATTGGAAGTCTAGTAAAATAGATTGGTACTTCCTTACGTGATGGAAATGTTATTCATTCATATAGTTTACATGGGAACGCCTGATGAATGAAAATAGAGGCATTACAATTGCATCTGATTCCAAACTAATTGGGAACTTGTACTACATAATCTATCTTTGACTTATTTGATAAACCATCTGTCTCTTACTTTCCCTTATTTTACACAAGAAGTACTCACATCACAAAACTGGTTTCCTTGTTATATATAAATTGTTAGAAGATTCTAGTAATTTCTACCAACAACTTTGCGGGTTAAGATGAAATTTTTCAGAATAGTAATTATTTAGTAGTTTCTGGAAATTTACACCTTCTAGAAGGGTTTCCAGAAATTTCTCAAATGCAAAGTCCAAAATATTAAGTGAATTAGATTATTCTAGAGGCCTCCAGCTGGATTAGGGATTAGGTAAAGTTTCTAATATTATATTTAGAATGTTCTAGAAATGAATGTCCGGTATGAGAAAATATTCTAGAGTTTTCTATGTAACTTCTAAGCCTTTTATAAAAAGGCATTTTGTAATTGTGTTTCATGCAAGCAATAAAAATGGTTTATGTGCCGTAGCACATTTATAATATCTGTGTATCTTCTAAATCTGTGTTTGTATTTTTGGTTTGAGGAGTGGATTCAATCCATCCTCCCCTACAAAATTGGTATCAGAGCCAATGGTAAAAGACCTTGGAGAGTCTGGAGAGGTAGAGGAATCTATAAATGGAGTGCTGCGAACGAAGATGTTTGTAAAGATGAAAAGAGAGCAAGGTGCCAGGGATACATTTTGCTGATTGGAAGGAGATACCAAACTTGGCTGCGCACGGGAAAACTGCCAATGCAAGAAGATGTTTGATTGCCCATTAAAGACAATAAGATCAATGTAAGTTCTCTTTGTTATCTCTGTTATAGAGGAGCTGTGTGAAGAAATTTGTGTTGCGTGATGGGGCTGCTATGTGAAGAAATAAGGGTGTAAATTGTTTAATATGCTTACATGTGAAATGAAGTAAAGAACTTGTAGTGTTTGGTGAAGTTGTTGTTTACTAAAAGATTTTATTTTTCAATGGCCTGTTATTTGTGTGGCATAAACGTTTTATGTGTTGGGTAAAGCATATATGCCAGGAGAAATAAGTGTTTGTGAGAAAATTTATCTGTCTAGATATGAAGGTTGTTGTCGTCAAGAAGTGGTCATGAAGATTTGAATTCAGAAAATTTTGAGAAGGAAAGTGCCTTATTTATTACAAAGAGTTAAATCATTTAATTCTAATGGGAAAAGCTGGTAGAGTTAAGAAAGAAAAAACAAATAATTTAGAAGAAGAATTAATAAAGGTGAAGAGAGAAAATATAAATTTAATATGTGAAAAAGGTCTTTTGGAGGAGGAATTGGCAAAATTAAGAAAAGAAATGGCTACGCACATAAGAGAGGGGTTAGCAGAAAAATGTAAACTTCAAGAAAGAATTTGTGTTTTTTATGACGAATTAGACAAAGTTGAAAAGAAAAATGAAGAGCTAGAAAAAAAGTTAAAGTTGTTTGATGATACTAAGAAAATAAATGACGATTTAGAGGAAAAAATGAAGAAGCTAGAAGAAGAGAATAATACATACAAGAAGGAAATCACAAAACTAACAGAAGAGAATGAATGTTTAAAGGAAAATAAATTAGTGCATGATGTTTCATGTAGTACAGAGGATTTGAATTTGTCAATTGAGAAGTGTGATTTTGCTGAAGTTATTTGTAAAAAAGAGTGTGATGATGAAAATATAAGTTGTAATGATAATGAAAAAGACACTAGTTGTTTTGATGGCAACATTGGTTTGAAGATTATGAAAAGAATGGGATACAAGGGTAAAGGACTAGGAAAGAATGAGCAAGGAATGAGGAATATAATTGAGCCTAAAATTAGGCCAAAATATGAAGGTCTTGGATATGCTACAGACAATGGAAATATGCATATAGGTACAAGTGAATCAACTAAAGGAATGAAGTCTATGCAGTGTTCGCATTGTAATAGGAAAGGGCATACAGAGGATAGATGTTGGGATCTACATCCTTGCAGTATTTGCGGTTTGAAGAGTCATTGTGAAAAGACATGTTGGAATAAAGTATCAAAGAATGCTTTTACGAAAGGTTACATAAAAATGGATTGTGGATGGAGCTACGGATCAAGTTGGCAAAAAATTACAGGTATGATCAAGAATTTGTTCAAGTATAAAAATTCACATGTGAAAGCTAATGGAAATGGAAATTATAGCAAAAGTAAAGACATAAAAAAATATTTATGGCAAGACATCTATAGATGGAAAGATTCCAGGATGTTCTAGATCTAGGTTTTGAAGAACTGTCGCAGCAGTTGGACAAAGACAAAGGCATCAATAGATATGAAAAATGACATTTTGGAATAAGGCAAAAGAAAGGCATTGGCATCAGGAAAATGAAAGGATGTTGATAGTAAGAGAAGACAAGAGGGAAGAGAAAAAAAGAATTTGAATGCCGCAGCATTCGTGGACAAAATTCAGGGAATAAGATCTTGATGTATAATTATAGATTTTGATGTAATTAGTTGTAGAAATTAGGGGGGAGTGTTAGAAGATTCTAGTAATTTCTACCAACAACTTTGCAGGTTAAGATGAAATTTTTCAGAATAGTAATTATTTAGTAGTTTCTGAAAATTTACACCTTCTAGAAGGGTTTCCAGAAATTTCTCAAATGCAAAGTCCAAAATATTAAGTGAATTAGATTATTCTAGAGGCCTCCAGCTGGATTAGAGATTAGGTAAAGTTTCTAATATTATATTTAGAATGTTCTAGAAATGAATGTCCAGTATGAGAAAATATTCTAGAGTTTTCTATGTAACTTCTAAGCCTTCTATAAAAAGGCATTTTGTAATTGTGTTTCATGCAAGCAATAAAAATGATTTATGTGCCGTAGCACATTTATAATATCTGTGTATCTTCTAAATCTGTGTTTGTATTTTTGGTTTGAGGAGTGGATTCAATCCATCCTCCCCTACATAAATGAAATGACTGAACCTAACTAAAATGTATTTGAGCCTTAATTTCCACTTCTGGGTGGTCATGTTGGTATGAGACAAAATCTAATGCCATTACCAATATGATTAAACAATGTGTAGCTTGCCTCTATGCCAATAACTGGTCACACAATTTTCTCGTCATAAACATGATATGCAGATATTTCACCAAATCCAACTAAGAAGTTTTCTTGAGTATACAAATAATAGACTCACCTCTTGTGTATGTTTTGTGTGAGTATCAATGAATATGCTAGAGCATAAGATAAATTGGAAAAGATAATTTACAGACAGCTTCAGATTGTCCAAGTTGGATAGGTGATTTGTGGGAGGGGGATTCTGGTCATGTTATCCATGGAATACTGAAAATTATACCAATAAGTATTAACATTGGACTGTAAACCCTTAGGAAAATAAGCTTCCTTAGGAAAAGGAGCTTGAAAATGATAGCCTGTTCAGCATTTTGTTAAAGGAAAATACATATTACCATATAGCAGTAAAGAAAGCATTAATAGAACATGTAATGAAAAAATGCAAGACAAATGAGCTGCAGGAATGATCTAGTTTTCTTAAGCTTAATAAGACAATATTGCAATCAATAAAATATTTTTCATAAGCACAAAATCAATAAAATGTTCAATATTATCAGATTTTCACAATTCATTTGAATATTCTTATTTTTTTCTGGTTTTGATTCTGTATGAATTTTTAGCATCAACATTTTAGATCACATTCTATGATCTATTATCAGAATGAGATTAAGTGCAGAATATATTTTTAACATATTCTGATCATGCAGTGTGATCTGAAATGTTGATACTAAAAATTGATACATATTCTGCACTCTCTCTCATCGTGATAATGGATCATAGAAAATGATTTGAAATGTTGGCACTAAAAGTTTGAACATACACAATAAAAGACAAAAACAAATAAGAATATTCAATAAAACGCTTTTTTTTAATGTAAAATGAAAACATAAATTAAAAATCAATAATATCTTTTCATAATATATTTCAATGTTCACGAACATATTGTTGGATAAATATTTGAACAATATTTTAATATTTTCATTAGCTATATGGTATAGCTCTTGACTATTTTGCGCTATTGTTTTCAAAAGCCTGCAAAATTCTTGATTGTAAGCAGAATTGAGGCAGGTTACTACCATAAATTACATTTTGTCAATGGAAATCAGTCTTACATAGTGCACTTAGCTGTAGTGCTGAACAAGAAGAGTAGGATGTAGAGTAGTATAGAAACCAACTTGATTGTAGCTTTGAGAAAAAAGGTCAGGATATACAAAAGTATTTCTTCTATGTTTTTTCGACACTGACTTTTAATATATTTCTAGTATTTATATTGTGTAGATCTATATTTCCAAAGCAAGTACTTAATGAAAATGTAGTAAGGCTCAAGCCTTTCATATAGTACCGTTGTTCATTTTACCTTGAAAATTTGGGTCATAGTTGTAAGATAAAAGTTTATATCTATGTTCTTTTGTCATTCAGCTCCCTGGATGAGTGTTTAGGCTTCTATAAAAAATGGGTTTATTAGCATCAATACACTTTTTGAAATAGCTAGTAGAATATGAAACCATCGTGTGCACTTGACCATACCAGATGACTAGGTAAGTCTTTCCGGATTAGCTCATAGCCTATGAAGCCACCTTGTGTACTTGAGTATACCTTGCGTATATTATGTGTATGTAAATCTATTATAGATGT
The DNA here is from genome assembly GCA_027943335.1 of Chamaecyparis obtusa. Lineage (NCBI taxonomy): Eukaryota > Viridiplantae > Streptophyta > Pinopsida > Cupressales > Cupressaceae > Chamaecyparis > Chamaecyparis obtusa. The sequence continues at coordinate 512,593 of BSBK01001361.1, read as the reverse complement.
GTATGGATGATTGTGTCAATATAAATATACTATAGATTTATATGTATGATTTTGTCTGTGTAAATATGCATATAACTAAGTTGTCTATATGTAGATTTACATAGACATAATCATGTATATGTTTTAGTATGGTTATGTTACAATTCATATTGAACAAAAACATTTATATCTATTGTTCATCTCTAATTTGAACCTGTGACTTGTCATCTTGCAGGGGCCTTTCATCTATATATTTGTGTAAAAACATTTTAATAGATTAATTCTAAAGCCAATGAATAAGGATAAATTGTATATATATTAACTACAATTTAAAAATAATGTTGAAGAGTAAAAGTTTCAGAATAGCATGTTGTTGAGAATACATGCAAATAACAGAATTTGGTGCCTAAACTGGTTAGTTATGAATAATTACAAGAATTTTTTCATGAGCTAGTTTAAGATAGGGATTGAAAATTTCTTGACATTTGTCAACAGAGACAAAACTTGTGATATTAAAACCAAGATTCAACTGTGTAGTTTTTGAGTCAAGCTCATTGACCCATGATTTATGAGTAGTGGTTCACAAGAACCCATCTTTCATAAGAATGAATAGAACACTTAACACTCATTGAATCTAGGTGATGGTCATAGAGGTAAAACACTCAATATTGGTTGTAAATAATGATGTTTTTAAATTGCAACAATGCAAAAGAGTTGTTTTCATAACATTACGCTAGTGGCTTCTTTTGCAATTGCAATGATAGATTTGTTCATGGAAAACATGAATGTTCCTTGTATTTCAAACTTCAACATGAGAAAGATAGTTGTAGACATGTCTTTCTTATAATTTTCAAATGGTATTTTTGTAATAATTCTTGCAAGAGTTTGGTGTGCAAGTTGTAGTCAAGAATTCTATCTTCAATCTCAATTGTGCATTGCAAGAAGGGTTGGTATGTGAAAATTGCGGTTGTTGCATATCTAGTGCAATAAGGAGTGTTGTTGGTTAATGTTTGAGTTATGAAAATTGTGATAGAGGTAGAGACATAATAGACACAACAATAAAATAAAAATAGAACAGAAATTTAGAATGATTAACTTTGTTGATTCAGGAATATAAAACTGTTTACATTAGAACCTTGCCATTAGAGCTGCCAGTGCTCTCATTCATAAAAAATAGAGTGTTCTTCCTCTTCTCCACATTCAAAAAATACAGTATTTCCTTTCTAAAACCTAACTTTATTGCTATGGAGAAGTTTCTAGAAATCACCAAAAAGAACAGTCTAGATGCATCGACAAAGAAGAATGAAGAAAGAGAAGAAAGCTGAAGTAAATGAGGTGGCTGGAGTAGTTGAGTTACGACAGCAGGGAAGATTAAATATTTTAGCTTTATGTCCACGTCAACCAACACTCCCCCTTAATCTTCACTGCAATGCATGACTGCAATACCAATTCCTTCCCGAAGATGCTAAAAAATGTTCTTTGCAAGTGGTTTTGTGAAAATGTCAACTAGTTGTTCATTGGACCTGCAAAACTGAAGATATATGTCACCATTGCTTACCAATTCTCTTATAAAATGATATCTAGTATCAATATGTTTGCTCCGTTTAGGAAATACATGATTTTTTGATAAGGCAATTGCTGAATTGTTATCACAATAGATTTTCGTAGGTTCTTCTTGATGATGCCCCAAATTTGAAAGTACTCTCCTCAACCAAACTACTTGACAAGATGCTGATGTGGCTGCTACATATTCTACTTTAGTTGATGAGAGGGTGACAATTGGTTGTTTCTTTGATGCCCAAGACATAGCATCGAAACCTAGATGAAAAAGATATCCGGAAGTGCTTTTTCTATCATCCATGCTACCTCCCAAATCACTATCTATATATCCAATCAGCTTGTAATCATCTAAAAAAGTATACAAAATTCCAAAATTCTTTATTCCAGCTATGTATCTCAAGATTCTTTTTCTAGCTCTCCAATGTGACTCCTTTGGTTTGTCCATGAATCTAGAAATAAGACTAACACCAAACATGATATCCGGTCTTGTGGAGGTTAAATACATGAGACTACCCACTAATCTTTTAAATAAAGTTACATCTACACTTGGACCTTGATCATCCTTACTAAGCTTCAAACCCAATGCAACTGGTGTAGGGGCTGAATTCACATTTGTCATCTTAAATCTTTTCAACAAATCATTACCATATTTGCTTTGACATATAAAAATTCCTTGATCATTTTGACTTACCTCAATGCCAAGAAAGTATCTCATGAGCCCCAAATTAGTCATATCAAATTCTTTTTTCATGGCTTTGTTGAATGGGCTAATTGACATGTTGCCTGTGAATATCAAATCATCTACATACAAACAAACTATCAAAATTTATCCTTCAACATTCATTTTGACATACAAAGTAGGTTCATTACCACACTTGTTAAAGCCATTGTTCCCAAAATAAGAATCTATCCTGCTATACCAAGCTCTAGGAGCTTGCTTTAAACCATATAGTGCCTTTTTCAGCTTGCATACCTTATGTTCTTGTCCCAAAACTTCATAACCAGGTGGCTGATTTACATACACCTCTTCTTCCAAAATGCCATTTAAGAATGCTGATTTCACGTCCATTTGGTAAAATTTCCATTTGTTTTGAGCTGCTAAAGATAGGACCATTCTTATTGTATCCAATCTTGCCACGAGTGCAAATGTTTCATTGAAGTCTATGCCTGATTTTTGTGTAAAACCTTTTGCCACTAGTCTTGCCTTGTGCTTTGCTACTTTTCCATCAACATTATACTTTGTCTTATAAACCCATTTAACTCCAATCACATCCTTGCCTTTAGGAAGTTCTACTAGATCCCAAGTTTCATTCTTTTCTATTGACTAAATTTCTTCATCGATGGCTGCAATCCATTTGTCTTCTTTTCTGGCTTCTTCAAAATAAATTGGATCAGCTTGTGTTAAAAATGCAAAATCACAACTAAAATCACCATTTTCAGCTTCTTGAGTTTCATCATAAATCTCCCTAAGACTTCTTGTCTTCTTTGATGTGTTTATAGACCTTGACCTTAAAGATGCAAGTGTTGGATTAGAAGACTCGCTGCTGTTATTACTTGTTGGAGTAGTGGGATTTGGAGTGCTAGGTGCTCTTGATGGTGTTGTAGGTGCATTTGCTTGTGTAGGAGGATTTTCAACCTGAATTTCATCTTCTTCATTCTCTTGTAGAACACTAGGTGTACTTGTATTTGTTTTGTCTATGCTTCCATCCCATGCCTCTTCTTCAACAAATTCAACATCATGACTTATTATCAGCTTCTGTAATGGGATTGTATAGTTTATATGCCTTTGAATGTTCACTATATCCCACAAATATGCATTTCTCTCCTTTGTCATCTAATTTTCTTCTCAACTCTTGAGGTATCAATGAGTATGCCACACATCCAAAAACTCTAAAATGTGATATGTTATGCTTCCTTTTGCTCCAAGCTTCTTCTGGTGTTTTATTTATCACTTCTTTTGTTGGAAACCTATTCAATATATATACTGAGCATGCAACTGCTTCAGCCCAATATTCATTTGGTAAGTATTTTTCCTTTATCATATTACATGCCATTTCCATGATTGTTCTATTCTTTCTCTCTGCTACTCCATTTTGTTGAGGAGTATACCTTGCTGTCAATTATTTATTTATGCCATTTTCTTTGCAAAAATTCTAAAAATCAGTTGAGATATACTCTCCACCTTGATCGGTTCTCAATATTTTGATATAATATCTGCTTTCTTTTTCAACTTTTTCCTTGAACTCTTTAAAAATAGCAAATGTATCAAATTTTTACTCCAAGAAATAAACCCATACTTTTCTACTGAAATCATCAATAAACATTATGAAATAAAGTTTTCCACTCATGGAAGGTGTTTGCATAGGCCCACAAATGTCTGAATGCACTATCTCAAGTGGTTGTTTTGCTCTATAAGACTCCCCAATTGGAAATGATTTCCTATGTTGCTTTTCCAATATGCAACTCTCACATGTTGTCTTAAGTGGCTCTATTTGTGGCAACCCATATACCATTTTCTTCTTGTATAACAATTGCAATCCTTTGAAGTTTAAATGCCCAAGTCTTAAATGCCATAACCAAGATTCATTTTTGTATGAAGCTTTAAAAGCTATTTCAGCAACTTTTTGCAATCCTTGTGGCTTTATCATTAATTTTCTTTGAGTTCTTAATGGGAACATCCTATTCTTTGTCATTTCAACTTTTGCAATCAGCCTATTGCTTGGTTTCTTGTCTAGGATTACACATTCACCATTCTCAAAGTATATTCTATATCTTTTTTTCACCAATTGCCCAATACTTATAAGGTTGTGTTGCAATCCAGGAACATAGTATACATCTGAAATATGCTTCTCTTCACCTTGTTTTGTTTTTATGTTAAGTGACCCTTTGCTCATAACTAAAACTCTTTGATCATTTCCCAATTTTACTTTTGATTTTACTGAATCATCTATTGTTGCAAACATCTCCTTCTTACAACCCATGTGGTTACTACACCCACTATCTAAAAACCATACTTCTTTGGAACTTTCTTGTGCTACATTACATGCTATCAATATCTTGTCTTGTTCACTATTGTTTGACTGATTTTCATTTGTAAAATGTGCCTTTTGCTTATTCAATTCATATTGCTTTTTCCTACATTCTAATGCATAATGCCCAAATTTGCTACAATAATGACATTAGATGTTGGATTTATCATACCTTTCTCCTTGATGATGACTTTGAAAGTGACTGCTCCCCCTTCCTCTTGTTGATGTAGAATGGGCATGTGGGCTCGATGGTGGTCTTCTACTTTCAAATTGTGTGTTTTCTCTTCCTCCCTTTGATGAAAAATGTCCTCTGCCTCTGTTGTTATTTGATCTCCCTCTTGTTCTGCCAAATGAGAGGTGAGTCTTGAATGCATTCTCCGATGATGATGACCCTGATCGATTTAATCTTTGCTCATGCACTAAAAGTGACCCCATTAATTCATCTACTGATAATTGAGAAAGATCTTTGGCCTCTTGAATGGCTATTACTACAACATGAAATTTAGCAGGAAGACTTCTAAGTATTTTTTCAACAATCTTTTGATCTTCAATAGTGTCTCCATAGGTCCTTAGCTGATTTACTATTGACATTGCATGAGTGAAAAAAGTGTCTATTGAATCTGAGTCTTTCATTTGTAGATTTTCAAAATCCCTTCTAAGTATTTGTAATTTTGCTATTATTACCTTGACTATACCTTGGTATGTTGTTTGCAAACTATCCCATGCTTGTTTTGATCTTGTGGCAGCTACAACCTTTGGAAAAATTGATTCCTCCATTGCTTGTTGAATGAAAAATAGTGCCTTTGCATCTTTTTTCTTGTTTTCTTCTAGTAAATGTTTATCAACTTGTGAAAGTGTGTGATATGCCTGCTGATTTGGTGGTTCAGGAAACCCACTTTCAACAAAATTCCAAATACCTTGAGAGCAAAATAGGGTTTTCATTTTTATGCTCCAATATTCATAATTTTTGCCATTAAAAATTGGAATCTGGGGATGAGAGATATCTCCACTTGTTCCAACCACAACTCTTCAAAATGAAATTTGTCTTTGAAGGAGAACCCTTTTCCTATTTTCCTCGATCTTGCCCTTTTTAATGAGTTGGGGTTTTTGACTTTGATTCTTTGAAATTTCTGTTGAATCAACTTCCTCTTCAACCTGCTTTTCAACCTCCAGTAGAACCCTTCTCTTCAATAACCTACTTTGATACCAATTTGATAGAGGTAGAGATAGAACAAACACAACAATGAAATAAAAATAGAACAAAAATAAAAAATGATTAACTTTGTTGATTCAGGAATATAAAATTGTTTACATTAGAGCCTTGCCATTAGAGCTGCCAGTGCTCTCATTCATCCAAAACAAAGTGTTCTTCCTCTTCTCCACATTCAAAAAATAGAGTATTTCCTTTTTAAAACCTAACTTTATTGCTATGGAGAAGTTTCTAGAAATCACCAAAAAGAATAGTCTAGATGCATCGACAAAGAAGAATGAAGAAAGAGAAGAAAGCTGAAGTAAATGAGGTGGGTGGAGTAGTTGAGTTACGGCAGTAGGGAAGATTAAATATTTCAGCTTTATGTCCACGTCAACCAACAAATTGTTTGGTGGCACAAGATACAAAGGAGAAAGTTGTATGTTCTTCATTTTTAATGTTTTGGTGTCCTATGATTGGAACAAAGATTTTAGTAGAGGTGTTAAAAGCTTTTAAAATTTGGTCAATAGAAATAATTGTTTATTGGTTACCTATCCATATTGAAGGAAGTAATTATTTACAGAAAAGCTTCAGTACACTCATCATTGAGTTCATCAATGAAAGTGGATAGACTTATCTAATGGTACTTGTACCTCTTGCACCATGACATACAACATTCTTCATAAGGAGAAGCGGTGATCTTGCAAAAGTAAGCCTTTCTTCTAGGGTGGCATAAATATTGTTATGAGTTCTTGGTACTATTAGCTACAAAATAGAGAAATATGTGAGTTGGTATAATTAATGAATTGTATAATGTGAGTGGTATATAAATTAGGTTGATGTTTATATAAAATATCTTATAGTAGTGGCATCAAATGGTGATTTTGTGTCTTTAACTTGTAGTTGCAATTGAGTTAGTTCTTGATCGTCAGCTGCTACAAGGATGCCTTGTGTTCCATATGAATTTGTATTTACTGAGTGGATCAATTAGGAAATCAATGTATAAGGTGTTAGCCCGTGTTGTTTGTATACGTTATAAAAATTTTTAATTATTTTTTTAAGGAGACAGTAATCAACATATCTCAATCATATTGTATTTTTTTCTTTACCATGAATTCTGTTAAATACACACTTGCACTAGGCAATAGCTAGGAAAATTTGTATCAATTAATTTATTGTTGATATTTGTTGTTATAGTCATTTGTCCATGACTATCAATGAGATGAGTGTGCAATTGGTGTCTTGGTTTACTTCTTGAGTTATTTTTCAAGAAAGTCCATATGTGACGAGTACATCACATTGGAAAGTGATTAAAAATTATGTTGTACACATTTTATTTATCCTTGATGTATTACGCATTCCCAACTTTGACTTGTAATCAAGCGAACTATTTTAGTTTGTATATTGTTGCAAAGGTATGTCTAAGTAAAATTAGAATGTAGATATAAGAAGTGTAGACACCTAAAAATGGCCAACGTCCTTATCTAGTTTTTCATATTCATATTTTATGCCATTGGTTAATCTTGCTAAAAGAAATATTCGAATCTGACTCATTTTTAGTCATTTCGGATAATTTCAAATCATGTTGATTTATCTATTTATTTTTTATATATTTTGATCATTTTGTCATATTTTGTCTTTTGGCATGTGTTTAATTAAATAATCTGAATATTTATTTAATTAATGTCCTAATATTTATTTCTAGGGAATTAATCATTTAATTAATTCCTCCTATCTCTTAATGTCCCCTTAGACATATGCCTTTTGTCTTTTATTTTGCATATGAATGAATATATTGATATTCAAGTGGCTTTTATTTCCCTTTTCATGCCACATTTAATTTTGATTATATTTAAACGTCTTTAGGTTTTTTTTAGAGGGAATTGGCAAATTGATTTTATTATTTAGTTTTTATTATTGATTGTTGACTCTTCATTTCCCTCTTCACTAGTCATTTCTTTATTATGTCTACTCAATTTTTCAACTAGATTTTTATATATTAGGCTTTCTTCTTCCTTTTTGGCTAACCACAATTTGAATATCTTCATTGTTCTTATATTTTCCATACTGACGTAGTAGTGCAATTTTCAAATTTAAATTAAATATGGTTTACAAACGATGCAACTATTTTGGTAAATACTTGTTCACTGCATTTTTTGGGTGAAGATATTGAAATATTTGTATGCAAATGGAATCAATGCAAGTGTAGTCTATCCTCCTATTTATGTGGATCAGTTTGGTCCACCTTGGGCTTAGCTATAAATTTTGTTCATTCCTTTTACTCAATAATTTCTTAGTTTTAGATATTAAGGATAATTCATTAGAACAATTTTGACAATATAAGTTACTATCCAAATGTGAAATATAATATAATCAAAGAGTATGTAATATTGAAATTTCTTGGCAACAACAATAAATTGAACATAAACACTCTTAAAATTATAAACAATAACCTTAAAAAGGGAAATTTTGTTTCACTTGTAAGAATATAATACAAGTGATCATTATTTAACTAGTTCCTTAGTTTTAGGAGGTAAATGTTGAAGCGAAAATGAGGAAAGTGCGATTACAGCGAAAGTTAGCTTTCCAGCAACGGCAAATTAGATTAGGGTTTTTGCATCATAAGAGATCAGAGGCAAGGAAGTCTGGCTCTCAGCAAGGAATCTCCTCCTTTGTAGCTGGATCTCACATGAATGCGAGCCTAGTTTCTAAGGATGTTAAGGAATTCACGGGATACTATTTCAATTGCCTATTATACGGCCACAAATTGGCAGAATGTAGAAAGCCCGATCTGAGATCACATCGCCCTACTTATGAACATTTAAAAGATTTCATTGTAAAGCAAAAGGAAAAGAGTTTTCTTGAGTCTGTTCGATAGAAAGAAGAGATAAAAGCTAAGGTTTCGGGCTCCATAACAGAGAGCTTGACCGACAATGGGAATCTGGTATGGAGCAAACAACCTTTACACACCATTTACACGGTCCAATCTCTGGATAGACAGTTTGATTTTTTTGTAAAAACTAAATATGCTGTAAAGGGAAAGCTTAGCACCGGGACCACTAAAGCTTATAAATCTGGGATAGTTTCAGTATGCAATTCTGATGAACCCCATTCTACTTTGGGGGAAGGCAGATTTATAACTGCTCAGGTGACTCCCGGGTGTATTTTAAACCAAAATTCGGTATGGCATACGGTCAAAAGGAAAAACAAGGTAAGGGTTTCTCCATCTACCTCCATTGATAATAGCATACCATTAAAAAATGCTTTTGATATTCTGAACAAAGAGGAAATTTTACCTTGTTTATATATGCCCCCGCATAAAATGAATAGGGCTTTGGAAGGTAAGGGTCCTAGGGTTCAGACACATAAGGATGATGTTAAATTCCATCCCATAGTCAAAAAACCCTACCCTCACCTTGACAAAACCCTAGCCTTTTCTGCGGGGAATTCTAAATTTATGGGTAATTCGACAATCCCTAATCATAAGGATGTCATACATATAGCTAATAGTAATCATGAGGTTTATAGCCCTCCCCATTGAAAATGGAAGGAGAAGCCTGGAGCGCATAAAGCTCATTCAAAAGGTCATATCTCAGGCTGTAACCCTTTTTTGTATCATAATGAATAATTTAAGGCTGCATATACGCCCCCCCATAGGTGTAATCATTCCATGAATATAGGTAATGTTAGCATGAATCATGTCACACTCAATTTGGATAGTAATGATATAAAGCAACTTCCAAAGCATCTTGCAGAAATAGGTTTAATTTGCATATGGAATGGTACAGGAGCTTCTATTAAGGACATAATAGAAGGTTTGTCATGACAATTACCTGATGAGGGCAGTACTACTTTACTTATGGATAAATTCATCTTCATTGATTGCAAGAATAATGAGCTAAAAAATAGCATCATGAAAAAGTAGTGTATTAGCTTCAGGTGTATTCCTTTTTCTCTGTTTAATTAGGTCTCACTTTTTAATCCTATTATCTAAAGGATTTTAGATTTGAGAGAGCTATTTCTCTCAAAAACCTACCTCTGGAATTCTCTAGGTAGGAAATTATTAGCAAAATAGGCAATAAGATTGGAAGGTTTATCAGGAGTATTGATTACACACCTAATCAAGCTGAAAAAATAATCATTGTTGAGATGATATATCATCAAAGATACATTTATCCTATTCATTTGTGTTTTAACTCTAATTCTATAATAATCAATCCTATCATCATAGAAGATTTCATTGAATTAATGTGTCAAAGCTCCTCTTTCAGTGCATAAAAACACATCCTTGCTTAGTCAGTATGGTGTGGATTATGAATTACATTTCTTTAATGATAAAGGAGGTTTCAACATTGTAAATACTAAGGACCTTAACACAAACAGGCCGTCCACCCCTCCTATGCTTACCCATTTGAATAATAATGTCTGCTGGAACAAAAGTGAAGGCAAACACTCTCAGGAAAATAAGGAGGTTTCTTCCCCACCTCGGAACTTAGAATCTAAAATGGTAGAACACTATAACAGTAATGATTTTATTCCAAGTATGGAAAAAGATGTAGAAATAAGTCACCAAGGATGGGAAGAGGATGTAAAGCACTCCTCCCCCCCTCAATCTCTGAATTACACTAAGGAAAATCCACAACTGGAATCCAATATAGTAATAGAGAATCAGTTAAGATCAGATCAGGAATTTGAAACTGAGACCTGTGATCAAGAAGTCAAGATAATCATTGACTACATAGGAGAAACACTGATTGATGAACTATTGGATCTTTTCATTGATGAAACATGTGATAAGGAAGAACTATTCTTACAGAAAAAATTACTGATTGAAAATATTCTTGATCTCCAAAAAAATGAAAACTTTGAAGAATCTCCAATAAAGCAAAAATCAGAAAAGGATGGTATATCACCCACTCTTCCTTTGGAAGTGGAAATCCTGAATAAGGATATACCGGATAACACAGAAAATTTAATAGAGATGTATGGGAAAGGGATTATAGACCAAGAAGACCTTCTTGCCTTCTTGAAGGAAGTCCAAAAAATCCTAGATCAGAATAACGAAGTTAATAATCTAAATGTACTTATGGACATCCTAGAGGCCAGTAAAGAGGCAATTATTGGTCTTTTTGGGATAACCAATGAGGATAGACAGCTTGGAATTGCTATTAATAGGGGCGGATTAAGCACTCCCAACATCAACAAAATAAAAAAAAAAGAGGGGAAGGAAATCTTCCATTGAATTGAGAAACTTAGCTAGCAAAGCTGGCAACCAACAAAAAATTGCTGATATCTTTAACAATGGGAGGGGGAAGTGCCTTCCCCAGAACCAATGAAAGTCACTACTTGGAATGTTAGGGGATTAGATGCACCTAACAAACAAAGATTAGTTAAAAGATATTTAAAAAATTTTGAATCAGAAATTATATTGCTTCAGGAAACTAAATTAAGTCAGGAAGAAAGCATTAAACTCAACAACAATTTAGGAATATGGAAATCGGAATTTGTTGAGTCAAAGGGATCCTCTGGAGGCCTAGCTACCTTATGGGATCCTAGGAAAGTCTCAGCCACTATCACAGTTAAGAACAATAATTGGATGGCATTAGGAATAAGTAGCCTTAGATCTAACTTAAAATTTATATTGATTAACATTTATGGGCATATCCAGAATGAAGAGAAAAGGAAGGTATGGAAGGAAATTCAAATAATACTCCAAGAAAACAAATCTAAAACTTATATCTTAGGTGGGGATTTTAATGCCATCCTAGAAACCAAAGAAAAATATGGAGGATCTCAATTTATCGCACAATCACAGAAAGATTTCAACCAATGGGTATTAGACAACCATTTAGTCAGCATTAATACAAATAATGGTATTTTCACTTGGAACAATAGAAGATATGGCTTTAGTCACATAGCATAAAAGCTGGATAGATTTCTGATTAGCAGAACTTCCAATTCTTTCAACCAATTAGTAAATGCCGAAATCCTCCCAGAGGCTGGGTCAGATCACTTCCCAGTCAGGTTCGATATATCAGAAAACTGCAAACCATCTAGAAACCTCTTTAAATTTGAATTTATGTGGTTTCAAAATCTGGAATTTATTAACCTCCTGGAACAATGGTGGAATCAAATCTCGATAAAAGGTTCTAAAATGTATAGTCTAGTGGCGAAACTCAAAATTATTAAGAATAAAGCCTTGGAATGGAACAAAAATAATTTCAATAATATCTTTATAGAAAAGACTCACATTGAACAAGAATTAGAGGATCTTAACAATTTAGTAATAGAACAAGGCATGAATGAATGGAGTTACCTCAAAGAAAAAGAACTCATGTCTAAATATAATGCGATCCTTCGCAAGGAAGAAACTTTCTAGAAATAAAAATCCAGAGAAACATGGTTGAAGGAAGGAGACAGCAACATGAAGTTTTTTCATAACTCAACAAGAAGTATCAATAGAATTACCAAAATAAAAAAAAATGAGGGCCTTTTCGTTGAAGACCTGAACCAAATATCAAATGTTCTCACGCGCTTTTATCAAACCCTCCTTAATTATAGCGAAGCAATTGACCTCAATGCACAAAATGAAATTTTAAAAGCAATCCCCAAATTGATATCGGAAACCAATAATAAAATGATTAATGAGAAATTAACTATGGAAGAAGTCAAAACAACAGTGTTCCAACTTCATCCAGATAAAGCCCCTGGACCAGATGGGTTTCAGGCAAGTTTTTTCCAAAAGTGTTGGCACTTTGTGGGTAATGAAGTCTAGCAAGTTGTTGAAGCCACTAGGAATTCGAGATCTTTATTATCTGAAATTAATAACACTTTCTTTACTTTAATTCCTAAGAAAAATGAATGCATAGAACTAGGGGATTTTAGGCCCATTTCCCTATGCAATACCATATATAAAATACTATCTAAATGTTTGGCCAATAGACTTAAAGTGCTTCTTCTGATTATCATCTCTGAAGAGAAAACCAGCATCGTAGCCAACCAATCTATTCTAGACGGTATTATTATAGCCAATGAATTAGTTCATACCGCGCAAATTACAAAGGTTCCTAGTATGTTCATTAAAATTGATATACAAAAAGCCTATGACAAAGTAGACTGGATTTTTCTATGCAAATGCCTAGAGGCATTTGGCTTCTCCAAAAAATGGACGAATCTCATCTTCAATTGTATCTCCACCCCCAAAATATCAATGCTTGTTAATGGAACCCCAGAAGGTTTCTTTAATATTTCTAGGGGTATTAGACAAGGAGACCCGCTGTCTCCTTTTTTGTATGTAATTATGGTAGAAACCCTAGGCAGAGCAATTAACAAAAAACAATTGGAAGGTAATATTATAGGTTTAAAGGCATCGAAGAATATTCCAACTATTACTCATCAACAATTTGCCAATGACACTATTCTCCCAGGTTCAACTAATGTGCATGAAGCAAAGGCCTTTAAAGATATCCTCGATCTTTATATGAAGGTCTCAGGACAACAAGTGAACCCTAATAAATCATAAATTTTTTTCCTCAATACCACTCCAAAAGTGGAAAAGGAAATATGCAACTTGATGGGTTATAACTGTGGGATGTTTCCTTGTAATTATCTGGGAATCGAATTAGACAAAGGTCTTCTCTCATCTAAACTATGGCAACAAGTGCTCCATAAAATTCAAAAAAAGCATAGCTCTTGGAAGGGAAAGTGGCTTACAAAAGTAGGTAGAACCAATATGATTAAATCAGTTCTATCTGCCATACCTATGTATCAAATGTCTGTTCTGCCCCTCCCGGTTAACATTAAGAATAGTATCTAGATAAAATTTTTAGAGATTTCTACTGGCAAGGTACATCTAAAAAGAAAAAATTAGCCTTAATTAAATGGGAGACTCTCTGTAAACCAATCTCTAAAGGGGGTCTGGGTATCAAAAATCTTCAATGGCAAAACAAAGCCTTGGGGGCAAAGCTTATTTGGAGGTTATATAAAGAATCGAATAGTAAATGGGCCTCGATATTACTACATAAATACATCCCAGATGCAGACCCCATTAATTTATTCAGAGCCCAATCCCATGTTAAAGGGTCAAGGATGTGGAACATTATTAAGGAATCTAGAGGGATCATAAAAAAATTTCTCAATTGGGATGTAGGTAGTGGGGATAAAGCTTTATTTTGGAATGACTCTTGGGTAGGTTTTCCCCCTCTCAATAAGTTAGAGTTTTCACACAGCTTTATAGAAGAATGCAAAAAATTGATTGGTTTGTATCTTAAAGATTACCTGTGCCTGGATGTGGAGTCATCTCTGAAAATCATAGATGAAACTTCCCTTTCAACCCTAGAGGGACATAAACTTTTAAACATTATTAAGGAGAGGGAAATTGCCTTAAAACTTAGACCAGACAAATTGATTTGGGCAGGCTCGAACAATGGAGATTATTCAGTTAAGGAAGGCTATAAGTCTTTAATAGCCGAGCAAAATATGGACAATTTGGATATGCCCCTGAACCTCTGTTGGAATAAAGTGTGTCTTCCCAAGGCTGGTATGTTTCTTTGGGTAGCCATGCAAAAGAAAATTTTGACATCAGATAGACTCACTAAGTTGGGTTTTGAGGGGCCATTTAGATGCCCCCTTTGTGAAAATCATTCAGAGGATGTCGATCACCTCCTTCTTAATTTCCCCTACACTCATGAGTGTTGGAGCTGGTTACACCAATGTCTTGAATGGAAATCTGCCTCTCAATCCGATTTGCTAAGTACTGTTAAAGCCTAGCCAACGCTTTACAAAGATAACCTTCATAAAGATATATGGACAATATCGCCTTCCATCCTAGCATGGGAAGTGTGGAAAGAATGAAACAGAAGGATCTTTACTGGTAAAAAACTAGAATGGAAGTCTATCACTAACAAAGTAGAAATATCAATTCCAAAAATTATCAACAGTATACTTTGAGATCAACTATGCTACGAGAATTCATTCAAAAGCTGGGACAAAAAAATTAGACTAAAATGATCTAATCTTAACATCCCGCCCCTTTATGGGAAAGGAGGTACCAAATCCAAAAAGGATCGATCCAATTGTAAATGGACCCCTCCTTGTGTGGGGTGGCTCAAACTAAATTTTGATGGGGCATCAAGAGGAAATTCAGGCACAATAGGCATTGGGGGGATCATAAGAAACTGGAAAGAGGAAGTTATAGCTAAGTTCTCTCAACCCATCAAACCCACCACAAACAATATGGCAGAGTGCAAAGCTGCATTGGAAGGTCTAAAACTTTGTAAGGAACTCAATATCTCAAATTTAATTATTGAAGGGGATTCGCAAGTTATCATTAACACTATCTGAACTAAAAGGATGCCAAACTGGACTCTAAACTAAAAAATAGAAGAAATAAATTCAATTTTAGAAAATATCCCCTTTTACGAAATCAAACACACCTACAGGGAAGGTAACACTGAGGCAGATATGTTGGCAAATCAAGGTGTGGATGGTATTACAACATTGAGTAATAATTATATATCTTGTGTCAAGGACATCCCAATTCAATGACTGATTTTATAAGGTTAATATTATTTAGACAATGTTTTAGTAACTAATAATTTCGGTCCAGATGGAATTAAGTTTATAAAATGAGATGTTTGGTATAGGTATGACTCAACTATTACTAACATATAGAACTATAGTTAGATCCATATAGAATAATCTCTCAATAATTACAACCACCTTTCGGCATATCAGGGTATAGGTAGCTAGTTATTATTCTCTCCTTTATCAAGTTAGCCCTCTCTAGGTTTGTGTCTAGCATTAGAAGCAACCCCTCTGTTGTTTCATTTACTAACAGGAATCATTTTTTCACAACCTCTGCACTCCCTTTTCTGTTAGGTCTTGTTCCTTTTTGGTTCTTCTTATAAGGAAGTACAGGCATCATTATTTTCTGGTCTGTCCTAATCTTGAATACTGGGAATATTAATGGCTTCCACTAGACAGTGAGGTTTGTCATCCTATCATTATAGCACAAAATGGTTACTGCTTATGCTGCTAGTACTATATGCATATATCCTATGGCATGGGTTTATGCTATGAAACAATGATCTCACTTTACATATACAACATATTTTATGAAACAATAAGCTCCGAGCTTAGCACATCTTGAATATGGGTTTTAATTTAGTTGGTGACTCTAGACAGCCACTCCCGATAATCATTATGACAATTTTTATTGCAATTATTATAGATACAGTTTTCTTTTTAAAAAAGCAAGGAAACTCCCAGAACTATAGAACAGAGGATGCTTCTAGATTTTAAAGGATGGTTCCGGTTATCTCTAGAATGCTCTATAGACCATTACATATTCAGAGGATTCGATCAAAACACCACTAGGACTAAACATGGAGACTAAATTAATCATTTTTTATACTAAAAGCGACTGAGCCATGGCATTTAGAGAGCTTATCTTCCCTGAAAGATGGAATCAATTGCTGAACCCTCTTCTGGATTCAACTAGAAGAGCAGTGGAGAAATCCATCAGGGATCAGTTCTTTTGCAATGATTACACCTACAAAACCAATGGAGGTGTTATAGGCCAATTTACAGCCCTGTCAATTTTTGCAGGGAAAAGTAAGGAAGACATCATAAAGGTAGCTAAGGAATTATTCATAGAAGATCACCTTGGCGGTCTCGAAAAGATGGTGTACTGTGTGGATAATAACCTAACTATCCCCTACCCTAAATTAACAATGCAGACTAACAGGAATGAGCTGGAAAGGATTCCACAGGCTCAAAGAATAGCAATGATGAATTTCAAGGATGAAGCTAGGTTTGACATCCACTGGCCAGAAATGGTCAGAAACATAGAATTCCTATACAAGGAAATATTGACAGAGGAAGTGGAAACTAGTTGGATCCTCAATTATTGGAGAGAGGAAGGCTTCGATATTTCAGATTATCTTGACAATACCAGTCCTTCAAACATTCACATTATGACACCTGAAGTGCCCTGTTGCACCAGGAGGAACAAGAAGGGTCCGGAGGAAGTTGAGTGCATAGTGGTTATGGTTAAAGGGGACTCGGCTTGGAAATGCACAGCCATGCAAAAACACAACAACTGATCTAGTGTTTCTTAAGCTAAACTAGTTCCCACTTATGCATATATATAGTTTCTAGTTTCATACTATAACATATGGTCTTAACAGGTCTTTTTTCTGGGAAGTTATGTATAGTCCTGGTAATTAGCAATGCTTAGTAACACTATGTTCATATAGTTATGTACAGGCAATATGAATTACTTGGTGGGACATAGCAATGCTTAATGTCAATATGTATATAACTTTTCTTTCAATACGATGGAAATCTTAGATGTTAACATCACTTACTCATGAGTAAGATTTCTAGTTGGAACAGGGATATTACATGCAAATATTGAGTAGTTGTATGGTTATATAAGATGGATGTTACTTAAATAAAGATTAGTAGTCCACTTAGGGACTTGCTGGCATCTTTAAGATCTGTTGTCTTGGCAATCCTCTTGCTCTTTTATAGAATCAACATTTTCAGATCGGGTTATTTTAAAATGGCTGAACCGAGATATGTATATATATATATATACATATTTTCTCTACTTCATTATGCTGTTACTTGTTTGAACCGAGATAATTATTGCTACTCTCTTTATTCCTAAACTCGGAGATGGAGATGACTACTTCTTTAAACTACACCTTTTATCTTTCGGTTAGGAGTAGAGATTACTGTAGACTAAAAGGAATTCCATCAAAGAAGTTATTGTGGTAATAATTGGATATCTCAGATTTACACTCATAAGCCTATGGCTATCGTTATTAACCCATGCTTAAGTAAGTAATGGATTTGCAGTATGCTGTTCAATTCATTTTCTTGATAATAGTCAGGTAAGGTATATATTTTTCCTTGAAATATAAACAATCTTGTTCCTCTCTACTCTTACTGAGGAAGGTAATCTTAGCTTATATGGTCACACTCATAGATAATACTATTGAGGACTCTTAAAGCTTGTATGGTTCTAACTCTTTTGGTAGTGTAAGAGGTAGTCATATTCATAGCTTAAAAGGTAACTCAACACATATTTTCAAGCCTTTTATTGAGTTGTGGCCCTTAGCACTAAATTTTTGTTTTTTGATTCAGTGGATAAGAAGCATTCTTACTATAATGTTTTGGTTGCTCAATTTATAAGTTTTAGGTAGCTTTTCTTCTTGGCTCAAGCTATGAAATGACCTCACATAGTAGAGTTTTTCTAACATTTTCATATGTGGGAATACCTTGTATTAAGAGCTGAATATTTAGTCTTTAGATATTATGTTTCTTACGATACCCATCAGAGAACCTTCCATCAGGAATTACATGTTTCTTCGGACTTTATACCCTCTAACTAGTTTCTCTTAACAAGATTCTGGGATGGATGAGCACTTTGTCCTCTGCAATGAGCCAGGTATTCAATTTATTCCCCTCGAGGAAGGTAAATATGGCAAGTGCTCAGGTTATTAATTTTCTTTTTCATCATTAAATCTACTTTGGATCATTAACTATATAGGATGGAAGATTTTTATTTTTCTCTTTTCAGGAGGACTTTCCAAATGGCGTCAAATCCAATCTTCTCTCAAAGGACTAGGATCGGGTCTTCGCAGAATCATTTATTCAAATGTATGATACAAAGAAATGTAATCTAAGAAATGTAAACATAAAATAGCGATGTAATCAATGCAACTATATAATCCTCGACAAGGTCAAGCAGTGGGTATGCCCACTGAAAATATTGTATTTGTCTAAAAATCTCGATATACATCGAGTTGTGGGAATGCCCACGGAAACTATGTATCAGTATCAGGACTTTTGTCCCGGGCACGGCTGGAGGTTTTCTCAACCCCGCTCTTTCCTACCAGCGCCTACACTGAGCGGGGTCTTTTATGTATAAACTTTATTAACTTAAATATAAATAAAATTCAGGGCTTCGGCCTTTTACCGATTAAAAAAAAAAGAATATAATACAAGTGGGAAAAAAAACAAAGATTATGAAGCATTTCAAGAGGTTATTGCAGAAAAATACAAATTGATGAGAAGAAAAAAGGCCAATGTCCTTTAAATTACCTAATAAAGATTTGGAAAAATAAAATTTACTAAAACTTAAAATAAATAACAAAGCTTTAATAGATATTCAGAAGAATACACACAAGCCTCAAGAAATATTTGTGTTGAGCATCATGTGCATTAATAGCACAATCCAAAACACCATCAGGTGTAGCATTACACCAACATACAACTCACACTATCCAACAACATTTGACTTTTAAAATTGTTGTAAATACCTTCCTTAAGTTTGAGGGTTTCTTTCCAAGCATATAAGACACATAAGAAAAGAAAGCTTACCCTCGAATATTTAGTCACCTGCACCCAATAATGAATCTGATAACAATGTCCTTTTATGTTCAAGTTGATTAAGTCTTTCTAAAAAACACATACACTATGGTGACAATATTGAAAGAAAAGTGTGTCAAACCTGTCTTGTTTAATTAGATAGAAAGTTTGCTTGGCACGGTTGCCATTTTCTATGCATGAAATTAATAAGACAAGAAAATGAGCACACTTTAGTCAAATTTTGTTTTGTTAATAGACAAAGGAGCCTTAGATAGACGAGTCTGCTACTGTCTGTGCAATATATAAGAGAAAAAAGAAAATGGATGTAATGGGCCAAAATCGTTTTTAAAAAAAATAGGAAAACTAATAGCCCAGTAAAGAAAAAGGAGGACAAGGAAATGGGCATTGACGATCATGCTCAAAAGACAAACAGTTGAATGCACACACACAAAAAGAAACAAAAGTTGAGTTATTAAACAGATGTCCAGTGAGGTGAACACATATTATGTTCAGTAGAAAAAGTAGTCACACATTGCTGATTCTGTAAGAGTGTTAAAACTAAGCATGGTCGACAAAGAGGTTGCATTTTCTAAAAATAACATAATATAATGTAAGCTGCGTGATAATGTAAAGGACATTTGTAAAATAAGTTGCGTGAGCATAGTGATAACGATAATCATGTTCACATAAGCTGCGTGTGCTTAGTGATAAAGATAATGAGGGTCACAGAATGCGTGTGACTAACTATTATATTTCCAAGTTCATTAACATTTAATTAACGTGTTAATGAAAACGACATTTGATTCTCCAGTGTGCAAAGCATGAGCAAATATTTGGTGATCTGGTATTGAGTGGCGTAAATTTTGAATCATTGGAATTCTGTGATCTTGTTGTGTTTAAATTTGCGCTCTTATAAATTTATGTAAATTCACAAGAAAAACAATTCACACAGTTTCCTGAGGTCTCTCTCATTTTAATTCCCACCCATTTGTCTGCTTTTTCATTTTCTGATTTACCCATTTTCAACAGTGGTGATGGGTAGCGAGATCGGTGTCTAGGCTGAATATATGGTACAATTTTATCTTACTCTAAGATTTTAGATGATAGGTATTATGTCAATATTGTTGAATAAATATGCATATTTTTGAAAAGCAGAATTCCTCTAGAAACATCCCTAGGGGCTACTGCATATTTTTATCAGTGCTAGTGAATTGGAAGCCATCTAAACTTTCCAGTTAAACATTCTTGATTAGAAAGTCAGTTTTGTACCATGACGTCCAATCGGGAAAGACAAACCCTTTTAACCAGCATGGTAGATCAAGGTATTGGGATTTCAGTATTCTCAAGGCCTTAATTGATTCCTAATGTGAGTAGGTATAATCTTCTTGTTATTGGGATTATCTACCGCTGGAAAATTGACTCTGTTCCTCGGTAGAAAATTTATTCTCAGCTTTGTTCAATCATGTCTTAATAAGTACTGGCTCTATAGCTCTATACCTTGCCCAGGTGCAAATCAATAAGAGAAAACGACATTTCTGTGAAATTTGGTGAAAGTTTTAACCTTGCCTTTTTGGCTTAAAACTATGATTAATATGTTTAGATGGGTCAAATTATAGTTCCAACTTTCAGATGATAGCTTGAATAGGTGAGGGTCTTCAATTAGTGATTCTTTGGAGGCTAGTGGTGCTGTGAAATTGAGTAGGCTTCAATCCGATTAACTTGTCATCATAATAAGCATGGGTGATGGTTTCCTTGACAAACTTGTCATCCTGTTGAGTTTCTTGGCAAACCAGCACTGCAACATCACAGCTCTCTAGCATTTGATTTTTTTTTTTTCTAATTTTATGTTTAGTTAATGATATATGGGTGAGGGTGATAAAAAATTATTTGGTTTATTATTTACGGTTAAAAAGAATAAATAATTCATTGTTGTCTTTTGGTTTTTCGTATTATAGTTATTTGGGTCTTTATTTTTTCTTAATTAAGATTAGTTTATGATCAAAGATAATATAAGTTTTATTATTTTTTAAATGTGGGCTTTATGGTCAAGAATATTAAAAACTTATCTGGTTTATGTTTCAGAATAATAAATTCAGTTTTGTTTGGTGTCTTTACTAAAGAATGGACGGAATTGGAAAGATGGGCAGTGGCTTTACTAAGATGCTGTGGCAATGGCTTTTCATAGCCTTTTTTATGCTATCTCTGTGCACTTTTTTCACAGGAAATATCAATTTGTGCAAACATTATGAACAGTTAAAGATCAAAATATTGTGAAATGATGTTAAATCTAGCATTGGCTAGAGAATACTTCCAGGCAGCAAGATGCTTGTAAACTAAATATGCGAATAGATTTAAGAGAATAATATTATTTAGTGATTAAGCTTGGTGTTCTTTCTTTAGAAGTGTGGTAAGTTTAATTTAAAAGAATATTGATTCTAGTCTGGAAAGTTAGAATTTGATGTTTAGCTTAGAAGAGGTTTTAATTAAGTTATTTGGCTTAAAAGTTGGATTTAAAAGATAACTATTGATTGGTCAAATTCAAACTATTTCTTTAGAATTATAGGTATTTTAGAGGCATTTCATTGTCACTTAATTGATTATCTTCATCCCTTTGACATATTGTTTTGATAACTTTCATGAGTTTACAACCTCAATTGTCAGATTTAGGTATAAATTGAGGTGATCTACATCAGACCAAGAGTTATTTTAAGCTCAATTTTATGCAATCATTTGGGCACTCTTTTTGGGGAAAGGTATTAAAGGCATGAAATTGTAGTGAGTTAAGTTATGACGAGTGCACCTCTAAGAAAATCTGAGCAACCACCAACCTTGCTTAGGTAAGTAATTTTGGTTTGCACTGTAGTAATTAATTTAGGTGAATGAATAGAATTTGAGATAGTAAATGAAGGTTTGTAAAGAAAGATTTAGCATGTAGTTCAAAACCACAAAAAGAGAAAAAGCCATTGATTGAAGAGGTAAAACTTGAGCCTTGTTTAGGAAAGGGTGTCACAAAATCTCCCCTTGTTAGGTCATTGCCTAGCATCGTTCACTTAGTGCCTAAAGTTTCACGAGAGTCTGTTAATATGATTTAGAACAATAGAGAGGGGGGGTGAATCAGTTGTTCTCAGGTCCTGATGTATAAAATAACTTCAAATTTTTTTCCTTAAATCAGATCAAGCAACCAAAACAAATTCAGTCATCACTGATTCAATAATAGAAACATATAACACTGCAGTCCACTACCCAGCTGTAACTAACTTGTAAAACACAAAAATGTTTAAACCAAAACATTCACACAAGTATTGACACCAAGATATATAGTGGAAACCCAATATGGGAAAAACCACTTTGTAACATGCTACTATTATTTTCACTCTTCTGAAGTGAGCTTGGTTAAAAGCCAACCCTGTCAAAGGTTACAATACACACTGTCAGGTGTGACCCGGTTAAAGGATTTCAATCACTCTGTTAAAAGTGAGCCTTGTTACAAGACTTACATACACTCCATTAGAATGCAACCTTGTTCAAAGGATTTAACATATGACTGTTAGGTCAACCTCTGTTAAAAGGATTTTGACTATTACAATGGTTAGAAAGTATCAGCAGTATTGATCTAAAAAACATACAACTCACTTTGCAAATATTAGATCCAATTCCATACACAAATGTTGGTTTACTGACTTTGAAATTTTTCCATCTCCATCTCTGATCTGCTCGAAACTTTTTTTCAAGCAATCACCACACTTCTCCTTCAGCCTTTTTGCTTATACAGTCAATAAAACTTACTGTTCTTTTAGCACCTACTTCACCCATACATCCTCATAACTAATGTTTAGGTTCCCTTAATACTTTTCTCTGTTAGGTTAACTTATCTTTTGCCGCTTAATCTGTTTCGTAGATCTTAGGGTTAGGTCAGATTCATTGAATCTACCCACTTCATGTTCTTCGTCTCCTCTTCTAGAATCATCTCAAATCTCATAAAGATTTATAATAAAATATTTTACAAAGCATTAAATGCTTCCATACAATCAATAAATAAAGTCAACACGTTTTACATAATCCAACAATTCAACAATGTCGGCTCCAAATCTGAATTCTCTTCAAATATAAAAATGCTAATGCTCATTCAATACTGTGATCATCCACTCGGTCTTCATGTAAAACACTCGGTCACTACTAAAATTATTTCCTCGGCATATACTGTCTTCCTTAGCAGTTAACTGATACTCGATCGACACTAGATTTTTTCTCAGCATACACTAACTCAGTCGACACTAACACAACTCGGCTTAAACATGATTTCTTCATTTTTGCTCAGTTAAGCCTACCAGTTTAGTCCTTAATCTTACTAAGATAAACAATACATTATCCCATCATTGTACAACATAGTCAAGTACACTTTGCAGTATCAAGATAGCTCAACCTTTCCCTAGGTGCTATTGTTACCATCCTTTCTTTCCTTTCTCACAATAGATATAGTACTTTCCTAAGTAGCAACAGTCTTACCAGTTAAGGTTTGACATCAATGACAATACAAAAATTGCTTCAATTGCAGTTTCCAAAAATCTTCCTCTTTGGCATTGATGACAACACCATATGATATCACCTGAATAACACATAGATTACCAACCAATCCAAAAAATTATCTTTCCATCAAAGAAAATTTATAATATCCTTAGCTTCATTCTGATTCAGAATTTGTAAATCTCACTTCTGTGATCGTCAGAAGTATCTGGATCTCCCTCTATCCCGATCTTTCATTTCTGTTCATCATCCCTACTCTTCAGTTCATGGGTTATAGTATCATTTCAGTTCAATCTCCCTCTTTGACAAAAATGCCAAAGCAGCAACTAAAAATTACATCCAACATATGTAGATATATCTTGTGCAGCTCAGTGTTTCTCCCTTTGTCATCTTGCTTATGACTGATTTGTTGTCTTTGCTTCTTCTTCACAGCTCTAGGATAGTCCTAAAGTGTGACAATCTTCTGCATCAATTTGTCAATTATTCTGCTGTAGCATATTTGATGCAGTGCTCCTAGCTTGACTAGGCAGCCTCAGTTAGGGGAAGGACCCCTAATTGACTTCTCAAATACTCATGAGCTTCTTTAGGTAAAGCTTTAGTGAATATGTCTGCCAATTTTTCTTTTGTATTCATATATTCCATTCGGACTTCCTTGTCTTGTACCAATTCCCTCAAATAGTGATACTTGATTGCTATATGCTTGGTCTTAGTGTGCATCACTAGATTCTTAGAAATATTGATGGCACTTGTGTTGTCACAGAAAATAACAATAGGTTTAGTGATTTCTTCTTTCATGCCTATCAACAATTGTTTTATCCATATCAAATTTGAATAGTTTACTATAGCAGCAACATACTCGGCTTCAGCAGTAGATTGGGAAATGCAATTTTGTTTCTTAATTGTCCAGGAGACTAATCTCTATCCAAGAAAGAAAGCTCCACCACTAGTGCTCTTTCTATCATCTACATTTCTTGCCCAATCAGCATCAGTGTATACTCTAAGTTCAAATTTGTCATTCTTCTTGTAGTATAACCCATAGTCAATAGTTCCTTTCAAGTATCTCATGATTCTTTTCACTGCCATCATGTGTGTTTCCTTAGGATTGGCAGAGAATCTTGCCACAATCCCAATAGCTAGTGCAATATCTGGTCTACTATGTACAACATACTACAATTTTCTAATCATGGATCTGTACAAAGTCTAGTTAACTTCTGCAGCATCATCATTCTTAGATAAATTTTGCCCAGTAACCATAGGAGTTCCCACTGGTCTAGCATCTTCCATTCCAAAAGTTTTCAGTATTTCATTAACATACTTAGACTGTGTAATGAAAATTCCTTTCTTCATCTGATATACTTGTAAACCAACAAAGAATTTGATCTCACCAAACATACTCATTTCAAATTTAGTTTGCATTTCTTTTGAAAATTTTTACACAATGCATCTTGTCCACCAAAAATAATGTCATCAACAAAAATTTTGGCTAATAGAATACCTTTACCTTCTTCATCCTTCAAGTATAGATTGCTTGTGTCATTTGTTCTGGAAAATCCAATCTGCATCAGATAGTTATGCAACCTCTCATACCATGCTCTGGGAGCTTGTTTCAATCCATACAATGCTTTGTTTAGTTTGCATACCATATGTCTTCTGTTTGGATCAATAAAACCTTCTGGCTGTTCTATGTAAAATTCTTCTTCCAGTACACCATTTAAAAATGCAGACTTGACATCCATTTGATATACCTTGAAATTTTTATAAGCAGCATATGCAAGCAGAGTTCTTACTCTTTCCAATCTAGCTACAGGGGCAAATGTCTCCCCATAATCTATTCCTTCTTCTTGTGTGTAGCCTTTGCATACTAGCCTAGCTTTGTTCCTAGTGATTTCACCTTTTTCATTCAACTTGTTTCAAAACACCCACTTTGTTCCTATAACATTCTTATCTACAGGTCTCGGCACTAGAGTCCAGGTTTCATTTTTCTCAATCTGGTCAATCTCTTCATTCATTGCTTGTATCCAGTCTTCATTTTCTAATGCCTCTTTAGTTGTCTTAGGTTCAAACTCACATAGTAAGCATGTTGGATCCTTGGTCTTGCTTCTGGTCTAAATTCCAGTGTCTTTATCTCCAATTATCTATTCAAGCTTGTGATGTCTTCTTACATATTTTGCCAAAATAGGTTCAGCATTTTTCTCCTCTATTTCGTCAGGTTCTCCAACAAGATTGTCAGATTCAACTTCTGAATGCTCGGCAACCTCTTCCTGATACTCGACAACATTTTCTTGTAGCACAACATGTTCTTGTTCTCTCTCAGCACTATTTTCCTGATGCTCGACATTGTTTGCCTGAGACTCGGCATCAGGTGCAAGTCTATTACTTGCCTTTTCTATTTCCTCAATGTACACAAAAGATCTATAATCTTTTGGTTCTCTTTTGCTTTCGGCTTCATTTCTTTCTGCATACTCATCAATTTTTACATTCACACTTTCCACAATTTTGTTAGTGTTAGAGTTCAAACACTTATAAGCTTTACTTTTTGTGGAGTAGCCTAGGAATATGCCTTCATCACTTTTGGCATCAAAATTTCCATTCCTATTGTCTTTCAATAAGTAACACTTGCTTCCAAAGATTCTAAAGTATTTAACACTCGGTGCATGCCCATACCATAATTCATAGGGTGTTAGATTTGTACCTTTCTTGATTTGTACCTGGTTAAGAGTGTAAATAGCTATACTTATAGCTTCTTTTCAGTATTTCTATGCCCCATTCTTTTCAATCAATAATGTCCTTGCACAGTCCAAAATAGATCTGTTCCTTCTTTTTTCTATACCATTCTATGGAGGTGTCCTAGGTGCAGACATCTGTCTTTTGATTCCTCTATCATTGCAAAATAGATTGAATTCATTTGATGTAAATTCTCTACCTCGGTCAGATCTAAGACATTTTAGGTTCCTACCTATCTCCTTCTCAACCTTAGCCAAATACCACTTAAAACATTGAAACGCATCAGATTTTTCTTTTAGAAACATTACATGCATCATCTTGGTATGATCATCAACAAACAAGATATAATATCTAGCACCACAGTAACTTTGTATACCCATAGGTCCACAAAGGTCAATATGAACCAAATCTAAAATGTGTTCAGAAGTAAAGGTTTTGCTCTTGAAACTTGACTTAGTCATTTAAATTCCTAACTGTCATTCTTTGTACATCACATTCTTAGGTTTCTTCAATCTAGGTAGGCCTCTTACTTTCTTCTTCTTACTTATCTCTACCAGATTGTCAAAGTTAACATGACATAGCCTTTTATGCCATAACCAAATGTCATTAAGTTGTGCAATCATACATATTTCTTCAGATAGGTCAAGATAGAACAAATTACCTCTAGTATGCTCACCACTTCCAATCAATTCACCAGTAGCATCAAATATCTTAGCTTTCTTGTGATGAAATTCCACTCGGTAACTATTTTTGTTGAGCTGAGAAACACTTAGCAAATTATAATTCAATCCTTCAACCCAATAAGCATTTTCACAAGAGATTTTATTAGCTAGTTTAATCAATCCTTTTCCTCTAATAGGACATGGTGCATCATTACCAAATGTTACACTTTTACCTTTATAATGATGTAAGGTCTCAAACTTGCTTTTGTCACCAGTCATGTGATGTGAACAGCCACAGTCTATAATCCATTTGTCATTCTTTTTCACATAGGAAATCAATGCAGTTTTCTCATCCTCATCAGATTCATCTTTCATAGCAACATAGAATACCTCAATTTCAAAATCATCACTATCAGTGTCAGTCTCTTTTTCAACAATGTAACAAGATTTCTTACCTTTTCCTTTGTAGTCTTTGTACCTTTAGTAGCCTTTGTCATCTCTTCTATCTTTGTGTTTGCTATTTCTATCTTCATCTTTATCCTTCCTATCAGGACATCTAGCAGCTATATGACCGACTTTATTACATGCAAAACATATAATAGGGAGTTTACCTTTATATTTTCCTTTTCCTCTTCTCAATCTTCTAGCCATAAGAGCTTCTAGATCTTCAAGATCTTCATCAAAAGTGTCACTATCACTTTCACTTTCGCTTTCAATTTCACTGGTGCATATTTATTTTTCTTTCTTAGGCTTGTTCAGAACTAACTGTGACTTAAAAGTAGATTCAACATTTCCAATACTACCAATAGTGAAATTATCATAATTAGACAGTTCAAAAGCAGTTAGTTTGCCAATCAAACCTTCCAAGGTAAGCACATTTCCAGAGTTACATCTAGATTCCTGAATAGCTGAGATCTTAATAGAATATATAGGATGCAAAGTTCTTAGCACTTTTCCAATTATGGTCTCATCATCAATAGTTCCATTTACTCCTCTAATAGCATTCACAACTTCTTTTATTCTACCACAATATTGTGCAATGTTTTCATCTTCATTCATTCTCATTTCATCAAACTTACCTCTGAGACTCTCAGCTTTAGCTTTCAGCACATATAGATCACCACCATAGATCTTTGCAAGAGTGTCCCACATATCTTTAGCAGTTGTACAGTCCTTGATATCCTCAAATTTTGGATAGCTTAGGGAAAATGCAATTTCCAGCATTGCCTGATTATGTTCTTGCTTAGCTCTCATTTCCTCAGCAGTCAAAGGTGCAACAGGTGTGACATAGTCATGTTTAATGTAGTACTTTGCAAAATCACCAATACCGGCCAAATGCAACTTCATCAAGCTTTGCCATGCAGGGAAGTTTTCCTTGTTCAGCTTCGGTACCTCCTTCTTATACATCTTGATCATTTGCTTCAAGTCCCTTTAAACTTGTTTTCTGTAGACACCAATAAGCAACACAACTCTGATACCAATTGTTAATATGATTTAGAACAACAAAGAGGGGGGGTGACTCATTTGTTCTCAGGTCCTGATGTATAAAATAACTTCAAATTTTTTTCCTTAAATCAGATCAAGCAACCAAAATAAACTCGGTCATCACTGATTCAATAATAGAAACATATAACATGGCAGTCCACTACCTAGTTGTAACTAACTTGTAAAAAATAGAAATGTTCAAACCAAAACATTCACACAAGTATAGACACTAGGATTTATAGTGGAAACCCAATATGGGAAAAACCACTTTGTAACATGCTACTATTATTTTCACTCTTCTGAAGTGAGCTCGGTTAAAAGCCAACCCTGTCAAAGGTTACAATACAAACTATCAGGTGTGACCCGGTTAAAGGATTTCAATCACCCTATTAAAAGTGAGCCTTGTTACAAGACTTACATACACTCCATTAGAATGCAACTTTGTTCAAAGGATTTAACATATGACTATTAGGTCAACCTCTGTTAAAAGGATTTTGACTATTACAATGGTTAGAAAGTACCAGCAGTATTGATCTGAAAAACATACAACTCACTTTGCAAATATCAGATCTAATTCTGTACACAAATGCTAGTTTACTGACTTTCAAACTTTTCCATCTCCATCTCTGACCTGCTCGAAACTTTTCTTCAAGCAATCACCACACTTCTCCTTCAACCTTTTCACTTATACAGTCAATAAAACTTACTATTCTTCTAGCATCTACTTCACCCATACATCCTCATACCTAATGTTTAGGTTCTTTTAATACTTTTCTCTGTTAGGTTAACTTATCTTTTGCCGCTTAATCTCCTTCGTAGATCTTAGTGTTAGGTTAGATTCATTGAATCTACCTGCTTCATGTTCTTCATCTCCTCTTCTAGAATCATCTCAAAGCTCATAAATATTTACAATAAAACATTTTACAAAGCATTAAATGCTTCCATACAATCAATAAATAAAGTCAACATGTTTTACATAATCCAACAATTCAACAATGTCGGCTCCAAATTTGAATTCTCTTCAAATATAAAAATGCTGATACTCGGTCAATACTGTGATCATCCACTCGGTCTTCATGTAAAATGCTCTGTCACTACTAAAATTGTTTTCTCGGCATATACTATCTTCCTCGGCAATTAACTGATACTCGGTCGACACTAGATTTTTGCTCGGCATACACTAACTCGGTCGACACTAACATAACTCGGCTTAAACATGATTTCTTCAATTTTGCTTGGTTAAGCCTACCAATTTAGTCCTCAATCTTACTAAGATAAACAATACATTGTCTCATCATTGTACAACATAGTCAAGTACACTTTGCAGTATCAAGATAACTCAACCTTTCCCTAGGTGCTATTGTTACCATCCTTTCTTTCCTTTCTCACAATAGATATAGTACTTTCCTAAGTAGCAATAGTCTTACTAGTTAAGGTTTGACATCAATGACAATACAACAATTGCTTCAATTGCAGTTTCCAACAGAGTCCTCTCCTATTAGTTCTCTAGATGTTTCCAAATAGATTAAAAATTATTTTAGTTGCAGTTGAGAACACCTGAGGTAACAAATTCTCATCTCACTAGACTCCTTAGGGACTTGCAAACCTTATAGAATTTAAATTAAACATGGGAGACAAGAATAGAGGTAACCTTGGTGCAAGAAATATTGCGGAAATATTTTTGGTGGCTACAATAAAAATGGTCTTAGGTAGGAGAGAGCATTAGTAAAATATAATTACCCCATTAGTTTCAAACTTCCTATTTATCATCCTAAAGATGATGCTCCAATGAAGAACATACCACACTCTTCTCTTCCTATTTTTAGATGCCTAACTGTTGAAGATCCTTATATGTTTCTATTCAAATTTGATGTTATTTGTTAGCACTATATTATTAAAGTGATGCACAAAAGCTTGAAAGAAATGACATTACGGTGGTTTATGAGTCTACCAAATATTAGAACATGAGATGAAATGAAGGAAGAATTCTTGATGAAATATCAAGAATATTGTAAGGTGAAAGAATTATGGGACAAGATTTTTTGCATGGTTAAAAGAGAAGATGAATTAGTCAAAGATTTAGTTGAACGCTTTTCATTTAGTTTGCAAAGATCTTGACGACTCGATATGACTCCTAAAACAATCAAAAAATTTATTTCTTAGAGGAATTAGAGATGAAACTATGCATGTATTGAATTTAATAGGCAAATGTGACATCTCTAAGTTAAGCTTCAATGAAATATGTGACATTTGTAGGAACCATTCAAGGTCCCAAAATCTAATAAAAGGTTATTCAAGTAAGTATCCTCCATGGGAAACACATTAGTTATAAAAAAGCGAGAAATATGTAATTTACTTAAATACCTTAAAATTGATTTATTAAGCCATATGGGGAAGAAAATTGATGCACTTTATGCTCATAGGAAACTTGAAGAAGCTGAAAAGGCCTTAGTTATATTTTTTCTAACTTTTCTTAAGAAACATGGTAATGAGGACTATCCTTATAATAGGAAAAATATATCTTCCTTCTATGAACTTAGCAAGAACTCCTTCCTAATACCTTTTCCCATAGGTATGCCCGAGACATAATATTTTGAAGAGTCTATTGTTGAAGATTTGCCAGCAGGCCATTACTGACTGTATGTTTGTCATTGATGACAACATATGGAAAGTAGCATGCGTGGAAGTCTTATGTAGTAATCCTTCAATATATGTTGCATGGACATGATATCAGGATGATATCATGGGCGTAGAGGTTAACTGTTAGTACAAATAGTTATAGAGCTGTTGGTGTCAGCAGTGTTCCTGACAGAGTAACAAACAGTGTTCTGTGTGTGGTTGTCCGTACATTTATCATGGAGCCATGTGCCCTCGGATTTATGTTGAAGACATGTTAGTGATGTTTTAGTTATGGACGCATAGTCTGATATTTAGTAAAAGTGAAGTTATGCAGTCGCTATTCACTAGTAGCAATTTCCTATGTTTGTTTAGGAGAGCCGACAAAGATTTTATTGGTTCTTGAGTTGCACCTATCTTTAGGGTATGCACCATTGGAGTTAATCTTAGAGAAGAGTTATTGATGTTTGGTTAAGAGCGCATGAGTTAATTCAGCTTAAGGAGAAAGTAACAGTTATTTTGGTAGAGCCGATAGTGTGTAGCGTGCATCTACATTTATCTTATTTGGACATGTCCCAGAATGTGTTGCGTGCATAGTAGAGCTGACAGAATGTTTATTGGAGTTGATTGTGGTTTCTCTAATATGATTTGAAGGTGGTTCTAATAGGCTGACTTTATGATATCATTTAGAGGAAATATATTTATAGGCAGTCATTTGTGATTGTTGAAGTGTGGCTAATTTTTTGAATAAAGAGAGCAAAGCAGAGTGTGCGAAGTGTTAAGCCATCAGAAGAAGGTCTATGTGACCAAGAAAATTATTTGTGCTATACATTGGAACTGATCCAGACAATAGCTCAAAGTGTAGTTCACCAAGATCCAGATATAGTATCTGTTATTCAAAAGGTTGTAGCCTTCGCCCCTTTGAGTAGTGAGCTCTTGGATAGTGGGTCCTCTCCCCTAATAGGGACAATTATAAAAGACTCCTAATAGGGTCTGACCCTTGACCAGGTCTACTGTACTTAATATATTGTAAAGCTACTCCTAACAGGGTAAAGGATCTTCTAACAAGGATCATTATACACTAGTACAAAATATCAGTGGGTGTCAATTCCCACCGAGGTTTTTACCTATTTGGGTTTCCCCGTAACCAAAATATTATATTGTGTTCAAGTGTTCTTTCATTGTGTTTATGCTTTATATTTAAGTATACTTAATTGGATAAATAATTGAAACTTGTAGATAACTGATTCACCCCCCCCTCCCCCCCTCTCAGTTATCTCTTGGGACTATTCCTAACAATTGGTATTAGAGCCAAGTGCTTCAGAGAGAAATTTTAACAGCTTGAGGTTGATCAGCTGGCATACTTCAGGAAAGAAAGTCCTAAGTTCGATGGTGAGAATTATCTTGATTGGAAGAACAAGATGGTGACCCATTTGCAGTGCATTGCATTTGAAGTTTTTGATGTTACTATCAAAGCAGCTAGGATTCCTACCTTAGAAGACCTTGCAAAGGATGATGCTATTGATAGACAAAAGGATTTGTTTCATCAGAATTCTATAGCTAAAGAAGCTCTTATCAGCGCCCTATCTTATAGTAAATTTTCAGAGATAAAGAAGGTGGACATCGGCCACAAAATATGGAAGTACCTAGAAGACATTTTTGAAGGAGACAAACAAGCAAAGGATGCACGGAGAAAGACTTTTGAAGAAAAGATTCAATGCATTAGAGATGCTACCTGAAGAAAATATCAGAGCTTACAATCAAAGGATAAATGAAGCAGTTGCTAGAATTAGGAACAATGGTGGATACATTTCAGAAGAGGATATTATGGACAAGTTGGTGACCACTCTCACTTCAGAATATGAGAGCAAGATTAACATCCTTGATGAGACCATGCAGCTTACATCTAATTTCAAGAGACAGACCTTGATCAACAAAATATTAGCTTTTGAGATCTCAAGATTGAAGACAGAACCAAAGGGTGAAACAACATTCAAAGCAATAGTTCATGGTAAGAAATTTGGAAACGCTTCTGGTAATTTTGATGATGATGATGAAGAGAAAACATTAGATTATTTCATTTCTATGATTGCCAAAATAGAAAAGAAAGGAAAAGGAAAATATGAAGGTTAGTTACCATTTAAGTGCTTTTTATGTAATAAGATAGGTCACTTTACATCTAAGTGCTGGCAAGTTGACTATAGTGAAGTATATGACTAGATATTGTATGCACCCTAAAATGGTCACCTAGACTTTGGGCCCCCATTTAGTAATTTATCAAATCCCTGAATCAATAGTTTCAAATATCAACAATATCAATTATATCAATTTCTTTGATCAAAAGATAATCAATTCGATATTTCCTAAGGTTTGAGCCTTATTTAATTTAAAAGAAAATAAAAATAAAAATCTTATTTAATTAAGAGAACATGCTCTCTTTTAATTAATTAAAAATTTCTTTTAATTAAATAAATTAAAAATCTCTTTTAATTAAATAAATTAAAAATATCTTTAAATTAAATAATAAAATCACTTTATCCTAAGCCTTTATTTAATTAAAAGAAATTTCATCCCCTTTTATTTAAATAAAAAAACCCCACCTTTTCCTCTTATCATAAGTTGCACAAATAAAACATTTATTCTTATTTTATAAAAAGGGAAAAAACACTTTTTATCTTATGTGGGACACAAAAGTCAACTCCTATTTTCCTATTGGAGGATATTTGTGCACAAGGATCAAGCTTATTTTTTTCTCCATCATTGATTAAGTCTTTTGCCTCTTAATCTCAATGGTCCATTCCTTTTCACTTCTCTATAAAAGAAGAGCTCTCTCCTTCATTTTCATATCTTAGATTTTTATGCTAATGTTATGCTGCAAGTTTTCTAGGTCATTTGGAGCTCTTTGAAGACATTCTTGCATTCAAGCTTTGAAAACATTGTTGTTGCATTTCATTTAACTTGTTTTCTTACATCATAGTTGCATAATCATGACATTTTTAGTATAGATTTCCTTTTATGCAATAGATTAACTTGCATTATCATATAGATTAGTTTGCATTGTATTGCATCCATATTGATTTCATTGGAGATATTGGCATTGTTTCCCTTGTCTTTGATTTGGAATCTCTTATTGTGTGGTTGACTAGCAAGGTCATGAGTTTATAGCTCTAGCTGAGAGCAATTTTACAAATCTTGCAACTCCATGCAGAGAGAGCTATGGATCGATTTGTGAGGGCTCATTATTGAGTTTTCTTGCATGTAAAGATTCATAGAAGTGTGGTGACATTTTCACCATACATTTTTGGCACCCACCGTGCGGCAACCCACCTCTTGCATGCTGGTTTTGATTATTTTTGGAGCTAACCCTTGTGCAGATTTGTTTGGAGATAAAAAAAACCCTAGATTTGAAAGATTTGATCATATCTCCCAAATGGCTTGGTGTTTTTTGGTTTGAAATTTTTTTTTAGGTTGGCGACATATCAGAAAAGCTCCAAAAAAAATTTCAAAATTTTCGGAGGTAATTTGTATTTTTTATTATTTTTTCTTGATTTTTTATAAAAATCAATTTTTGGTGCAAATCAACGTATTTTAAAAAAATTTTTACATTTATGGAAAGGTCTTGAAATTCTACAGGGGTTCCATTCATTGTGTTTTTAATTTAAAAATCATATCATAGCTCATTTGGTCAATTTATAAAAACTGGTCTATTTTGATAAAATGGGTCTCTAGGGCACAAATGAAGAGATTTTTCTAAAATTTTTACATTTTTGGAAAGCTCTCTATTTTTTGACATAGGTCTCTTTTCTGCATTTTGGGTTTAGGGTCCGAATTCATGTGGTAAAAATTAGATCTTGTTGACTAGGTCAAATGCAAAAAAAATAAAATTTTGTGATGGGTATGCACTTATTTTTCATTGTTCAATGCATGATATGAGTTATCATTTGGATTATTTGCTGGTTATCATTTCTCCTAACAATTGATTTTTAGATCGAACCCTAGGGTTTGCATAAGTTGGATATACATTGCATATCTTGTTTGTTTATTTTCTTGTCTTGTTCATTTGAAGGTGCTCTTGCTTTCATAGAAAATGCTTAAAACAAAGTGTTGGACTTGAGGTACTTTGTTCCATCTCTACAACATTTGGATCTTGGGATTAAAATTGAATCTCTTATGTGTTTAGCTTGAGTGTTTACATGCTTTCATAAAACATATTTCAATTGATGCTCTTAATGGGAAATGAATGAACATAAATTTGCTTTCATACAAGTTTGTGTAAGTGAATACTTGTATTTAAACTTTAAGTAATTCTTGGTTCCAATATCAAATATCTCATTGAGTGATTGAGGACATAGATTCATTCCTTGTTTACATAGGGAGTTAAATGCACCACTTTGTGGACTCACTCTATGTTTGCTTGGAAAGTTAAATATTCTATTGATTCAACCCTTTGTCATTTGTGAGTAGTATTGATAAGCAAATTTAGATTACTTTTGATTGATCTTGTTAGCTAAATTGGGTGTTGGACTCACTTATTTATAATCGTCCCTCATTACTGCCCTTTGGATGCAAGATCAACATTCATACATAGGGGAGGTGTCTACTTGAAAAGAGCATTAAGTGTTCCACAAATTTTTCCCCTTTTTATGCTTTCTTGATCTCATTAGTTTTCTAAGGTGTGGACTCACTTTGAGTTTGTGTGAAGAGTTAAATGTTCCACTTTTGGACTCACTTTGAGTTTTTGTGAGGAGTTAAATATTTCACTTTTGGACTCACTTTGAGTTTGTGTGAGGAGTTAAATGTTCCACCTTGTGGACTCACTTCACATTCACTTGAAGGGTTAAATGTTCTACTTTTGGACTCACTTCACATTCACTTGAAGAGTTAAATGCTCCACTTTTGGACTCACTTCACTTTTACTTGAAGAGTTAAGTGTTCCACCTTTAGTGATTTAAATGCTTTTGATAGTGAATTACTTACTTTTTATTTCTAGAAGGCTTGCTTGGGGACACACCACCTCAAGGGATGACCTTAACTCCCGTGTTCCGACGGAGTATAAATAGCAGGTGGTGAATCGAAAGACACCTCTTTTGGAAATTGAGTTTGATATCACTCTTGGCTAAGCCTCAAAGAACTTTATACCTTTGAGAAGTGAAGGAGGAGATTTGGGTTACCGTCTCCCCCCGGCTGTGTGATTTTGGATTTTTCTCATCTATGAATTTGGGCCTCATGTACCTTGCGTATATCAAGGACTCCTTTTAGAAAGCCACATATGTCTTTGTAGATAGCTTGTTAAGGTGTTTTTGTGTTCTATGTGCCTGCTAAAACATTTTCAAGAACATACACAAGTAGAACCTTTAAGGAGTAGAAATACTAAGTCACTATACTTGTTCATGCGCAAGGTTGCTTTGTCCCTTGCCCATTGCTTGAAGACTGTTTGCTTGAATTCCTTGGTTGTTGTTCTATGTGCTTGATCATCATTGCGAAATCTTTTGAAAAATCTAATTAGAATACTGAAACTGAGTTCCATCCTGATGTAGTGAGTTCTCCTTAGAAGCTTGGTCTTCTTTGTTCAGTCCAGGTCAGATCTTAGGTGTTGTCATGTTACTCAACATCTCAATGAACATTATGGTATCAATTACATAAGATGACTCTTAGTCTTCTTCTTCCGTCTCCATTTCCCATATTCTTCTAAAGTCTTCTATTCCCAAGGGAAATTCTTCTTCTTCTTCTTGATTCTTTTCCTCTTATTTTCTAGTCTACCTTCTTCTATTCATCTATTCATTTCTTCTACGCTTGATTCCTCCTCTTCTAGAACCATGAATTTCAACTATTTTGTTAAGGAACCTCTCTTGAGAATAGATGATCTTGAACTCATTGCTCAATTTGAAGAGTATCTTTATTCCTCCAATAGTCCTTCCAAATATCTCATGGGTGATAAACTTATGGCAAAAATAAAAGAAAAGATGATTAAATTAGATGACTTTGCTAGGATCATAGACATGATCATATCACAACCTCCTTCTTCTAAACATTCTTCATCATCTAAGTTCTTCTTCCTACACTAAATCTTCAATTTCCTCTTCTTCACTATCTCATTCTTCTTCTACTTCTTCAAAGAGTCTTACTTCTCTTCACAAGACATACCATAATGAGCAATGTGATAGTCCTTATGATACCTCTTCCATGAAGAGTGACACACCCACCTATGATGACTATGATGACTATGATGATGGACAATGTAGTGATACCTATGACACCTCTATTCCTAAGAGTCCTCCTAGTCATGTCCTTGTGCTTACTGGAAATGGGTCCTCATATTGGAAAGATCATGATGGTGATCCATATGATTCAAATTTTTAAAGAAACTTTGACGAGTTTTGTGAACAATACCTTGATTATAATCCAGCTACTACTGTTGAGAAATATAAAATGCACCGTGCTGATTTGAAATGTAAATATTATAAGAATCCTTCCTCTAGGAACTCTCATGCAAGATCATGTTAATGCTAAACCTTTGTCTTGTGATGGTTCCCTTCCATCCCCTACTTCATCCAATACCCAGACATCTACTAAAGCTTCCGAATCTTTCACAAATCCTTCATTCAACAAAAGTCCTAATGCTTTTCATGAGATTCCCTATAGTTATCCTCAAGGGCTGCCTCTTAAAGAAGCCCAAGCTAACCTTCACTTGGATGAAAATACTTGCAATAATGCTACACCTAGAGAGCCTAAGCCTTTATGCACTATAATGCCTACTTCAGTTAGTCCTTCACCATCTCTTCCAAAGTCTTCCATACAATCCCAACCTACTTCCTTGTCCTTAGAAGTGGCTTGATGTCAAGAGGACTCTAAAAATGATAAATAAAAGAACATAAAGAAAGATCAAGATCAAGAACCCTCCATGTCATCCAATCATGTTCATAATATCTCTCATTCATTTCATGGTTCTTTCGATCCTTTACGCCCTTCCTCATTCATTCCACCATGTCTTAAATCTTCTCCTAAGCAAGATCGAGCTACTACTCACATCATTGAGCTTATTGATAAACAAAATAACCTTACTACACTTGCGCTTTCCAAAGATGATACTTCCATTAAGGTTATTAAAAATGGTGTCATTACTTCCAATGTTAAGCCTATTGAAAATCCAAAGCAAAATGATACACTTATGCTATCCAAAGATCCTTGTCAAGATCAAAGTATTCCATCTTCTTATTCTACCATTCCATGTTCACTTCCACTTTTTACTCTTCCTAAGTCTTCATAAGCTTTGAATGATTCTATCAATGAAGTTGCTCCTATTCAAGATGTGCACAATCCTATTGAAAATCCTAATGCTCACTCTAAAGATGCTGATATCCTTGGTTGTCATATAGATGCTGATGAACTTATTGATTATCCTTTTGCATCTTCCACGTCCATCCTTGGACCTCCTCCACCAATACTAAGGGCTTCACATCTTTCTTCCATCTTGGGCCCTTATGTCCCTTCACTTTCCCCTCTTAATTCTCCTAATTGATCATCTATTTTGGGTCCTTACATCCCTCCATCTCCTATCTTTCCTCAAGATCAACATAGATGCATACCCTTGAATCCTTTTCATCCATCCACCCATCTAAACCAGTCATATCCTCCTTCTTCCACAAGTCCCAAGTATTTTGGAAGTAACTTGAATGTTTAATACAAAAAAAAGAAGCAATATAAGAATCCATCAAAAAAAAGAAGATCACCATGTCCCCTCTAATCGACATGGATATATAAAGTCAAAAGAGATATCTAAGAAGAAAACTACAAGACAAGTATGGGTTCCAAAATTCATCATTGAAGATATTCTCTCTAAATCATCAAAAGGAAATAAAAATCCTAAGGCTATATAGATTCCAAAGTCTCTCTTGAAAGAGTCTCATGTTGAACAAAAAGTAAAGTTGACATTCAAGCTTCCAAAGGCTTCCACTTCATTTTCTTCTAAAAATGTTCTTCAATTCCATGCGCCTAAACCACAACATCTGCTAAACATTCACCATATTCCTTCTCATATTCCTTTGTTCACATTTCTTCTATCCTCTTGCCACCCTTCAAGGTGTGTGTTGATGTTGATCTTGCCTTCCTTTCCATCTACCCTTTCACAATCCTTCCATTCATTATCCTTCTACCTTCTATCATTTTTTCTCACTTGCCTATTCCTCCTATCTTCCAACCTCACTTTCTTTACATAAAACCTTATCCTCCATTTTATCCTCCATGTCCCTTTCCTTATCAGCATCTTTGAGCATATCATTTTGAATCCTTGAAATATTATGGTTTATCCTTTTAAGGAGCATTATCTGAAAAGCTTGCCTTCTTCCAAAAAAGATAAAATTCAAAAAAAAAGAAAAAAAAAAAAAAAAGATGAAAAAAATTGAAAATGTGCCATGGTGAAAACCTGGAAACAGGCACCTTGGTAGCAAAAGTAAAGAGAAATAAATTCATCCTATGGTGAAAACCACTTCCTTGTGGCACCTTGGAT
This sequence comes from Chamaecyparis obtusa, assembly GCA_027943335.1. NCBI lineage: Eukaryota > Viridiplantae > Streptophyta > Pinopsida > Cupressales > Cupressaceae > Chamaecyparis > Chamaecyparis obtusa. The sequence goes on along the minus strand of BSBK01001361.1, from coordinate 472,939 downwards.
AAGTATCGTGATGAAAACCTGGTAATCAGGCATCATGCATAGTTCTTCTACATGTTTCATCCATTCCATTCCATCTTTGATTTTGACAATGTTGAACTATACACGAATATTTGGCTATCTTGTGAGCTATCTTACGCTGATCTTGTTTTCATTCCATTCATGTTTAGCCTTCATATTTATTTTCCTCCACTCATTCTAGCCTTTTGCTATCCCTTTCCCCTTTGGTCTTGATCTAATAAAAAAAAAAGAGTAAAACATGATGCTATGAAGCCTCTTGACATGTCTACTCCTTTGGATTGCATCCCTTCTTTTGCAGTGCACTTTTGAGGCTTATCATATGCTATCCTTTCATTTCTTGTCCAAATGTGCTTTGCATGATAATTTTTCCCTAGCTTGGGTACTCTTGAGGAGTTTGACCTTGAAGATTTCTTCCCTTCATTCTCCTTCATTCTCTTGTCTTCTATCTCATTCACCAACTTGCTTATCCATCTTGTCCTCCACATTGCTAGATATTGGGACTACACGATGTGATCTTGCTCATGAGTTTAATACCCGTTCTATCTGGGGGCATCCTTTGTACATATTTTATTGGTCCTGAAAAAATACCAAAAAAAAATTCATATATGATGCTGAAAAAATCCTAAAAAGTATAAAAAGTCCTGAAAAAATACAAAAAAATTAAAAAATGCAAAAAATTCAAAAAAATAGAAAAAGTGCCTTGGTGAAAACTTGGTAACAGGCGCCTTGGTAGCAAAAAATGAAAAAAAAAGAAGAGAAAAATTGCAATAAAAATCCAAGTGGTGAAAACCTGGAAACAACCGCTACTTGAGGCCTTTGCACCCCTATTTGTTAGCATGCATCCTCGACACTTAGCCACTTTCCATCATGCCTTGACTTTATTTGACTTGGTCTGGAATTGGTCTTTATCTTTGTCTAGGGGGCATAACTATTTGCATAGGTCCTTTTGGTGCATTTGTCTCTTAGGGAATTTCACAACAGGGGTTTTTCAACACCACCCCAAATAGTGTTTCTCAACACTACCCTTGCGTCGAGCATTTCTTAACACTTATCAGATGTCTTACCCAACAGTCTAGTATGATGTGACATCGCTTATTAGCAAATTTGATCCTCAAAGTTTGACTCTATGACCAACACACACGCACTTAAACAATCAACTTGCTTGAGATATGTTGACTTTATTTTTCTTTGTGTGTTGTCTATGAGGATTTATTTGATGAGTGGTCTCTCCCTGAGAAGTTTTCGATGATGCATAGCTAGAAGACTGAGGGTATGAGAACATGTTTTCTTTCTTTATCTGCTTATGGGTATATTTTTTTGATCCTAACTGTCATGAGCATTTATGCTGGTCTTACTTGACACTATGGATTGACAAGGTATTATCCTTGACTATTTTGCGAGTGCATGCTTCTAGTTATCCTGACTTTCATGTGTCTTGATACAAGCATAATCTCGCCATATCAAATTTAGGTGATCTCACTGCATTAGTCATCTGGACCTACATATCTTTGATGCCTAGGCGAGATTTTCACATTTCTATCTGATAAAGATCATATTCATATCCACATAGTTATGCTAGTGTGCATTGTACGATCTTACGATGCTACCAATAATGCTTGATGATGATAATTAGATGTCTATAGGCATTGTGACCTTGCAAGTCAACCACTTTCATAGTAGCTTTCATTCTTAGGTTCATCATAGTTTAGTTTTTGCATCTTGCATGTGGAGAGAGCTCTCCTTTTTATCAGCTACAGACTAGTTGGTTAACTGTGCTCATTTTCTGATTCTTCTCGATCATATCTTTCATTTCTGGTCTTTCATGTCACATCATTTTCTATCCATTTTCAGACTCAAAATCGAAATCTGAGTCACGTTTCCAAATTTTCTCATTCTTCTATGCAGTTGACTGACCTTTTGAGGTATAATTCTTCGATCTTTGATGGAATTTCTTTCTTTCCATGTCTTCCAAACTTCTAGTCTTTCATTCACCCCTTTCGCTTCCTCTCTCTGAAGTTTCACTTAATCTTTATCCTATATCTTTTTCAGTCAAACCTCATCAACCTATGGTATATCTTCACTATTTGATGGTTATCCTATCATGCTCCATCCTTTGATTATGATTTATTGTGACTTGATCAAGTTTATCAATTTGTTGTTCTCCTCTATCTGATTTTGATTTCGATTCCGAGGGGGCAGTACCTATCAGCTTTAATCTTTGATTCAATTTTATCATTCAGCTCAGCTTGAGATTCTTATTTTGAGACTTGATTATCACCTAGCAGCAACGGTGGTGATTTTGTCTTTCAATTTTTATCTCCTTTTTTTTTCAGACTTGATTATTGCCTAGCAGCGACGGTGATAGTTTTGTCTAAGGCTTGATTTTCACCTAGCATCGACGGTGTTGGTCTTGTCTTTTAGCTTTTTACTTATCTTTGTCCTGATGTGTTCCCAAAATGAACACACATCTGGGTTGTTTTGTGATCTCAAATTGATCTCACATTTCAATTCTTCTTTGACTGCATGTGTTCTTAGATCAATCACACATTAGTCAAAAAGGGGCAAATGTATGCACCCTAAAATGGTCGCCTAGACTTTGGGCCCCCATTCAGCAATTTATCAAATCCCTGAATCAATATTTTCAAATATCAACAATATCAATTATATCAATTTCTTTGATCAAAAGATAATCAATTCGATATTTCCTAAGGTTTGAGCCTTATTTAATTTAAAAGAAAATAAAAATAAAAATCTTATTTAATTAAGAGAACATGCTCTTTTTTAATTAATTAAAAATCTCTTTTAATTAAATAATAAAATCACTTTATCCTAAGTCTTTATTTAATTAAAAGGAATTTCCTCCCCTTTTATTTAAATAAAAAAGCCCCACCTTTTCCTCTTATCCTAAGTTGCACAAATAAAACATTTATTCTTATTTTATAAAAAGGGAAAAAACACTTTTTGTCTTATGTGGGACACAAAAGTCAACTCCTATTTTTCTATTGGAGGATATTTGTGCACAAGGATCAAGCTTATTTTTTTCTCCATCGTTGATTAAGTCTTTTGCCTCTTAATCTCAATGGTCCATTCTTTTTTCACTTCTCTATAAAAGAAGAGCTCTCTCCTTCATTTTCATATCTTAGGTTTTTATGCTAATGTTATGCTACAGGTTTTCTAAGTCATTTGGAGCTCTTTGAAGACATTCTTGCATTCAAGCTTTGAAGACATTGTTGTTACATTTCATTTAGCTTGTTTTCTTACATCATAGTTGCATAATCATGGCATTTTTAGTATAGATTTCCTTTTATGCAATAGATTAACTTGCATTGTCATATAGATTAGTTTGCATTGCATTGAATCCATATTGATTTCATTGGAGATATTGGCATTGTTGCCCTTGTCTTTGATTTAGAATCTCTCATTGTGTGGTTGACTAGCAAGGTCATGAGTTTATAGCTCTAGCTGAGAGCAATTTTACAAATCTTGCAACTCCATGCATAGAGAGCTATGGATTGATTTGTGAGGGGTCATTATTGAGTTTTCTTGCATGTAAGGATTCATAAAAGTGTGGTCACATTTTCACCATACAGATATAGTGTTATCATTATGGCAACAAAGTCATATAGCAGTTTGGAGTTAGCGCACTTCATGTAAAAATTAGAATTCAGTTAAGTGTTGAAGACTAAATAGTGTACAGAGTTCCTGTAGCTCAGAGCATCAGCGCACATGTGTATGGATGAATTATGGTATGTGACCTAGAAGTTAAGTTAGTTAGACTATATTCCTACTTAGTCTAAGAGCACATAAGAAGATATGTAAAGATGTGAAAGTTACAGTCAGTTGAAGTTGTACAGCCAGTGTGTGCCAACAAAGAACAAACCATGGAGCCGACAGTCAGCATTTTGATTTGCAATTGTAATGTAATATTATAAAGGCCATGCACCCATTGTATTTAGGTTGCCGACATGTATTTATGTATAATTGTAAGCATGCTTAAGCCAATTCATTTGGAAGCATTGTTTGTAATTAGTTATAGGGATGACCTAATTGTATATTCTGTATGAGCACATAAATATAAGGTGTGCCCATTGTATTCGGCATGAGAGTTGAGATAGAGTTGTAGTAAGCAGAGCAGAGGTATGTGAAGAGAGAATAGAAATGTATTAAAGCTTTTCTAGAGGTCAAAGCATCAACACATCAAAGGAACTGATCTGACAAGTAGTGTCACAGTGACAGTTCACCTAGTAGATATAGTGTGTATCTGATCTTAGAAGGTTGTAGCCTTCATCATTTGAGCAGTGAGCTCTAGGATAGTGAGTCCACTCCCCTAACAGGGATCATTGTAAAAGACTCCTAACAGGGTCTGACTCTTAACAAGGTCTATTGTACTTAAAGTATTGTAAAGCTACTCCTAACAGGGTAAAGGATCTTCTGACAAGGATCACAAAACACTAGTGTAGAATATTAGTGGGTGTCAATTCCCACCAGGGTTTTTACCTATTTAGTTTTCCCCGTAATCATATTGGTGTCAAGTGTTGTCTTCATGTTTCATGTTTATATGATTGTTTAATTCAATACTTAAGCATTTAAAGTTCAGTATAAAGATTAAAGTAAAAAGTTAAAATGTAGTGAACACTGATTCACCCCCCCCCCCCTCTCAGTGTTCCCATTCCTAACAATTGGTATTAGAGGTTTGGTCCTCAACATAGAAGTTTAACCACTTGAGGAGATCATGGGAAAAGCAGAAATGAAACATCTGAAGACAAATATTGAAGAAGCTCTTGAAGATCTGGACAAATCTAAAAGAGAAATTGAAGAACTAAAAGAGAAAGTCAGTGATGCTCAATTAGTTATCAAGAAGCTAAGAAGGGATTTGAAAGAATACTCTAACAGTGATCTAGGAGCAATGGTCAAGAAACTAAATGAAGAAAAAGCATCTATGCAAGAACTACTTGAAGAATTTGATGATAAGTTGATGAACAATCAGGAAGTCTACAATGAACAAGTCAATGAGAACCTTCAACTCACTGAAGAACTAAGACAAGAAAACATGGAAATCTTGGAGCTAAGGAATAGCAAAGAAAGCTTGGAGTCTGAATTGAAAGTAGCAAAGAATCACATTGACAAATTACACACCAGTGCTGATTTGGTAGAATCTCAGTTGTATGCAAGAAGAACCAAAGGAGACACTAGCTATATTGGGTACAATGAAGCACAAAATCAGATTGACAGCATGCGAGAAAGAAAGGAGACACAAAAAGAGTCCACTGATGCTAAAAAGACTGAAGAACATACCAAAGAAAATGGTGGACTACCTAAGAATGAACACAAGCAAGTAGAACGCACTTGTTTTGCATGTAACAAGCATGGACACATTGCAAGAAACTGTATAGAGGTAAGACCTTTTAATGGTTACTGTTATACGTGCAATAGATTTGGTCATAAAGCTATAAATTGCAAGACTAGTAAGAAGAACATGATTCAAATTGATCAAAGAAATTAGAATTAGACAAATGCAAGAAGTTCTTAGAATGTTACATGACATATATGTAACAATAATGGTCACACAAAAAAATAATGCAGAATGGTGACTCATGTCAATGCACCAAGGAATATAAGGCCTCCAGTCATTTGTCACTCTTGTAACAAGGCTGGACATGTCTCTAGATATTGTAGATCAAAGACGCAAGGTCAAGAAAGCCCCAAAAAGGTCGAAGAACCAATTTTGGATCTAGAAGAAGTTAATTTTGTCAAAGCCTTAGATGATGCAAGCATGATTTGGTCAGAGAAAAAGAATGATAAGGATGATGAGATTTTATTGGATGCATCCCCAGTGGATGCACCCTCTACATCTGGATGAATGACCCTCAGGGTCATAGGGGGAGCTAGTTTAGCTCTAGACCCCTACGCGGCTGGTATAATCATCTTCAAAGTATGCGCCTTTAGACTTAAGCTTTTGGAGTATAGAGGAATCATTGTGCAAGAGCGCACAAGCTAATTGTTAGCAGAACTCGAGTTTGAAATTTTGAAATGACAGCCTAGTTTACGCAACCTGCCATAAATGGCAGAAAAATCATTTTAAGTACACAAAATGTTGTTTCATTACTCATTGCATTCAAAGTTAGAGTGATTGAAGAATAGAAAGAGCCTTGGAATTTGTTGTGAAGTCTTGAAGATTGATCCATCAGTGTTTGCAGTACAATTGATCAGTTGCAGAAACCCTAGCTCATTGCGCCGATTCAAAAGTCATCAAATTATCTCAAAGGTCTATTGGAAAGCATTTATCAAGTAAGTCATGGCCACTCCCATTGTTTATGATGTCATTGAGAAGAAAAGATATTTTTTCAAGAGGCACCCATTTTAATCAACCCTAGATGATTTAGAGGGAGCTTTCTCCCACATGCCTATGGGCATCATGCATGTGGAAGACATTAGGGCTTACATTCACTATAAGAAGGAACCAGTTAGATTGGATAGGCTTAGGGAGCACATGGATACCATGCTAAAACCAGACATGACCTTCATGGATGAATATGCTAAATGGAATGATCACCCTATTGTTGAGTATGCTATGGCATATGAATTCTATGAGTTAGAATGGATAAAGATCTTACTAAGAAGAATTCATGATGATCTATTTTGGATTGGAGATGTACCTATAAGAATCACATGTGACCTGATACATGAGATGACATGCCTATCTAGGATAGGTGTCATCCTTCCTATGGGTAAGGATGTTAGGAAAATGGTTGAACAAGTATGCAAGTGTAGGAGTGATAGGCGTGGCATGACCATAGAGCCTATTGAAAAAGAAGACATCAAATTGATGTCAATGATACTGGGTTACAGGTTTCATCACACCAGCAAGGTGAATAGTGTATCAGTGGGCACTGTTCTGGCAGCCATAAGAATTATGAAGGAAGATGGTGAATTCAACTTGTGTGAAATCTTGCGCATACAGTTGATTGATAATATCAAGGCTATAAAACATGACAAGACAAAGATATTCAGGTTTGGGTCCCTAATCATCTATATGTACCTTCATATAGTTGGAAAAGTTTTAGATATGTATTTGGATAAGACCATTCCAACCATGCAATAGATATCACTTAAGGCATCCACTAAAAGCACATTAAGAGATTATATCACATTGGAATTGAAGACCTTTAGGGTCAAGATGCAAATGAGGCACATGATTCCAGAGAGAATTATGGATAAGTACAAAGATACAATTTGTTTTATGGTGAAGACAAATACAACTTGTATGGAAGTAGTTGAACCAAGGACTAAGTGGATTCATCGACTTGGTTATGAGGTAGAGGAACAATTCCTTGAAGCATATGCTCAGGTACTACTATCAGCCCCCAAAGATACTAATGAGCCTAGATGGGGAACCTATGAAGAGAAAACCAAAGAAGTTGATGCAAAACTAAACAGTGCAGCAACAAAAAGAAAGGTTGCTAAAATCACATAAGAGATCTTGAGAATACATGGTGTCTCTCAAGCAAACCTTGACAAGGCAAGGGAAGAGAAGATTACTTTAGAATTGAAAAGTGCAGCAGCAGAAGAAGGACAAGAAGATCCTAAGATGAAAAAGATAAAAATTGAAAAAGATGATGACATTCCTTCTGCGCCCAACACCAATGATCCTATTGCTCCTCCAAGTATGAACCAATGATCAAAAGAAAGAAAGAAGTAAGCACTAGTCATCCATCCTCACGAGCATTAAGGAGCAAGAAATCTAGTCAAGCACCTCCTAAGGCACGATTTAGACCAAGTCTCAAAGCCTTGAGTGCAAGAATTAGATGAGGGTAGAATTGATTAGGTGGGAAAGTTTTATGAGACAGATAGTGAAATTGATAAGTCAGAAATACATGGTATGATTATCAAACACATGATAAAGTTCAAGAAGACAGTTCTTGAATTGAAAACTAAAATTCCAGACAAAGTATGGGAAATAATGGACACCTTGAAGAGACAAGCTACTAAAGAAGACCTCAGAATAAGAGAACAAATTCTTGATTCCACTCTTCCAGTATGCTCTATTGAAGAAAGGTCATTATTGCTAAATCTAGTGAAGCCGCACTTAAGAACAAAGATGAGGATACTTCACCTGATGAACAAAGACCATGAACTAATAACTCAAGAAAAATAGAAGGCTTTTGAGAAGGTACTCTTGGAGAAGCACATGAAACCTAAGTCTGCGCCCATCTCTCAAGCACCTGGTATGCAAGACAAAGCAGCAGAGACCTTTAATGTACCAGTGATAGGTCCTTAGGACTCATCGCCCATAGTAGAAGCACAAACAGAGGGAGATAAGTTTGTGCCCATGTCAGAATCACTCAAGGACAACACATTTATCATTGATAATGTGGAGATAGCCATGGTGGCCACTGACATAGAATTAAACAAGTTTGAAGAAGCCTTTGTGAGTACATAAGAAGCGGAGATCTTATGCAGCAACACTCCTCCCACTCATCAAGAAGAGGTAATAACTGAAAATATATTAGATGAGAAAGAAGAAGAGAAAATGGAAGATAAGAAAAGAAAGAAGAAGAAGAGGAAGTAAAGAAAGATGAAACTTCTATGGATCTAGCCAAGGTAAAACTAGAAGTGATGGACATCACTCCCATCACCCCCTCCTCAGCACTGTTGTCAAGTTTGACACCTAACACATCTAGTTTAGACTCATGGAAAGAGGAAGACCTAATTAAGTTTAGTGTCTTGGCTATGGAGAAGGCTAAGGAGAAGAAAGTAATGAGGAATCCCCTCCTAGTAGAATTAGTGAATATTTTAAACAATTTGTTGCCAGAGGATAAGAAAGTGCTGAAAGTACATTCGGTTGATGATGTGAGTTTAGTCCTCTCACAGTTCAAAAGTAATTTTTCCAGCCTAGAAGAATCTACATCCAGAATTGCAAAGGAAAAGTACTTAAAGAAGAGACTTGATGAACTGATGAGCAATTTTTCTCTAGACTTGAAGTCACTCAAGATAGGACAAGTGTCCCTAAAATAATTTTCTAATCAAGGAAGGGAATTCATTACAGACTCCATGGATCAGGATAAGCTCACAGATGCACATCTCAAGAAAGTAAAAGAGGCTGAATCTATGATTGAGCAGGTGAAGAGTTTAGTGCTAGACTCTTCCACTATTGTAAACATGTGTAAAAATGTCTACCAAGGTCAGTTGGACAAAATTGAGAAGGCAGAGAAAGAAATGGAAAAGATAAGGTCTAGACAGACTCAGTTGAGGAATGCTCTTGTGCCCTCACTAGACATTCTCAATCAGAACATAAAGGAGATTGATGCCACCATGATGACCTATGATCAAGGTCTGAGTATAGATTTGAAGAATATGGAGAAGCTTCAATATGCATTATGCGCCCATCTACAAATAGTTAACTCTTTGATAACCTTTTGGAAGAAGGAGATCCAGAATCTCAAAATAGCATATTCAGATGTTTTCCCTCAGTAAGTGTATGTATATGCAGTATTTTGATACACCTTTGTCATTATTATCAAAGCGGGAGTTGTGTATAGAATATGGAGTATAATATGTATAGGGAGATATAAGATTTTATATAAGGAATGTATAGAAGACAAAAATTTTTTGTGTTAAGGGACAGTTAGTAACTTGGCCATATTCCTTTGTTGCCATCAATGATAAAGGGGGAGATTATTGGCAAGTTGACTATACTAAAGTATATGACTAGATATAGTGTTGTCATTATGGCAACAAAGTCATATAGTAGTTTGGAGTCAGCGCACTTCATGTAAAGATCAGAATTCAGTTTAGTGTTGAAGACTAAACAGTGTATAGAGTTCCTGTAGCTCAGAGCATCAGTGCATGTGTGTACAGATGAATTATGGTATGCACCCTAGAAGTTAAGTTAGTTAGACTATATTATTGCTTAGTCTAAGAGCACATAAGAAGATATGCAAAGATGTGAAAGTTACAGCTAGTTGAAGGTGCATAGCCAGTGTGTGCCAGCAGAGAACAGAGCATGGAACCGACAGTCAACATTTTGGTTTGCAATTGTAATGTAATATTGTAAAGGCCATGCACCCATTGTATTTAGGTTTTTGACATGTATTTATGTATAATTTTAAGCACGCTTAAGCCAATTAATTTGGAATCATTGTTTGTAATTAGTTATAGGGCCGACCTAATTGTATATTTTGTATGAACACATAAATATAAGGTGTGACCATTGTATATGGCATGAGAGTTGAGATAGAGTTGTAGTAAGCAGAGTAGAGGTATGCGAAGAGAGCATAGAGATGTATTAAATCTTTGCTAGAGGTCAAAGCATCAATGCATCAAAGGAACTGATCTGACAAGCAGTGTCACAGTGACACTTCACCTGGTAGATATAGTGTGTATCTGATCTCAGAAGGTTGTAGCCTTCATCATTTGAGTAGTGAGCTCTAGGATAGTGAGTCCACTCCCCTAACAGGGATCATTGTAAAAGACTCCTAATAGGGTCTGACCCTTAACAAGGTTTACTGTACTTAAAGCATTGTAAAGCTACTCCTAACAGGGTAAAGGATCTTCTAACAAGGATCACAAAACACTACTTTCATTTCTTTGTAGGGGACAAAATATTAATATTTGAATGCCTTGTCTGTACTAACCCCATTATTTAATACTTGGGGCCCATACTTGCAATTCTTTGATAGGTTAGTTTTAGTAATGGGAAAAAAAATGGAGTTATTTGACAAAATAATTGATGTTAAGGAAATGGATTTATTAGTAAAGGATTTGTATGCATTTGTCACTGGCAAGTTACAAAACATTTAGGCAAAGCTTAAGGTTTTTGTTGAAGAGTCTGAAGGATATATCCCTACTATTGTGGACAAAGAGGGACACTTGAAGGAATGGTAGGAGTGGGCTGATTCTTTCAACCAAATTATGGAATGTAGCAAGGTGGCTTCTTATTTTGTTGGTGATGCTGACATTTCAACTTTTTATGAAGTTGTGGATGAATTGTACAAGTAGGAGATTGACATGAATAAGTTTTTTGTTGAATCTTGAGCCATAACAGATGCCAAGTGGAACAAATGCCTTGAAGACTTGGAGACAGTTAGAGAGGTAACTTGGCCATCAAAGAGGGAAATTGTGGTGTGGGAAAACATTGGAGAGATTCAAGCCTTGGTCTTGCTACATTGACATGGATGATGGAAGTAGTTGAGATAGTTGTGGTATTAGATGAAGAGCCAATAGAGGGAGGTCAATTAATTTGAATAGGGTATCTTATGTTTGCATTTCACCTGCTGTAGATACACCTTTGGTGCAAATCAAGACTGATTATGAAGAATCCAGGCTGCCAGCTGTCACTCTAATAACTATTTCCAAATTTGTTTAATTTTCCAAATGCCAATGTTAGTTTTTATTTTCTGATCATTGATCATTGACATTGATGTATAAATTTCAAGGAAGTTTTAGTTAATACAAATATACAAGGATATTTTGTAATTTTCTGATAGATCATAGAAGTCTGAGACTTCAAGTCTCTGTCCTCTCACCTCTGAGTTTGGTTACTGGTACTATGATCATTGATTCTTGAATTTGAAATTTTGATGTATAAATTTCAAGGAAGTTAAATTTAATACATGGATATTTTGTAATTTTCAATTTTTCTGTCACTGTGCCTATGTAATTTTTAAAAGAGCTCATTGGCTCAAGTCAAGAATCTCAATTCTAATTAAGTAAATGCTTAATATTAGGAAATTGACAAATAATAAATTGACTAATGAGTATGAACTATGAACTATGACAAATAAATTATAATAAATTGACAAATAACAATTTCTAAGAAATTAGGAAGCTTTGACCATGTTGGTAGTAAATTTTCAATTTTCACAATTACTTTGAGAATTTCCTGCAATTTTCCTCCTGAAGGCCTAAATTTTGATCAAAATGTTAAAACCCTAAGTGCTAGGTTGAGATATGCTCTAAAAATCCAATAAACCCCTAGAAAGGCTTAGATCGGTTCTATTTTGTTGTTACTTTTTCAAGTCACTTAAAAGAACCTTTAAGCATGTGCGCATTACTAACAGACCACCGACAATGTTCCAAAGTAATGTTGGGTTGTTTCGTAACTTCTCAATAGTTAAGTGGTTAGGATGCTAATGGGTTCTAAACTTTTGAGGGACTCCGACTAACGGCGTGCATAACTTTGGAAATAAAGAGACAATTAGTTAAAAGTGATAGTGCATAGCGGTGTTGAAAGTGACAGTTAGTTGCATGCCATGTGGAAAGCACAGAGGAATGGACTGTGACATGTGTCAATGGACAGATTAATATTTGACACTTTGTTAGGAACAGTTGGTTTAGAGCTTCGCGAGGGTTTGTTGGCCATTAGTGTTGGTGGTTATGAAGCTGCGATGAAGCATTTGGCATAAATGCTTAACTTCAGAAAGGTTAATCAGTTACAAGATTAAACAGTGGAGAGGTTATGGAAGGTATTGTGCGGGACTTCGCAAGGTTATATCAAATTACAAATTTCTTGAACATTCTACATTACAAAAATCATGAATTCAAAATTACAAATTACAAATTACAAAAATCAAAATTGAAATTACAAAAATCAAAATTCAAATTACAAAAATCATGAACAATACTTATTACTTGTAGATGAATATGAGTCAAATTGTCAATAATAAATATTCAGAATCAAGTCCAATTCCATTATCAATTTATCCAACAAGTACAGTAATAAGTATACAGTGTATAAAATTATAAATACCTATTAACCGAATGCTAATTCTAAATCACTTCACTCTTCACTCAATGTCAGTGAGCAGTATGCCTCTTCTACATCCCACATGGAATCCAACTCCTAAAATTGACTACTACTACTAGCAAGAGGTTCTTCTTCATTCTAATTTGGGTATTCAAAATCAAAAAATTCTTCATCTTCATTCTGAGTCTGGGACCAAGATCCATCATTTGTCTTAGAAGCATCATGTTTTGAACTAGTGTTCAAAATCCCTCATCTTTCACGCAGGGAATTCCAAATTGCCAATGCCCTATCATAAGGAAAGTCTCTAACATTGTACTAAGTTACAAACAACCTCAAGCAAGTTTCCAAATTTTTGTCTAGTTTGTTTATGATCTTTGCTTTCAAAAACCCCAATGCACTGAAAACTCTTTCATCTTCCACCGACCCTAATATCATTGTTTGACATAAATCAAAAAGTTTGAAATATTCTGATATTGAATCACGTAGTACTTCACTCTGCTCTATCCTTTTCCAAAGCCTTGTTATTGCACCAGGTTCAAATGGATTCTCCAAGTTTTGTAACTACAATTTCATACATGATGCAAATTGTCTACATTGTTTTTTAAGATTAGCTAAATCTATAATTCTATCAATTGGTTGTCCATTGCAATCTGCATGTTTTAAAAACTCTCTGATCAATTTATCAATTTTTTTATAAAACATATGAGCATCAAGTTGTCTATCTCTGATGTTTTTCCAAAAATGAGGAAACACACAACCCATGGCTTCAAGAATTTCTTCTCTAGGGAATCTTTCATGAATCTCACTTGAAAGTTGGTAGGAAATTGACTTCAAATTCTCACTAACAAATTTAACAAACCTGTCAAAATCAGCCCTTTTAACTGGAAGTAGTTTGCCTCGCTTGCCTATCTTAGATTGGTGCATTGGTATTTCATATCCTTTCACAAACACACATAAATCATTTTTTGCATTGAATTGTAAAAAATTCTCAGCATGATTCAAATCTGTAATTATTTGCCACCTAAAAAAATTTGGGCTTTGAAGTGTTATCATATCTGAGTATAAATTATCCAGGGCAAGGCATGTCATTCTACATAAATTTGAGTACTCATGGATATACATAGTCCTGTCTTGGGCTTTCTTAACAAGTTTGTTCATTAAATCCAGCATGGGGAGAAGACTCGCTAAAGTTAAAAAAGTCTCTATATCACTTAACTTATGTAACAAATCAAGAACTTTGTCTACTGTGAGGCATTGCTCATATATTACTCCAATCAAGGATTGATATTCTGTTAGAACCCTTTCTACTAGTCGATGAAAGAGATCCATCTGGTCTCAACATCCTTGAGAAGCTTGTTTCCTAGTGTTACTCCCTCTGAGAAAATCTTAAATTTTGCAAAACATTTAGGACTTTTGCAGAAGTAAGAGTATATGTCATGAACTAGATCTTCAACTTTTGACACTGTAGGAAAATCGCTTACAATTTTATATGCTAAATTCATTCGATGGGCCATGCAATGTATGCCAAGCATGTAAGGTGCAATACTAGTTTTAAATCTTGCACAAAGACCATTCCTTTGGCCTTGCATTACTGTAGCTCCATCAGCTCCAACACACACTAACTTCTTTCCAATTGTCAAATCATCCATACCAGCAACTTCATTCAAAGCATTCTTCACTTCAAAATAAAAGTTTTCTGTTGTTGAATTGCCCCTCATTTTATGAACATAGAGTAGATGAGCTTGGTGGAGACGTTCTTTTACTGTATACCCATGCATACCAATCCAAGCAATGTTATCTACTGCAGTAACTTCATTTATGGATAATGAAATGAATCTGGACTGTTTTACTTTCTCCTATAAATTTGGCTTTTCCACCTCAGAAAGACAGCTTGCCATTTCCCATCCAATGTTTGTGGACCAATGTGACATAGGATAGTGAGGAACTTTCAAAAAAGATAATAAATTACCATATTCTAAGAAGTCTCTCATAGGACACCCTCTGGACATAATATGAAAAACAATACTCATCTGAACGGTCTTTGCCAGGTTTGCTTCATTGGCTGCATGTTTAAACCCAGCCTTGATTGGATTTTCAATACTAGCAATTACTATCATTCTCTTGTTATTTTCTTCATATTCTATGGCATACTTAACATGAAGACATTCTTCCTTTGATTTCTATCTCACAGCTGATATTTCTTGTCCATCTATGGTCCATTTTTCATAAAACTTACCAATATTCTTTTCTATAGTGTCAAGCTTTAGCTGTAACTTCTTCTCTCTTTTAAGTTTCCAGGTACAAATCTTACACCTGCATTCTATTGGTTGTTCATCATTGCTTAGGATTGGTTCAATGAACCAGTACTTTTCTACCCAATCAACCTTAAAATTTCTTGCCATTTCCCACTCCTACCCCATTTTTACTTCCCTTTTTCTTTTCTTCCTACCAACATCATTATTATCTTCATTGCTAGCATTTTCTTCCAACTGGTTCCGCATATCCCTTATAACATCTTCTCTTGTGCCACCATTGTTATCCTCATTTGATGCATTTTGATTTTCATTTAACTCAATGACAACCCTAGCTTGTGGTATTGGTACTGGTGAGCTACTGTGAATGGCTTTTGCACTTGCAATTGTAGATGTTGATGGAGCAAAAACATTGCCAACTCCAAAGAAAGCTTTTGTGGTAGTATCTTTAAGTTTTGGGCATTTTGATGGCCTCCCAAGCCCTTCACTTCCTTGAGGATTCTTACCCTGCCCTTCACTGCCCTAAGGAGTCTTACCCTTGTCTAGCTTTCCAATCTCTTCACTACCCTGAGCACGGTGAGAAGTCTAAGTCTCAACCTCCCCTGATATCTTAATCCCTTCAGTAGTAGTCACCTGAGGATACTCAATCTCAGGATAGTCACCCTTGTCCGACATCTTCACCCAATGACCTCTCAGCAGTCACTAGGATTCTAGCCTCTAGGAATTAAAATTAATAACAATACTATGAAATATGAACAAATAACTGTTTACCTTGGTCCTGCTTCCTCTGATTTCAGACTCTCTGAAATGCTGAATCCTCTGTTTACTATTGCAAGATTGTTATTTGTAAATCTGGCCCTCTAGCTCCAAAATTTTTTAACGATGCACGATAAGACTACTTTTAAGTTTTCTAATTTTGATTTGAATTTATATCAATCCATGATTCCAAATTCCAAATTTCCAATTGTTATTTTTTTAAAAATTCCTAGGCTTTTAGCAAAAATATGTCGAGTGCCGACCTGATCAATGCTATTTTTGGTGAAGAATTAAATATACATGGTGGTCAATAAAACAATTAATTAACAGGTTGGTGAAATACGTCGTGGACCAATAAAACAATTAATTAACAGGTTGGTGAAATACGTCATGGACTAATAAAAAAATTATTTAACGGGTGGTGAAATAGGTCGTGGTTAAGATAAAAATATAAACCATTTGGCTATTTTAAATTTTATATGCAATTCATAATTAATATTGCTGGCGAATAAGAGACTGTTAAAAGAACCACGTCACATTAATTATAGGTGAATATGATGGTCAACAACGTCAAATGGAAAATATGATTGGTGATTCCAATTAATATTTAGCAGTTACCATGTCAAGATTGGGTGAATATGGGCCAGTCTATACCTGCACGATTCGCCAATTTCATGAAACATTATTCCTAGAATTCACCAAAAGGTGAATATTCACCAATAAAAATTATGTTGGGTCACATCTAAAGGTCTATCAGTAGGAGGAACCACTTAACCAGGGTAGGAAGGGCCCAAAATACCTGCCAAACCAGCAACCCCAGTCTCACCAGCAACAACAGTCAAAGAAGGTTCAACACCAACCGGCCTAGAGCCACTAGCAAGACCAACATCAACATAAACCAACAAAGAAGGAGCATAGTTAATTCTAGTAGTCTCAGAAATATTCCCAGCAGCCATAGAAGAAGGGGCAGTTGGAGGGATAACATAGTTGTCCTTCTCAACAACCTGACAAGAGTTTTTCAGAACAATATAGTATTGTGTAGAAGCTCCCTTCCACCATGAGGGAGGATATTTCTTTTTCTTAATTTATAGGCCACATTAGGAGGAGACGTAGCCAGTTTTAAAGTGTTTTTGACATCTAAAGGGAATACCCTCGTAGTCAAGTTGTTGGATCCAGGATCCTATTGTAGATTCTATTTTTATTTCAGCTAGGAGGCCCTTCAAAATGTTAAGTTTTACTAAAACACGAGTGAAGGTGGAATGATAAATATTGTAGGAATCATGATCCAACATCAAAAAATCCCCCAAAGCCTCCCCACCTCCTCAAGGAGGGAGGTTCGAGAGTCCAACACATATAGGGAGTTTATTGAAAACTTCAGATGAAGGATTAAAAATTGGATGCCAGGGTTTAATCATAAGCATGAATTTATCATCCTCCCAGCAGAAAAAATTATTCGATAGAATCTTCATTCTATCCTTAGCCAGTTCAAACTTAGCGATAAAGAAACCCTTTTCCATAGGGAAGCTGTGCACTGAATCTGCAAGAAGAGGTTCCCATTTATGAGTAATCCACTCATGCAGAAGGGGGAGGCTAAGCAAGAAACCCCTAAAATGACAGATTAGACCATGATCTTTAAAGGTTTTAGAGCTGAATGCCAGATCCTCTTCAGTTGTAGAAGAGAGCTTGACTGAAAGGGAGCCACACACAGGAACTAGAGAAGAGACCCTAGGTCGCTTCTCCACAACATAAGTCTTGGAGATAATATTGGCAAAAGACATCTGTAGAGATCTAGGAACCACAGGGTCAGGATCTCGGATAGGAGGAGGATCTGCTTCCAAAGCCTTGGCCTGCAACCCATCATGAAAACCCATCCCCACAGGACCAGACACTGGAAGAAGAGGAGAAAAATCCACCAAAGGGAGAGTAGGGGCGTCTTCAGTAGAGATAGGGGAAAAAACTAGAAACTTCCACACCAAGTAGAAGACCACATCCCTAGCAGAGGAAGATAGAGAAGAAGGATCAAGCCTAAGGGCAGAGGATGGAGGGCATGCTAGAAAAAATAAAGAGCCACCCATAGAAGGTAGAGAGCTTCGTGCTAAAACCATGGAGTGATGCATTGCAGGGCATGGCATAGCAGACGAAGCAACCAAGGAGTGACACGCTGCAAATGAAGGCACTGCAGAGGATATCGTTAATGTTTTCTTTTGTTGCAGAGGGTGCTAAACTATTGAATCTAACAAATTGTACAAATTTTCACCATTTCTTAAGCCGCTTGCAATTAGTCTATTCTTTCTTTTCTTAATAGCACAACCTTTTGCATCAAAAGAAATAGAATAACCATTTTTATAAATCTGACTAACACTTAACAAATTGTGTTTCAAACCTTCCACACAATATACATCATGTACAAGAATGTTCTTATTGAAGTAAATAGACCCTCATCCTTTGATCTATGCAGCAGATTTATCACCAAATCTAACAAAGCCTCCATCAAAGTCCTCTAATGTTTGAAACTTATTTTTGTAGCAATCATGTGGTGGGAACAACCACTATCTAATAACCATGTGGTAGTTTTATTTGCAAACAAAATTGTTTGCACAATCAAATATTTTTCAAGATTCATGTTTTTAGGTTTCCAAACTTGAAATTGTTCCATGTTCATCTTACATTAATTTGTGAAGTGTCCATAGTGAAACCATTTAAAACACCTTATTAATATTTGAAAACCATAGAATTGTTTGTTTCTGAACATAGGTCCATTTTATAGCTAATTTAAAATTATTAGCTTTGTGTCTAAAAGAGTTACAACAAAAATATTAACCCTTGAAGAAACCAAAATTTGATACTTCTTTTGAATTTTGCCTCGACATTTCACTTTTTCAGTTTTAATAGCCTGTGACTTGTTTTCAATTTCATCAATATTTAGTTCTTCTCTTTTTCATCTAGAACTTTTTGACTTTCAACAATTTGATTTGTGGTATTCAATTCTACTTGTAGGATTTGACAAGTATTTTCATGAGTAGAAACTAGTTTTATTAGCATTTTTATTTCTTGAAGAGAGAAAAGTAATTCTTCTTGAAGATTAACCCCTTCTTCATCTCAATTAGATTAATATTATGATTGTACCTTTTTAACTTTATTAGCATTTAGGATTTCAGCCATAAATAGTGTTTCTCCACGTTCACATGAATCATCAGACTCTTCTTTTTAAAGTTTTTGAATCTTTTATTTTGATTCCAAGGTTTATTTTTAGAAAACCTTTCTGATTTTTCTTCATCCTCGTTTTGATTAGCATAAGGACATTTTGAAGCAAAATGTCCCGATTTTCCACAACTAAAACATTTCATCTTGCCTTTAAATCTCTTCTTTAGTTTACTCACTAATAGTGCTTCGAGTGCATCACAAATATATGAATCACAATTGTCATTATTTTCATCTTTAAAAGTTGTTTCTTTTGAAGAAGAAGTGTTGCTTCCAATCCTCATTTCATTTACAGTTAGAATTCCTTGCAACTGATGCAAGGTCATTGTAGAAAAAAAATTTATTTCCTTCGAAAGTGGAATTTTGTTTTTCAATATTTGGTAATATAGTTCTTACAACTTTTGACACAACATCTCATTCTTTAATTTTTTCTCCTAGACCTCTTCTAACATTCACTACTTCATCTATTCACAAGAACTATCTTGTTACATTTGCATCTTCAATCATTTTTAAATTATCAAATTGAGTTTTCAAAGTAATCAATTTTGATTCCTTTACTTTTGCATCACCTTGATATATATAGTTTCAAGTTTGACTCATATATAATTTGATGACTAACAATACATTAGTTTAACAAAAACTTATTTTGTAAGACCACACAAAATGACAAATTTGGCTCTTTTATCACTTGTTCATATTCAGTTTTTTCATTAGCATCGGTTGGTAACTTGGTATAGTTGTGGGGACTATATATTTTGTGGTTACAACTTCCCACATTATGACATCTAATGAGTTTATAAAAGATTCTATCATTACTTTCAAAAAGACATAGTCAGACCCATCAAATAGAGGAGCTCTAGTGAGTGAGGCACCTTCACCTTGTGCCATTTTCACTTTCAAAATCCAGGAACAATCCCTATAGGGAAGACCTAAAGAAGGGAGCATATGCTCTAATACCACTTCTTTGAAGTGGAAAGGCTCTGAGAGGGAGGAATGAATCAGAGTATGTATAAAAATAAGCTTTAATTTTTTTACTCAGACTGATTATTTGAAACAAAATACATATCAATTTAATAACACATCCATGTGAACAATATAAAGAGAACTTTCAAGAACATATGAAGTAAACAAATGAAAGATATCAAAGAAACTAAAGGATAAATTCACAAAGAATATGAACACAATAATTGTGCTGAGTGGGAAACCCTCAAAACAGAATAAGTGTTTTCACAGGAAAGAAAAAAACTCCAAAACCTGTAATCTTTATTGAGCTTCAACTTCTTTTACATTGTTTTGCGGTTTCAGCTACAAGGAGCACCAACCCCTTCCTTTTTCTTTTCGAAATTTTATCACAGATCATATATACATTCACCACAGATACATTTCAGATCTATGCATTTATGCACATACATATATAACTGTATGATTTTACACACAATATTGAATATGTTTCTTATACAAGCCAAGATGGATATACACATAATACACCTACACACCTTTCATTTCTGCATACGTTCACTTTTCTATATATAAGGATACGTAAAGTATTTTCATTCCCTACTTCATATCAGTTACAACAACCTATAATAGTTCATTACAAATCCTCTGAATAGGGTAATTACAAAAAATATTACGAACCACAATTGTCGATGGATACTAGTCCACATAAAAATATTTATTTGTGTTTAATCATGATTAAAACTTTCTTTTCCAAAGAATAACCAATCTTTACCACTGTGTATAATCTCAAATTGGTTTATAAACAAAAAATTGTCAATTGCAACCGATTATCTCAAGGATATAATAAAAAAGAAACATCCTTTCTTATTCACAAAAGATTAAATGGAGAAGCTTACCTCTTTACATTATTCATTTTATCTCTACTTCATAGAGCAAAAAGAAATTCCTCTATGTAATTAGAAACATTCTAGAAATTAATTCTAAAGCCAACAAATAAGGATAAATTGCATATATATTAACTATAATTTAAAAATAATGTTGAAGAGTAAAAGTTTTAGAATAACATGTTGTTGAGAATACATGCAAATAATAAAACTTTGTGCCTAAATTGGTTACTCATGAATAATTACAAGGAGTTTTTCATTGGCAAGTTTAAGATGGGAATTGAAAATTCTTGGCATTTGTCAACAGAGACAAAACTTGTGATATTGAAATTGAGATTCAAATATGTAATTTTTGAGTCAAACTCATTGACCTGTGATTCATGAGTAGTGGTTCACAAGAACCCATCTCTCATGAGAATGAATGGAACACTCAACACTCATTGCATATAGGTGATGCTCATAGAAGTGAACCACTTAATATTTTTTGTAAATAATAATTATTTTAAATTACATAACAATGCAAAATAGTTGTTTTCATAATATTACGCTAGTGGATTCTCTTGCAATTACAATGATATATTTGTTCATGACAAACATGAATGTTTCTTGTATTTCAAACTTCAACATGAGAAAGATAGTTGTAGACGTGTCTTACTTATAATTTTCAAATGGTATTTTTGTAAGTTTGGTAAATTTTTCATGCAAGAGTTTGGTGTGCAAGTTGCAGTCAAGAATTCTATCTTCAATCTCAATTGTGCATTGCAAGAATGGTTGTTATGTGAAAGTTGTGGTTGTTGCATTTCTAGTGCAGTAAGGAGTGTTGTTGGTTGATGTGTGAGTTATGGAAATTATTTGGTGGCACAAGATAAAAAGTGACTGGTATGGAGAAAGTTGCATGTTCTTCATTTTTAATGTTTTGGTGACCTACATGATTGAAACAAAGATTTTAGTAGAGGTGTTAAAATCTTTTCAAATTTGGTCAATGGAAATAATTGTTTACTGGTTACCTATCCATATTGGAGGAAGTAATTGTTTATAGAAAATATTTAGTAAACTCATCATTGAGTTCATCAATGAAAGTGGATAGACTTATCTAAAGGTACTTTTACCTCTTGCACCACCACGTACAAAATTCTTCATAAGGAGAAGCGATGATCTTGCAAAAGTAAGCCTTTCATCTAGGGTGGCATAAACATTGTTATGAATTCTTGGTACTATTAACTACAAAATAATGAAATATGTGAGTTGGTATAGTTAATGAATTGTATAATGTTAGTGGCATATAAATTAGGTTGATGTTTATATAAAATATCTTATAGTGTCGAAGGGGTTTAGGTTAGTTGGTTGAAGCAATGAGTTCTCATTATGGAGACCCTAGTTCAAATCTCAAGAGGGACATCTTTGTCGAATTCTAAGTTGTGACTATTGGTCTTCCAATTGGTGTCTTGGTTTACTTCTTGAGTTATTTTCCAAGCAAGTCCATATGTGCCCAATACATCACATTGGAAAGTGATTACAAATTATGTTGTACACTATTTAATTATCCTTGATGTATTAGGCATTTCCAACTTTGACTTGTAATCAAGTGAAATATTTTAGTTTGTATATTGTTGGAAAGGTGTGTCTAAGTAAAATTAGAATGTAGATATAAGAAACTTGTAGACACCTACAAATGACCAACACCCTTAGCTCTTTTTTCGAATCATTTTGATTTATCTTTTTATTTGTCATATATTTTGATCATTTTGTCATATTTTATCTTTTGGCTGTGTTTAATTAAATAATCAAGATATTAATTAATGTCATAATATTTATTTCTAAGGAATTGATGGTTTAATTAATTCCTCCTATATCTTAGTGTCCCATTAGACATAAATAAATTTATGCCTTTTCATCTTTTATTTTGCATATGAATATATTGATATTCAATGACTTGTATTTCCCTTTTTATGCCACATTTAAATTTGATTATATTTAAATGTCTTTAGGTTTCTTTTTGAAGGAATTGACAAATTGATTTTATTATTTATTGTTGACTCTTCATTTCTTTATTATGTCCATTCAACTAGTCATTTCTTTATTATGCCCATTCAATTTTTGTATTAGATTTCTATATATTGGACTTTCTGCTTCCTCTTTTGACCAACCACAATTTGAATTTTTAATGTATTTGTACAATTTCCATATTTAAATTAAATATGGTTTACAATCGATTTTTGTGAAGATATTGAAAGCTTTGTATGCAAATGGAATCAGTGCAAGTGTAGTCTATCCTCACGTTTATGTGGATCAATTTGGTCCACCCCAGGCTTAGCTATAAATAATGTTCATTTCTTTTATTTCTTTGCAACAACAATAAATTGGACGGAAACACTAGTAAAATTATAAACAATAACTTTGAAAAGGGAAATTCTGTCTCACTTGTAAGAATATAATACAAACGGTTTTTTTTGGAAAAAAAGAAAGATTATAAAGCTTTCAAGAGATTATTGCAGGGAAATACAAATTGATGAGAAGAAAAAGGGCCATGTCCTTTAAATTACCTAATAAAGATTTCGAAAAATAAAATTTACTAAAACTGTGACACATAAAATCAACTCCATAACATGACTCATTATTATCGTAGCTGCACCAATATGAAAGTGCATACACAAGAGAAAATGGTTTAAAATCGTGAATTGTGGCTTTAATATGAATTCACAAATAACAAAGCTTTTATGGATATTCAGAAGAATACATACAAGCCTCAAGAAATCTTTGTGTTGAGCATCATGTGCATTAATAGCACGATCCAAAACACCATCAGGTGTAGCATTACATCAACATACAACTCACACTAATCCAACAACATTTGACTTTTAATTGTTGGAAATACCTTAGTTAGGTTTGATAGTTTCTTATTTTTAGTTCATATTTGTGTCTGTATTCCAAGAATATATGACACATAAGAAAAGAAAGCTTACCCTCGAATATTTAGTCATCTGCACGCAATAATGAATCTGATAACAATGCCCTCTTATGCTCAAATTGATTTAGTCTTTCTACAAAAACACATACAATATGTATGGTGACAATATTGAAAGAAAAGCGTGTTTGCAATCAGACCTGCAGCATATATAAATATTGTTATATTGAGAACTGATTCCACTAAATGACTAATTAGCACAAATGATTTTAAAAGTCACTTGGTCTTCTCTTCTATTTTTATATTCTTTGTAGGTAAATTGGTAACGCTTTGTTATGAGGGTGTTTGGGTTGGATGTAATATTACACACTTCTATATTAAACTTGTAAATTTTAAAATTGAACATAGATACAAACAATGATGGAAATAGTGAATGATTGTAAACAACTAATTATAAATAATAGTGCTAAAAATTATTTCAATATCTTTGTAATTTTAGCTGGGCTGGGTTGCAAAGTCTGCTTAACTTTTGAGCTTATTTGTAAGATTGAAATTTATCAGTACACATTTTTTTAGCTTATTTATAAGATTGAAATTTTTCAGTACACATTTGTTTTAGAAGTTTGATTAGTCCAATCAGGTTATTGTCCAAGGAAATCTTTACTGTTATTTGTATATGGGACATAAAAAATAATGAGCAGTTAGGTCAAACCTATCTTGTTTAATTAGATAGAAAGTTTGCAATGCATGAAATAAATAAGATAAGAAAATGAGCACACTTTAGTCAAAATTTGTTTTGTTTAATAGACCAGGGAAAAAAGAGAAAAAATAAAATTTGTTAATATATAAGAGAAAAAAGAAAATTGATGTTCTGGGCCAAAACTTTTTTTTTTTAATAGGAAAACTAAGAGCCCAGTAAAGAAAAAGGAGGACAAGGAAACGGGCATTGACGATCATGCTCAAAAGACAAACAGTTGAATGCATATACACACAAAAAGAAACAAAAGTTGAGTTATTAAACAGATCTTTAATGAGATGAACACATATTATGTTCAGTAGACAAAGTAGTCACACATTGCTTATTCTGTAAGAGTGTTAAAACTAAGCATGGTCGACAAAGAGGTTGCATTTTCTAAAAATAACATAATATAATGTAAGCTGCGTGATAATGTAAAGGACATTTGTAAAATAAGTTGCGTGAGCATAGTGATAACGATAATCATGTTCACATGAGCTGCGTGTGCTTAGTGATAAAGATAATGAGGGTCACAGAATGCGTGTGACTAACTATTATATTTCCAAGTTCATTAACATTCAATTAACGCGGTGTTAATGAAAACGACATTTGATTCTCCAGTGTGCAAAGCATGACCAAATATTTGGTGATCTGGTATTGAGTGGCGTAAATTTTCAAATTTTGGTGTGCTCTTATAAATTTATGTAAATTCACAAGAAAAAGAATTCACACAGTTTGCTGCGGTCTGCTCATTTTAATTCCCTCCCATTTGTCTGATTTTGCATTTTCTGGTTTACCCATTTGTTGTTTATATCAACAAGCATTCAACAATGGTGATGGGTCCCGAGATCGGTACCTAGGCTAAAAATATGGTACGATTTTATCTTACTCTAAGATTTTAGATAATAGGTATTATGTCAATATTGTTGAATAAATATGGTAGTATTTCATCTTACTCTAACATTCCTAGGGGCTGCTGCATATTTTTATCAGTGCTAGTGAATTGGAAGCCATCTAAACTTTCCATTTAAAAATTCTTGATTAACTACTGCTGGAGAATTGCGTCCATAGAAAGTCAGTAGGTATAATCTCCTTGTTATTGGGATTGTCTATTGCTGGAGAATTGACTGTGTTCCCTGGTAGAAAATTTCTTTACAGTTTGGTTCAATCATGTCTTAATTAGTACTGGCCTTATGTATATCTCTATACCTTGCCCAAGTGCAAATCAATAAGAGAAAATGACATTTCTGTGAAATTTTGTTGAAGGTTCTAACCTGGTCTTTTTGGCTTAAAACTTTGATTAATATGTTTAGATGGGTCAAATTATAGTTCCAACTTTCAGATGATATCTTCAATTAGTGATTCTTTGGAGGTTGGTGCTGTGAAATTGAGTAGGCTTCAATCCGATATTGCCAACTGGGTGGGGAGAGAGCCCTGTTGTAGGGTACATATGTGAACCACGGAACTAGTGGGTGATTTTGGGGTGTAGGTCATCTTGATAAACTTGTCATCCTTTTGAGTTTCTTGGCAAACCAGCACTGCAACATCACAGCTCTCCAGCATTTGATTTTTTTTTCTAATTTTATGTTTAGTTAATTTACGGTTGAAATTAATAAATAATTCATTGTTGTCTTTTGGTTTTTCGTATTATAGTTATTTGGGTTTTTATTTTTTCTTAATTAAATTTAGTTTATGATCAAAGATAATATAAGTTTTTGAGATCATATGCCGATCATTTGATTAAAGGGGCTTGTTTTTAGTGGGTCCAACGTCCTATGGAGATGTTGGTGTGCGTGATTTTCATTGGTCGGGGAGCGGTAAAGTGGAAAGTTGTCAGCAGAGCTAAGGTTTTAACGTGTTTGATGTGGCGCCAGTTGTTCGATCTTGCTGACATGGTGGTTCCTGGTTGGAAGTTGATGGTGGCAAGTGCTGACGGTTTGTCGCATGTTCGCATGAGCCAGTTTCATGCTATGCGATCATGCGACAAACCCTGTGTGTTAGCGGTGGCGGTTATGCGGCAAGGTAGAAGGGTGACGTGGAGGTGTTTTGCATGTTCACATAGCCCATTTCCTGGCTATGCGATCATGCGATAATTGTTGAATGTCACCGTTGCGGAGTTAAGGCAGGTCCACGGTGCCAGTGTTGCTGTGTTGCTCGATTCTGGTTGGCTGATGACTAGTGATGTGGCCGGAGACTTCTGAGTGGGTTTGTGATCGCAGTTGCGTGACTAAAGACAAAAGTTAAGTCACGAAGCCCGGGAAAAATAAGAGTGTCTACGTGTTAGTCCGTTTTTCAGTCATTGAAAAATCTTATGAAAATGGCCTTTGCTCTGCAATCTTTGTTTTAGTGTCCCGCTTTGCCTGCAATCTCAGTTTTAACTTGTAAAGACAATCCACAGTGTTTCATGATGTGCATCCTGCCCTGTGTTCTTCATGTTGTCGTCGTGCTCTAGTCCAGATTGCATAAGCTAATTCGCAAAGCCCATGGAATTATTCAAGTCCTAAGGTTTGCGGGAAACAAACTTTAAAATCTGCCACAGTGTCGAAAACCCACAGTGTTTTCAAGAACCCGTGATGTTTTCGGATTCCCTGCTACCTTTCGGTCTGTCGTTAATCCTAATGTTTTCGGTCTGTGTGAAAACCCTCGTTGTTTTCGACCTGTGCCTTCCGGCTTTTGTGCGCTTGTCTTTTGGTGCCGAAAACTTTGTGTGTTTTCGATCCTTCGCTATTGTGAAAGCTTTGGATGTTTTTGACCCCACACTTCTGCCCTGTTTGTTGGCATTTTCTAACTGCGCAAGTCCGATTGGATGGTGGGCCCAGGTCTTCAAAGGCTCTTCCTGATAGGTTGTCGCATGGTCGCATGTCAGATTTTTCTGACATGCGATCATGCGACCACTTGCCACCTGTCCGTGTGGGTCCTAGTTTTGTTCAGCTGCCTGGCAGTTTACTTTGCCTTAGTGCACAAGTGCAATCAATGGTGGGACCTGGTTTCTGGATGAATCAGAGGATCTTGATATGTTAGAGCATCAACGGTTCTCGTTAAAGCGCGAAGGATTTGTCAGGGCTATGTGAAGTTGCGACAACCATCCGATCGTCTAAAAGGTAAAAGTTTCTTTCGGTTGGTCCGAGGCGGTGACGTGGCAGCCTAGGGTTGGCTGTCGCATGATCGCATAGCCCAATTTTTGGCTATGCGATCATGCGACCGGTTGACACGTGTCTGTGGGGCCTGGTGGCAGGTGGTGATGGGGCGTCTTCCGAATGCTAAGGTGTTCACTTTTCATTGGCCGGCGGGTGGTAATGTGATGGTCTAGTGGCCTTGTCGCATGATCGCAAGGGCCATTTCCACGGCTTGCGATCATGCGACAAACCCCTTAGTGTTGATTTTTTACGGCGTGGCGGTTCCCAATTCGTCAGTGGGCCCAAGAGTTTGTAACGTGGACGATGCAGTGGCAATCTTGTTGCCTTGTCGCATGATCGCAAGGGCCATCTTTCGGCCATGCGATCATGTAACAAGGGTGCCATGTTGTGTTGGGGCTTGATGGCAGATGGTGACATGCTGAGTTCCAGTTGGTTGCCAGTGTACCGAGGTGGTAGGGGGTTTGCAGGTGGGTCCTATGGCAGGTGTGACTCGGTAGTTGCGGTGAATAGTGGCATGACATATGGCGTATGGTGGGCCCAAGTTTAAGGAGTGGCGGTTGTTGGCAGGGCTGAAGCGTGGTAAGTAATGGTTTGTCTCATGATCTCATAGCATTTTTCAAGGCTATGTGATCATGCAACTAACCGCCAGGCTTAGCGGCGGTGGTTATGTGGAGGTTACGGATTGCGGTTGTCGCATGTTCGCATAGCCCATTTTTGGGCTATGTGATCATGCGACTAACCGTCAGACATCGTGGTTGCGGAATTCTAAGGTGGGCCCGCGATGCCAGTCTTGCTGACATGCTTGATTTTGATTGGTCGCTGAGGCTGATATGGAGATGAGGACTTTGCAAAGGTTTTGGACCGACTATCGACCACTGCTAAGAGTCTGCGGTCGCATGATCGCAAGGGTGAGTTGGGAGCCATGCGATCATGTGATCAAGCATAAAATGGAGCCCGAATTCCTGTGGCGGTGAGGTTTGTGACTACATGATTGTGCGACTAAGGGAAAACGGTTAAGGCACATGAAGCCCACGAAATGCATGATAACCGTTGAGATTCAGGTTTGAATTTTTGAGAGTTTCCAACGACAGAGGGTACCATTTTTATGAAATTCAATACAGAAATGATCCTGTTTGGTGAGAAGCGATTGGTTTGCCGTTTGCAGTGTGGTCCAGGGTGCTTGATGGTTGATTGCAGAGGGATTTGTACTATGAGGAATGATTACAATCTTAGCTCGAGAAGTGTTTGCAGCTGGTTGATTAGACTGTTTGAGCTTGCATGTTGTGGCTTGACCCCTGTCATGTTTGTGTTAATTCCTCGGTGGGGTTAGGTGATTTTGAATTTTTGAGTTGGAAGTGATCATTATGCTTGCTTTGTAACCCTAGTATAAAGAGATTTTTGTGATCATTTTTGAGGGCATTGGGAGTTAGTTTCTCAAACTTTTTTGGTTGTGAGTCTCCTGCCCAGTTTGAATTGTAATGACTGGTCTTGATTTTTTGACTATTGAAAGAAAGTTGTAGGTCTAAGCTGTAGTTTGCAAGCAGGGTTCTTTTGGATGGATTGTATACATTTGAGGATTCTTCATACTTAATGCAGGCACATGATTCTTATCTCTCCCTTGTGTCAACGTAGATGAATTTTGAACTTTCCAGTTCACTGCATAACTTTTTTATGTATAGGTTTTCATTCTTGAGTTCTAATCCAAGATTAGATTAAATGATGCTTCAGATGAGACCTAGATTTATCTCTTGTTTATGTAGAGATATTTTGTAAGTAGTAGAGGAGATTGTAAATGTGTTTATGGCTTTGAATCTCAGATACATTTTGGTGTGTGTGTGTAGTCTATCTAAGAAACCTTGCCCAATGGATGCGGCACTGGCCTAGATAAGTATTTCTTTGTTGACATGTCCTAATTGGTTGTTATATTTCAAAACATAAATTAAAAACCATTCTCTGAAGTTTTTATATTTGGTTGTATGTGGTTCTACCCCATAGCAATGGAGAGTCAATGAGTGTGTGGTTAACATTCAGTGCTTTCTTGCTATCCATTTATCTGTTATTCAAACCCAGTCTTTGGTGTGTGAAGTATAGTTTATATTGGGTTAGGTGCACCCGCCTTGGTTTTGCAGAGCCAGAAGAAGAAGAGGGCAGTCTTGTCCCTAGAGTTGGTCCAGTTATTGTAAGACCTCATTACATTTTGAAGCTAACCACCCCTAAAATCTATTTGAAGGTATACTAGCAGCCTATTAGAGCATAAGCGTTATTTTGGACACCAACACTACGGTCGGGACTTAAAGCTGGTCTCAGTTTGAATAATATGAGCCGTCGATTCTCTGCAAGCGGCCAAGATATGACCGTTGTTTTTCAATTTTAAATTTGTAGATGGTTTTTGCGACAGGAAGTACCAAAATTGATGGTTTTAAAAGTAAATATCGGTATCAGCCGACTACTGTTGCTAAAAATTGAAATGATTTCGTTCTGAACATTAGGCCCTGCAACAGTGGGCTTGAACTGATGATAGATACTTTGTTAATTTATGTTTGTATTTATATATATAAAAATCTCGGCTTCGGCCCTTCATCGATAAAAAAAAAAAGATAATATAAGTTATTTTATTTTCTAAATGTGGGCTTTATGGTCAAGAATATTAAACACTTATCTGGTTTATGTTTCAGAATAATAAATTCATTTTTGTTTGGTATCTCTACTAAAGAATGGACGGAATTGGAAAGATAGACAATTTCTTTACTAAGATGCTGCCCGAAGCAAGAGAATTCCGTCATGTTCTTCGTAGCATTGTTAACCCTACCAATTCTTATGGGGTTTGTTGATATTCATGTCGCGTTCTCTCTGTAGACCATTTCCTGAGTGCACAAAAAAAAATACAAATAACTGCAGGCAACATGCTTTCAGAAAATATCAATTTTTGCAAACATTATGAACAGTTAAGATCAAAATATTGTGAAATGATGTTAAATCTAGCATTGTCTAGAGAGTACTTCCAGGCAGCAAGATGCTTCTATATAGTATTAGCAGGGCAATTGAGACATGATGATGGATACATCCATCCTATGCACGAGCATGCAACTGAATAATATGAGCTCATCAATTTAGATCCCAAAGTGGGTGTAACAGATGGAGGCCTTGCTTGAAGTCCAATAGTACTATCAAGTTCTAATTTAATTGGAAATTTTATAGATGGTACGAAATATTCAATTAATCTCAAGTTCTAATTCAATTGGAAACTCTAATGCAGAGTTTTCGTTTGGATGCTTCCAGCATTATTGAGATTTAAAATCTTTAATAGTTCATTGAATGATTATTTTGATAAATCTATGACTGCTTTTGACTCATATTTTTTTGTGGGACTCTTTAATAATATTTGTTGATCGTATTGTTTTCTAAGTGAGAATGCTTTTCAAGAAGCCAAACATAATGTAGCCATGATCCTAAAAATAACAGAGCTTTTAATAAAATTACCAGGACATTGAATCCGTCAAAAGATTAGGAAATTAAAAATTTTATTTAGATCAAATTTATTCCTATTATCAAAGGTTGATTTACCGATTCTCTATGTCCAAAGAAATTCAGTTAGTTGTGATAGCAGCGAGAAAAAAAGGAGCTGATTTTACTTTTCTTCACACTTCATTGATAAGTCATCAACCTTTAAGTGGATGCTCTTGACAATGGCATTTTAACCATAATAAATATTAATTAAAATTTAGAAGCGCCCTATACCGAGATTAGCAAATGAACAAATAATTTCATTAAAAATGCATTAACATTGATGGATAATATGCAGTTTAGTAATAGTTTTGAAATTTTGACTACTAATTTTATCATATTTGTTAAAATGAGGACTTATTGTACAAATTATAAACAATTAAATTAACCATTGATAGAGATTGTTGGAGACTATAGATCTCTCGAGAAGAGAAAGTTTGGATACATTTACAGAATTGTAAAACCTCCTGGACTTGCTGGTTTGAGCTGAAAGACATGGTGGGCTTAAGATAGAAACTGACGTAGAGTTATCAGAAGCAACCAATGCATTCTTTTCCTTGTTGTAGTGGATCTTTGGCTGTCGAAAAAATATAGAGATTGAATTCCTCTACATACATATTTGTTACATTGAGTCAAATCCCCATCTATTTAAAGTATGCAGAGCAATACATAGACTGAGATGGGGCCCCAATGGATTGTTTTACGGTGCATAGCTGTAGCAGAGGGAATGTCACTCGTTGTGTTCACAAACTTACCCAGAAATTCTCTCAGAACCTCATTCATGAGCCGCATGAAAGTGCTCGGCGCATTGGTTAGCCCAAAAGGCATGACTAACCACTCATATAGTCCTTCCTTTGTCTTGAAGGCAGTCTTCCATTCATCTCCTTCTCTGATCCGAATCTGATGATATCCACTCTTCAGATCTATCTTTGAGAAATACACAGCTCCACTCAAACAGTCCATAATATCATCCATTCGTGGCAATGGAAACCTATACTTGATTGTGATCTTGTTTATTGCCCTAGAATCTGTACACATCCTCCATTCTCCATTTTTTTTTGGTGCTAATACCGTTGGTACAGCACAGGGACTCAGACTCTCACGGATCAATCCTTTCTGTAACAGTTCATGTACTTGTCTATTCAACTCCTCACTTTCTGCAGGTGTCATTCTGTGTGCTGCCTTATTCGGCAAACTCGCTCTTGGGATCAAGTCCATCTGATGACTGATCTTCCTGACTGGTGGTAATCCATCAGCCACGTTATCGGATACAATATCCTGAAACTCATTCAACAAATCTGCAACTTCTACAGGAACATCTTCTACTTCCTCTTTACCAACTTTTGGAATTAAAGCAAAACATACATGCTCATGCCTCATACCATCTAAGAAATTTCTTCCATCAACAAAAGTTATCCTTGCATTACCACATACCTTTTCTTCAGTCTCCTTCAATAGTTTTAGCTTATGTCGCACTCCATCTTTTGTCAGGGAATAGGTATTCGCATGACCATCATGTACAGCACATCTGTGAAACTGCCATGGTCTACCCAACAACATATGACATGCATCCATAGATATGATATCTCACAATACCTCATCTTGGTATCCGCCAATCTTGAACTTCATTAGGCATTATTCATTGACCATGACTTTGTGGTCATCCTGTACCCAGGCAATCCGATATAGATGTGGGTGTTTCTGTCTCTTGAGCTTCAACTTTGTCACCATCTCTTCTGACACTAAATTGTCAGTGCTTCCAGTATCAATAATCACATCATAACATTTACCTTCACACTTGCACCTGGTGCGAAACAGGTTCCTCCTTTGCTCAGGTTCATTCTCACCACTCAACATGACTCTTCTATTAATCAATGTTTCTCCTCTTTCAGCATCTTCAGAATTTGATGATCTGACATCTTCATCTACATGTGCAACTCTGGCCTGGCCTTCATTTCTCCTATCTATTCTGCCTTGGCATTGAGGACATTCAAATGCCCTATGACCTTCTTCTCCACAGTGAAAACACGTTCCACGGAAGCCATCTCTTCCAGATCCTTGTCCTCTTCCTCTTCCTCTCTGATCTCTATTATTCTGATCCTGGAAGTGATTGAAATTATTTCCTCGCTGATTTTGACTGCTACTGGCCTCATCCTTCTTTTTCGAATCTTCATTTCGGCCACCATATGACCGTCCACCAGATTGTCCACCACGACCTCTTCCGTTTTGTCTGCTCTCGAACTTCTTGTTCAGCTTTTCCTCTACTTTTAGGGAAAATTAGTATGCCTCCTCAATACTGTTCATTCGAACCAGATTTAACTCCTCCTGAATGCTTAGCCTTAACCCATTAAGGTATCGGGCAACTTTCTCCTTATCAGCTTCGACATAGCCTGTTCTGATGAGGAGTCGATAGAACTCCTCTGTATACTCCTGAACAGATTTTCCTGCTTGCTTCAAACTTTGCATTTTCTTCAGTAGGTCAAGCTCATAATCAACAGGAATAAACTGTCGCTTCAATTTTTCCACCATCCGATCCCATCTTGGGATTTTATCTTTCCCTCTTCTATTTTGCTCCAATTAAATTTTTTGCCACCAGATCTTCGCATGAACTTTCAGTCTAGCCTTCACAAATTTGACCCTATCAGGATCCTCAACATCTTCATACTCAAAATACTCATCACATTCATTGATCCAGTCGATCAATTCTTCTGGGTTAAGATTTCCAGAAAATGTAGGAACCTCAATCTTAGGTCTTTTCCCAATTTTGAAAATCACCCGAAAAAGTCTTTCTTCCTCTTGGTTCACAATTTCAGCTTCTCCTTCTTGATATTCTTTTTCAGCTTCATCCTCGCTTTCATCTCTGACATTAAGATTCATTCCTCTGCGAATCTCTTTTTGCAATGCTCGCACTTGTCTCTGCAGCTCTCTAACCTCAGGTGTTACAACACCAGCTCTTCCACCACGTTCCTTTCGTGGAGGCATTTTCGCGATGCGCACTGAAACCCTAGCCACGGTCCTGGTGCAAACTACCTCACAGTCGGTGATTTGTTTACACACTCAAGAACTCCTGCTCTGATACCACTTGATGAAAGGTGCTCCCCTTAATACCACAAAGACATAACAGAAAAAGAGAAACAACAACAATAATATGCAAGAACAGAAAAATTGGCTTCTTATTATCTCCACAAATGCGGAATTACAAACTTTCAGAATTACAATATGCAAAGCCACATGGGAATTCCCTTACAATATTCTGTAGGACAAAGCCTCGAACTATTACCCAGAACTATTCTGAACTGCCTAAGATAATAATACAGCCTTCCTTATGTAGGCAATTATCCACCGCTTGGGAAGGTTCCAAAATTTTAGCCAATAAGGCCGACCAAACTTAGAATTATTTTATTTTACATTTTATTACATCATAGTCAGCTCAAGATAACCTTTGAAACCCGAACATAAATTTTGAAGAAAATTATTTTTCACCATTTCAGGTGGCCCAACTTTCGAAGACCATAAGTCATCACCAATTGACCCGATCGGCTATTATAACCCCATTTAAAAAATGTCACGAAGCGCTGTACAGGCTTGACCGGCGCAAGCGCCCGTCACCCAAATTTTTGACCTCATCTGGGGCCTCTAAAGCCTTCAAAATTGAGTCCAAAGTTTCTGTACCCTGCTGCCAATACCGAAAATCTTCAATATCTTCCAATATACACTTGATTTGGCAATGAAACTTTACTGGCAGACTTACATGACCAAAATGAACCTCCAAGAAAGAAATCAGATCATTCTGAGCACATGCAAAAATTACCAAAAATTGTAACTTTCCATAAATAGTAGCTCTGCACTAAAATAGCCCTTATTGAATATAAAAATAAAAATATTTTTGGGTGATGCAAGATTGCTCTTACACCCAGGATGCTCCTGCATCAGACACCTAGGGTAATTTGAGAACTGACCCTGTCACGACTCAGGTGTGCAGAGGAAAACCAAGATAGTTAACCTCCTCCTTTGTTAGCCACGATGAATCTTCTACAGGTCATCCTTTTCATTTGACCAAATACTCTACATATGTCCTATTCCTTGTGCTTCTACCAACATGACTATCCAGTATGTCTTCGATCTCTTTAGTGTCTGAACGAGTTGCTGGAATACTTCACTGTGCTGTTGTGATCTCATCTTCAACACTTCCTTCATGATACTCTGTTAGATCTGAAATGTTAAATATTGGTGAAATATTCAGCTCACTAGGCAATTCTACCTCATATGCATTTCCTGAATCATGCTTCTTCAATATCTTACATGGTCCAAACTTCTTCATTTTCAACTTGTTATATGTACCAACTGAAAACCGCTCCTTCCGCAAATGAACCATGACTTCATCACCAACCTGAAATTTTTTATACCTCCTTTTCTCATCTGTCTTAGCCTTATACTGTGCGTTCATCTTGGTAATATGCTTCCTCACCTCCCCATAGATGTTCTTCAAATGTTCTGCAAAATCCTCAGCCTCAGCACTACTTATTTCTCCTTTATCTATCTTTCTCAACTCATATGCATTTCTTGGACTACTTCCATATATAATCTGGAATGGTAATTTACCAGTGCTCCTGTCGAAAGAATTATTGTATGCAAATTCAGCCTGTGGTAAAATCAAATCCCATCCTGTTGGCTTATCCCCAACCAAACATCTCAGCAGATTTCCCAAACTCCTATTCACCACCTCTGTCTGTCCATCAGTTTGTGGGTGATGTGATGAACTGAACTTCAAATTTGTCTTCAACTTCTTCGATAATGTTCGCCAGAAATATCCAACAAACTTAGTGTCCCGATCTGAAACTATGGTCTTTGGCAAACCATGAAGTCTCACTACTTTTCTGAAAAACAATTCTGCTACATGAACATCATCATTAGTCTTCTTGCAGGGAATGAAATGTGCCATCTTCAAAAATCTGTCAACTACTACAAAAATTGAATCATGTCCCCGCTGTGTCATTGGTAAACCAAGAACAAAGTCCATACTGATATCCACCCAAGGCTTCTCTGGTATAGGAAATGGCTGGTACAACCCTGTATTCTGCTTCACTCCTTTCGCCATTTGACATACTCTGCAACTCTGTACAAACTTCTTCACATCTTGCTGCAACTGTGGCCAATAATAATTCTCACTAACCAAACCAAGGGTTTTATCATGACCAAAATATCTAGCCAATCCTCCGCTATACTTCTCCTTGATGAGATTCTCCCTCATAGAACTTCGTGGAATGCACAACTGACTCACTCTGAATAGCATATCATCCTGGATGATGAAATCCAACCATTTCGTCCTGTCTAGAGTAACAAGTTCTGTACAAGCTTTCCAAACTTCACCAAAATCAGGATCCTCTGGATACAAATTCTTGAGTTCCTTGAACCCAACCACTTCAATCTGCATTTCTGTCAGCAATAGTTGCCTTCTGCTAAGAGCATCTGCAACCCTATTAGACTTTCCACTTCTGTGTTTCAAAACAAATGTATAACTCTGCAAAAACTCAACCCATTTCAAATGTCTCTGATTCAACTTTCATTGACTATTCAAATATTGCAAAGCTTGATGATCAGTATACAAAACAAACTCCTTAGGAAGTAGATAATGTCTCCACTTCTTTAATGCCTGAACGATAGCATAAAATTCCTTATCATAAACAGAATATTTCCTCTTGGCATCATTTAACTTCTCACTGAAATAAGCAACAGGTTTACCTTCTTGGCTCATAACAGCTCCTATTGCAGTACCACTAGCATCACAATCTACTTGAAACACCTTATTAAAATCTGGAAGTTCTAAAACAGGTTCTTCTGTAACTTTTTATTTCAACAATTGAAAACTCTTTTCTGCCCCATTTGTCCACTTAAACTCTTTTCTATCCCCTCTCATTATTTCAGTCAAGGGTCCACAAATACTACTAAAATTCTTGATAAACTTTCTGTAAAAGCTAGCTAGACCATGAAAAGATTTTACCTTAGTAGCACTCTTTAGAGTAGGCCATTCAAGGATAGCCGTTACCTTTTTTGGGTCCATTTTTAAACCTTCTCTTGAAACTAGAAACCCCAAATACACTAACTCCTTCTTCACAAAACTGCACTTCTTCAAATTAATCAGTAATTTCTCTTCTCTCAACTTCTCAAATACCATACGAATATGCATCATATGCTCATCCAACGTCTTACTAAAAATCAAAATATCATCTAGGTAAACAATGATAAACTTACCCAAAAATTCTTTCAGAACCTCGTTCATGAGCCGCATGAAAGTGCTCGGCGCATTGGTTAGCCGAAAAGGCATGACTAACCACTCATATAGTCCCTCCTTTGTCTTGAAGGCAGTCTTCCATTCATCTCCTTCTCTGATCTGAATCTGATGATATCCACTCTTCAGATCTATCTTTGAGAAATACATAGCTCCACTCAAATAGTCCATAATATCATCCATTCATGGCAATGGAAACTTATACTTGATTGTGATCTTGTTTATTGCCCTAGAATCTGTACACATCCTCCATTCTCCATTCTTTTTTGGTGCTAATACCGCTGGTATAGCACAGGGACTCAGACTCTCACGGATCAATCCTTTCTGTAACAGTTCATGTACTTGTCTATTCAACTCCTCACTTTCTGCAGGTGTCATTCTGTGTGCTGCCTTATTCGGAAAACTCACTCCTGGGATCAATTCCATCTGATGACTGATCTTCCTGACTGGTGGTAATCTATCAGGCACGTTATCGGATACAATATCCTTAAACTCATTCAACAAATCTGCAACTTCTACAGGAACATCTTCTACTTCCTCTTTACCAGCTTTTGGAATTAAAGCAAAACATACATGCTCATGCCTCATACCATCTAAGAAATTTCTTCCATCAACAAAAGTTATCCTTGCATTACCACATACCTTTTCTTCAGTCTCCTTCAATGGTTTTAGCTTATGTCGCACTCCATCCTTTGTTAGGGAATAGGTATTTGCACGACCATCATGTACAACACATCTGTCAAACTTCCATGGTCTACCCAACAACATATGACATGCATCCATAGATATGATATCACACAATACCTCATCTTGGTATCCGCCAATCTTGAACTTCACTAGGCATTGTTCATTGACCATGACCTTGTGGTCATCCTGTACCCAGGCAATCCGATATGGATGTGGGTGTTTCTGTCTCTTGAGCTTCAACTTTGTCACCATCTCTTCTGACACCAAATTGTCAGTGCTTCCACTATCAATAATCACATCACAACATTTACCTTCACACTTGCACCTGGTGCGAAATAGGTTCCTCCTTTGCTCAGGTTCATTCTCACCACTCAACAGGACTCTTCTGTTAATCAACGTTTCTCCTCTTTCAGCATCTTCAAAATTTGATGATCTGGCATCTTCATCTACATGTGCAACTCTGGCTTGGCCTTCATTTCTCTTGTCCGTTCTGCCTTGGCATTGAGGACATTCAAATGCCCTATGAACTTCTTCTCCACAGTGAAAACATGTTCCAGGGAAGCCACCTCTTCCAGATCCTTGTCCTCTTCCTCTTCCTCTCTGATCTCTATTATTCTAATCCTGGAAGCGATTGGAATTATTTCCTCACTGATTTTGACTGCTACTGGCCTCATCATTCTTTTTCAGATCTTCATTTCGGGGACCATATGACCATCCACCAGATCATCCACCGTGACCTCTTCCGTTTTGTCTGCTCTCGAACTTCTTGTTCAGCTTTTCCTCTACTTTTAGGGCAAATTGGTATGCCTCCTCAATACTGTTCATTTGAACCAGATTCAACTCCTCCTGAATGCTTAGCCTTAACCCATTAAGGTATCGGGCAACTTTCTCCTTATCAGCTTTGGCATGGCCTGTTCTGATGAGGAGTCGATAGAACTCATCTGTATACTCCTGAACAGATTTTTCTGCTTGCTTCAAACTTTGCATTTTCTTCAGTAGGTCAAGCTCATAATCAACAGTAATGAACTGTCACTTCAATTTTTCCACCATCTGATCCCATCTTGTGATTTTATCTTTCCCTCTTCTATTTCGCTCCAATTGAATTTCTTGCCACCAGATCTTCGCATGACCTTTCAGTCTGGCCTTCACAAATTTGACCCTATCAGGATCCTCAACATCTTCATACTCAAAATATTCATCACATTCATTGATCCAGTCGATCTCATCTTCAACACTTCCTTCATGATACTCTGTTAGATCTGAAATGTTAAATATTGGTGAAATATTCAGCTCACTAGGCAATTCTACCTCATATGCATTTTCTGAATCATGCTTTTTCAATATCTTACATGGTCCAAACTTATTCATTTTCAACTTGTTATATGTACCAACTGAAAACCGCTCCTTCCGCAAATGAACCATGACTTCATCACCAACCTGAAATTTTTTATACCTCCTTTTCTTATCTGCCTTAGCCTTATACTGTGCGTTCATCTTGGTAATATGCTTCCTCACCTCCCCATAGATGTTCTTCAAATGTTCTGCAAAATCCTCAGCCTCAGCACTACTTATTTCTCCTTTATCTATCTTTCTCAACTCAGATGCATTTCTTGGACTACTTCCATATATAATTTGGAATGGTGATTTACCAGTGCTCCTGTCGACAGAATTATTGTATGCAAATTCAGCCTGTGGTAAAATCAAATCCCATCCTGTTAGCTTATCCCCAACCAAACATCTCAGCAGATTTCCCAAACTCCTATTCACCACCTCTGTCTGTCCACCAGTCTGTGGGTGATGTGATGAACTGAACTTCAAATTTGTCTTCAACTTCTTCCACAATGTTCGCCAGAAATATCCAACAAACTTAGTGTCCCGATCTGAAACTATGGTCTTTAGCAAACCATGAAGTCTCACTACTTTTCTGAAAAACAATTCTGCTACATGAACATCATCATTAGTCTTCTTGCAGGGAATGAAATGTGCCATCTTTGAAAATCTGTCAACTACTACAAAAATTGAATCATGTCCCCGCTGTGTCATTGGTAAACCAAGAACAAAGTCCATACTGATATCCACCCAAGGCTTCTCTGGTATAGGCAATGGCTGGTACAACCCTGTATTCTGCTTCACTCCTTTCGCCATTTGACATACTCTGCAACTCTGTACAAACTTCTTCACATCTTGCTGCAACTGTGGCCAATAATAATTCTCACTAACCAAACCAAAGGTTTTATCATGACCAAAATATCCAGCCAATCCTCCGCTATACTTCTCCTTGATGAGATTCTCCCTCATAGAACTTCGTGGAATGCACAACTGACTCACTCTGAATAGCATATCATCCTGGATGATGAAATCTAACTATTTCGTCTTGTCTAGAGTAACAGGTTCTGTACAAACTTTCCAAACTTCACCAAAATCAGGATCCTCTGGATACAAATTCTTGAGTTCCTTGAACCCAACCACTTCAATCTGCATTTCTGTCAGCAATAGTTGCCTTCTGCTAAGAGCATCTGAACCCCTATTAGACTTTTCACTCCTGTGTTTCAAAATAAATGTATAACTCTGCAAAAACTCAACCCATTTCAAATGCCTCTGATTCAACTTTCGTTGACTATTCAAATATTGCAAAGCTTGATGATCAGTATACAAAACAAACTCCTTAGGAAGTAGATAATGTCTCCACTTCTTTAATGCCTGAACTATAGCATAAAATTCCTGATCATAAATAGAATATTTCCTCTTGGCATCATTTAACTTCTCACTGAAATAAGCAACAGGTTTACCTTCTTGGCTCATAACAGCTCCTATTGCAGTACCACTAGCATCACAATCTACTTGAAACACCTTATTAAAATCTGGAAGTGCTAAATCAGGTTCTTCTGTAACTTTTTGTTTCAACAATTGAAAACTCTTTTCTGCCCCATTTGTCCACTTAAACTCTTTTTTATCCCCTCTCATTATTTCAGTCAAGGGTCCACAAATACTACTAAAATTCCTGATAAACTTTCTGTAAAAGCTAGCTAGACCATGAAAAGATCTTACCTTAGTAGCACTCTTTGGAGTTGGCCATTCAAGGATAGCCTGTACTTTCTTTGGGTCCATTTTTAGACCTTCTCCTGAAACTACAAACCCCAAATACACTAACTCCTTCTTCACAAAACTGCACTTTTTCAAATTAATCAGTAATTTCTCTTCTCTCAACTTCTCAAATACCATACGAATATGCATCATATGCTCATCCAACGTCTTACTAAAGATCAAAATATCATCTAGGTAAACAATGACAAACTTACCCAAAAAAATTTTCAGAACCTCGTTCATGAGCCGCATGAAAGTGCTCGGCGCATTGGTTAGCCCAAAAGGCATGACTAACCACTCATATAGTCCTTCCTTTGTCTTGAAGGCAGTCTTCCATTCATCTCCTTCTCTGATCTGAATCTGATGATATCCACTCTTCAGATCTATCTTTGAGAAATACATAGCTCCACTCAAACAGTCCATAATATCATCCATTCATGGCAATGGAAACTTATACTTGATTGTGATCTTGTTTATTGCCCTAGAATCTGTACACATCCTCCATTCTCCATTCTTTTTTGGTGCTAATACCGCTGGTATAGCACAGGGACTCAGACTCTCACGGATCAATCCTTTCTGTAACAGTTCATGTACTTGTCTGTTCAACTCCTCACTTTCTGTAGGTGTTATTCTGTGTGCTGCCTTATTCGGCAAACTCGCTCCTGGGATCAAGTCCATCTGATGACTGATCTTCCTGACTGGTGGTAATCTATCAGGCACGTTATCGGATACAATATCCTGAAACTCATTCAACAAATCTGCAACTTCTACAGGAACATCTTCTACTTCCTCTTTACCAGCTTTTGGAATTAAAGCAAAACATACATGCTCATGCCTCATACCATCTAAGAAATTTCTTCCATCAACAAAAGTTATCCTTGCATTACCACATACCTTTTCTTCAGTCTCCTTCAATGGTTTTAGCTTATGTCGCACTCCATCCTTTGTTAGGGAATAGGTATTTGCACGACCATCATGTACAGCACATCTGTCAAACTGCCATGGTCTACCCAACAACATATGACATGCATCCATAGATATGATATCACACAATACCTCATCTTGGTATCCGCCAATCTTGAACTTCACTAGGCATTGTTCATTGACCATGACCTTGTGGTCATCCTGTACCCAGGCAATCCGATATGGATGTGGGTGTTTTTGTCTCTTGAGCTTCAACTTTGTCACCATCTCTTCTGACACCAAATTGTCAGTGCTTCCACTATCAATAATCACATCACAACATTTACCTTCACACTTGCACCTGGTGCGAAATAGGTTCCTCCTTTGCTCAGGTTCATTCTCACCACTCAACAGGACTCTTCTGTTAATCAACGTTTCTCCTCTTTCAGCATATTCAGAATTTGATGATCTGACATCTTCATCTACATGTGCAACTCTGGCTTGGCCTTCATTTCTCTTGTCCGTTCTGCCTTGGCATTGAGGACATTCAAATGCCCTATGAACTTCTTCTCCACAGTGAAAACATGTTCCAGGGAAGCCACCTCTTCCAGATTCTTGTCCTCTTCCTCTTCCTCTCTGATCTCTATTATTCTGATCCTGGAAGCGATTGGAATTATTTCCTCGCTGATTTTGACTGCTACTGGCCTCATCATTCTTTTTCGGATCTTCATTTCGGCGACCATATGACCGTCCACCAGATCGTCCACCGTGACCTCTTCCGTTTTGTCTGCTCTCGAACTTTTTGTTCAGCTATTCCTCTACTTTTAGGGCAAATTGGTATGCCTCCTCAATACTATTCATTCGAACCAGATTCAACTCCTCCTGAATGCTTGGCCTTAACCCATTAAAGTATCGGCCAACTTTCTCCTTATCAGCTTCGGCATGGCCTGTTTTGATGAGGAGTCGATAGAACTCATCTGTATACTCCTGAACAGATTTTTCTGCTTGCTTCAAACTTTGCATTTTCTTCAGTAGGTCAAGCTCATAATCAACAGTAATGAACTGTTGCTTCAATTTTTCCACCATCTGATCCCATCTTGTGATTTTATCTTTCCCTCTTCTATTTCGCTCCAATTGAATTTCTTGCCACCAGATCTTCGCATGACCTTTCAGTCTGGCCTTCGCAAATTTGACCCTATCAGGATCTTCAACATCTTCATACTTAAAATACTCATCACATTCATTGATCCAGTCGATCTCATCTTCAACACTTCCTTCATGATACTCTGTTAGATCTGAAATGTTAAATATTGGTAAAATATTCAGCTCACTAGGCAATTCTAGCTCATATGCATTTCCTGAATCATGCTTCTTCAATATCTTACATGGTCCAAACTTCTTCATTTTCAACTTGTTATATGTACCAACTGAAAACTGCTCCTTCCGCAAATGAACCATGACTTCATCACCAACCTGAAATTTTTTATACCTCCTTTTCTCATCTGCCTTAGCCTTATACTGTGCGTTCATCTTGGTAATATGCTTCCTCACCTCCCCATAGATGTTCTTCAAATGTTCTGCAAAATCCTCAGCCTCAGCACTACTTATTTCTCCTTTATCTATCTTTCTCAACTCAGATGCATTTCTTGGACTACTTCCATATATAATCTGGAATGGTGATTTACTAGTGCTCCTGTCGACAGAATTATTGTATGCAAATTCAGCCTGTGGTAAAATCAAATCCCATCCTGTTGGCTTATCCCCAACCAAACATCTCAGCAGATTTCCCAAACTCCTATTCACCACCTCTATCTGTCCATTAGTCTGTGGGTGATGTGATGAACTGAACTTCAAATTTGTCTTCAACTTCTTCCACAATGTTCGCCAGAAATATCCAACAAACTTAGTGTGCCGATCTGAAACTATGGTCTTTGGCAAACCATTAAGTCTCACTACTTTTCTGAAAAACAATTCTGCTACATGAACATCATCATTAGTCTTCTTGCAGGGAATGAAATGTGCCATCTTCAAAAATCTGTCAACTACTACAAAAATTGAATCATTTCCCCGCTGTGTCATTGGTAAACCAAGAACAAAGTCCATACTGATATCCACCCAAGGCTTCTCTGGTATACGCAATGGCTGGTACAACCCTGTATTCTGCTTCACTCCTTTCACCATTTGACATACTCTGCAACTCTGTACAAACTTCTTCACATCTTGCTCCAACTGTGGCCAATAATAATTCTCACTAACCAAATCAAGGGTTTTATCATGACCAAAATATCCAGCCAATCCTCCGCTATACTTCTCCTTGATGAGATTCTCCCTCATAGAACTTCGTGGAATGCACAACTGACTCACTCTGAATAGCATATCATCCTGGATGAGAAATCCAACCATTTCGTCCTGTCTAGAGTAACAGGTTCTGTACAAGCTTTCCAAACTTCACCAAAATCAGGATCCTCTGGATACAAATTCTTGAGTTCCTTGAACCCAACCACTTCAATCTGCATTTCTGTCAGCAATAGTTGCCTTCTG
Source organism: Chamaecyparis obtusa (assembly GCA_027943335.1). Lineage (NCBI taxonomy): Eukaryota > Viridiplantae > Streptophyta > Pinopsida > Cupressales > Cupressaceae > Chamaecyparis > Chamaecyparis obtusa. The sequence goes on along the minus strand of BSBK01001361.1, from coordinate 428,337 downwards.
CTAAGAGCATCTGAACCCCTATTAGACTTTCCACTCCTGTGTTTCAAAATAAATGTATAACTCTGCAAAAACTCAACCCATTTCAAATGCCTCTGATTCAACTTTCGTTGACTATTCAAATATTGCAAAGCTTGATGATCAGTATACAAAACAAACTCCTTAGGAAGTAGATAATGTCTCCACTTCTTTAATGCCTGAACTATAGCATAAAATTTCTGATCATAAATAGAATATTTCCTCTTGGCATCATTTAACTTCTCACTGAAATAAGCAAGAGGTTTACCTTCTTGGCTCATAACAGCTCCTATTGCAGTACCACTAGCATCACAATCTACTTGAAACACCTTATTAAAATCTGGAAGTGCTAAAACAGGTTCTTCTGTAACTTTTTGTTTCAACAATTGAAAACTCTTTTCTGCCCCATTTGTCCACTTAAACTCTTTTCTATCCCCTCTCATTATTTCAGTCAAGGGTCCACAAATACTACTAAAATTCCTGATAAACTTTCTGTAAAAGCTAGCTAGACCATGAAAAGATCTTACCTTAGTAGCACTCTTTGGAGTAGGCCATTCAAGGATAGCCTGTACCTTCTTTGGGTCCATTTTTAGACCTTCTCCTGAAACTACAAACCCCAAATACACTAACTCCTTCACAAAACTGCACTTCTTCAAATTAATCAGTAATTTCTCTTCTCTCAACTTCTCAAATACCATACGAATATGCATCATATGCTCATCCAACGTCTTACTAAAGATCAAAATATCATCTAGGTAAACAATGACAAACTTACCCAAAAATTCTTTCAGAACCTCGTTCATGAGCCGCATGAAAGTGCTCGGCGCATTGGTTAGCCCAAAAGGCATGACTAACCACTCATATAGTCCTTCCTTTGTCTTGAAGGCAGTCTTCCATTCATCTCCTTCTCTGATCTGAATCTGATGATATCCACTCTTCAGATCTATCTTTGAGAAATACATAGCTCCACTCAAACAGTCCATAATATCATCCATTCGTGGCAATGGAAACTTATACTTGATTGTGATCTTGTTTATTGCCCTAGAATCTGTACACATCCTCCATTCTCCATTCTTTTTTGGTGCTAATACCGCTGGTATAGCACAGGGACTCAGACTCTCACGGATCAATCCTTTCTGTAACAGTTCATGTACTTATCTGTTCAACTCCTCACTTTCTGCAAGTGTCATTCTGTGTGCTGCCTTATTCGGCAAACTCGCTCATGGGATCAAGTCCATCTGATGACTGATCTTCCTAACTGGTGGTAATCTATCAGGCACGTTATCGGATACAATATCCTGAAACTCATTCAACAAATCTGCAACTTCTACAGGAACATCTTCTACTTCCTCTTTACCAGCTTTTGGAATTAAAGCAAAACATACATGCTCATGCCTCATATCATCTAGGAAATTTCTTCCATCAACAAAAGTTATCCTTGCATTACCACATACCTTTTCTTTAGTCTCCTTCAATGGTTTTAGCTTATGTCGCACTCCATCCTTTGTTAGGGAATAGGTATTTGCACGACCATCATGTACAGCACATCTGTCAAACTGCCATGGTCTACCCAACAACATATGACATGCATCCATAGATATGATATCACACAATACCTCATCTTGGTATCCGCCAATCTTGAACTTCACTAGGCATTGTTCATTGACCATGACCTTGTGGTCATCCTGTACCCAAGCAATCCGATATGGATGTGGGTGTTTCTGTCTCTTGAGCTTCAACTTTGTCACCATCTCTTCTGACACCAAATTGTCAGTGCTTCCACTATCAATAATCACATCACAACATTTACCTTCACACTTGCACCTGGTGCGAAATAGGTTCCTCCTTTGCTCAGGTTCATTCTCACCACTCAACAGGACTCTTCTGTTAATCAACGTTTCTCCTCTTTCAGCATCTTCAGAATTTGATGATCTGACATCTTTATCTACATGTGCAACTCTGGCTTGGCCTTCATTTCTCTTGTCTGTTCTGGCTTGGCGTTGAGGACATTCAAATGCCCTATGAACTTCTTCTCCACAGTGAAAACATGTTCCAGGGAAGCCACCTCTTCCAGATCCTTGTCCTCTTCCTCTTCCTCTCTGATCTCTATTATTCTGATCCTGGAAGCGATTGGAATTATTTCCTCACTGATTTTGACTGCTACTGGCCTCATCCTTCTTTTTCGGATCTTCATTTCGGCGACCATATGACCGTCCACCAGATCGTCCACCGCGACCTCTTCCGTTTTGTCTGCTCTCGAACTTCTTGTTCAGCTTTTCCTCTACTCTTAAGGCAAATTGGTATGCCTCCTCAATACTGTTCATTTGAACCAGATTCAACTCCTCCTGAATGCTTGGCCTTAACCCATTAAGGTATTGGGCAACTTTCTCCTTATCAGCTTCGACATGGCCTGTTCTGATGAGGAGTCGATAGAACTCATCTGTATACTCCTGAACAGATTTTTCTGCTTGCTTCAAACTTTGCATTTTCTTCAGTAGGTCAAGCTCATAATCAACAGGAATGAACTGTCGCTTCAATTTTTCCACCATTTGATCCCATCTTGTGATTTTATCTTTCCCTCTTCTATTTCACTCCAATTGAATTTCTTGCCACCAGATCTTCGCATGACCTTTCAGTCTGGCCTTCACAAATTTGACCCTATCAGGATCCTCAACATCTTCATACTCAAAATACTAATCACATTCATTGATCCAGTCGATCAATTCTTCTGGGTTAAGATTTCTAGAAAATGTAGGAACCTCAATCTTAGGTCTTTTCCCAATTTTGAAAATCGCCCGAAAAAGTCTTTCTTCCTCCTGGTTCATAATTTCAGCTTCTCTTTCTTGATATTCTTCTTCGGCTTCATCCTCGCTTTCATCTCTGACATTAAGATTTATTCATTTGTGAATCTCTTCTTGCAATGCTCGCACTTGTCTCTGCAGCTCTCTAACCTCAGGTGTTACAACACCAGCTCTTCCGCCACGTTCCCTTCATGGAGGCATTTTCGCGATGCGCGCTGAAATCCTAGACACGGTCCTGGTGCAAACTGCCTCACAGTCGGTGATCTGTTTACACACTCAAGAACTCCTGCTTTGATACCACTTGATGAAGGGTGCTCCCTTTAATACCACAAAGACATAACAGAAAAAGAGAAACAACAACAATAATATGCAAGAACAGAAAAATTGGCTTCTTATTATCTCCACAAATGTGGAATTACAAAATTTTAGAATTACAATATGCAAAGCTACATGGGCATTCCCTTACAATATTCTGTAGGAAAAAGCCTCGAACTATTACCCAGAACTATTCTGAACTGCCTAAGATAATAATACAGCCTTCCTTATGTAGGCAATTATCCATCGCTTGGGAAGGTTCTAGAATTTTAGCCAATAAGGCCGACCAAACTTAGAATTATTTTATTTTACATTTTATTACATCATATTCGGCTCAAGATAACCTTTGAAACCCAAACAGAAATTTTGAAAAAAATTATTTTTCGCCATTTCAGGTGGCCCAACTTTCGAAGGCCATAAGTGATCACCAGTTGACCCGATCGACTATTATAACCCTATTTCGGAAATGCCACAAAGCGCTATACAGGCTTGACCGGTGCAAGCGCCCATCACCCAAATTGTTGACCTCATCTGGGTCTTTTAAAGCTTTCAAAACTGAGTTCAAAGTTTTTGTACCTTGCTGCCAATACCGAAAATCTTCAATATCTTCCAATATACACTTGATCGGGCAATGAAACTTTACTGGCAGACTTACATGACCAAAATGAACCTCCAAGAAAGAAATCAGATCATTCTGAGCACATGCAAAAATTACCAAAAATAGTAACTTTCCATAAATAGCAGCTCTGCACTAAAATAGCCCTTATTGAATATAAAAATAGAAATATTTTTGGGTGATGCAAGATTACTCTTACACCCAGGATGCTCCTGCATCAGACACCCAGGGTAATTTGAGAAGTGACCCTGTCACGACTCAGGTGTGCAGAGGAAAACCAAGACGGTTAACCTCCTCCTTTGTTAGCCATGATGAATCTTCTACAGGTCGTCCTTTCCATTTGACCAAATACTCTTCATATGTCCTATTCCTTGTGCTTCTACCAACACGACTGTCCACTATGTCTTCGATCTCCTTAGTGTCTGAATGAGTTACTGGAATACTCCACTTTGCTGTTGTGATCTCATCTTCAACACCTCTTTCATGATACTCTGTCAGATCTGAAATGTTAAACACTGGTGAAATATTCAGCTCACTAGGCAATTCTACTTCATATGCATTTCTTGAATCATGCTTCTTCAATATCTTACATGGTCCAAACTTCTTCATTTTTAACTTGTTATATGTACCAACTGGAAACCACTCCTTCCACAAATGAACCATGACTTCATCACCAACCTAAAATTCATTATACCTCCTTTTCTCATCTGCCTTAGCCTTATACTGTGCGTTCATCTTGGTAATATGCTTCCTCACCTCCCCATGGATGTTCTTCAAATATTCTGCAAAATCTTCAGCCTCAGCACTACTTATTTCTCCTTTATCTATCTTTCTCAACTCAGATGCATTTTTTGGATTACTTCCATATATAATCTGGAATGGTGATTTACCAGTGCTCCTTTTGATAGAATTATTGTATGCAAATTCAGCCTGTGGTAAAATCAAATCCCATCCTGTTGGCTTATCCCCAACCAAACATCTCAGCAGATTTTCCAAACTCCTATTCACCACCTCTGTCTGTCCATCAGTCTGTGGGTGATGTGATGAACTGAACTTCAAATCTATCTTCAACTTCTTCCATAATGTTCACCAGAAATATCCAACAAACTTAGTGTCCCAATCTGAAACTATGATCTTTGGCAAACCATGAAGTCTCACTACTTCTCTGAAAAACAATTCTGCTACATGAACAACATCATTAGTCTTCTTGCAGGGAATGAAATGTGCCATCTTCAAAAATCTGTCAACTACTACAAAAATTGAATCATGTCCCTGCTGTGTCCTCGGTAAACCAAGAACAAAGTCCATACTGATATCCACCCAAGGCTTCTCTGGTATAGGTAATGGCTGGTACAACCCTGTATTCTGCTTCACTCCTTTCGCCATTTGACATACTCTACAAATCTGTACAAACTTCTTCACATCTTACTGCAACTGTGGCCAATAATAATTCTCACTAACCAAACCAAGAGTTTTATCATGACCAAAATGTCCAGCCAATCCTCCGCTATGCTTCTCCTTGATGAGATTCTCCCTCATAAAACTTCGTGGAATGCACAACTGACTCCCTCTGAATAGCATATCATCATGGATGATGAAATCCAACCATTTCATCCTGTCTAGAGTAACAGGTTCTGTACAAGCTTTCCAAGCTTCACCAAAATCAGGATCCTCTGGATACAAATTTTTGAGTTCCTTGAACCCAACCACTTCAATCTGCATTTTTGTTAGCAATAGTTGCCTTCTGTTAAGAGCATCTGCAACCCTATTAGACTTTCCACTCCTGTGTTCAAAACAAATGTATAACTCTGCAAAAACTCAACTCATTTCAAATGCCTCTGATTCAACTTTTCTTGACTATTCAAATATTGCAAAGCTTGATGATCAGTATACAAAACAAACTCATTAGGAAGTAGATAATTTCTCCACTTCTTTAATGCCTGAACTATAGCATAAAATTTTTGATCATAAACAGAATATTTCCTCTTGGCATCATTTAACTTCTCACTGAAATAAGCAACAGGTTTACCTTCTTGGCTCGTAACAGCTCCTATTGCAGTACCACTAGCATCATAATCTACTTGAAACACCTTATTAAAATCTAGAAGTGCTAAAACAGGTTCTTCTGTAACTTTTTGTTTCAATAATTGAAAACTCTTTTCTGCCCCATTTGTCCACTTAAACTCTTTTCTATCCCCTCTCATTGTTTGAGTCAAGGGTCCATAAATACTACTAAAATTTTTGATAAACTTTCTCTAAAAGCTAGCTAGACCATGAAAAGATCTTACCTCAGTAGCACTCTTTGGAGTAGGCCATTCAAGGATAGCTTGTACTTTCTTTGGGTCCATTTTTAGACCTTCTCCTGAAACTACAAACCCCAAATACACTAACTCCTTCACAAAACTGCACTTCTTCAAATTAATCAGCAATTTCTCTTTTCTCAACTTCTCAAATACCATACGAATATGCATCATATGCTCATCCAACGTCTTACTAAAGATCAAAATATCATTTAGGTAAACAATCACAAACTTACCTAGAAATTCTTTCAGAACCTCGTTCATGAGCCCCATGAAAGTGCTCGGCGCATTGGTTAGCCGAAAAGGCATGACTAACCACTCATATAGTCCTTCCTTTGTCTTGAAGGTAGTCTTCCATTCATCTCCTTCTCTGATCCGAATCTGATGATATCCACTCTTCAGATCTATCTTTGAGAAATACACAGCTCCACTCAAACAGTCCATAATATCATCCATTCGTGGCAATGGAAACTTATACTTGATTGTGATCTTGTTTATTGCCCTAGAATCTGTACACATCCTCCATTCTCCATTTTTTTTTGGTGCTAATACCGCTGGTACAGCACAGGGACTCAGACTCTCATAGATCAATCCTTTCTGTAATAGTTCATGTACTTGTCTGTTGAACTCCTCACTTTCTGCAGGTGTCATTCTGTGTGCTGCCTTATTCGGCAAACTCGCTCTTGGGATCAAGTCCATCTGATGACTGATCTTCATGACTGGTGGTAATCCATCAGGCACGTTATCGGATACAATATCCTGAAACTCATTCAATAAATCTGTAACTTCTACAGGAATATCTTCTACTTCCTCTTTACCAGCTTTTGGAATTAAAACAAAACATACATGCTCATGCCTCATACCATCTAAGAAATTTCTTCCATTAACAAAAGTTATTCTTGCATTACCATATACCTTTTCTTTAGTCTCCTTCAATGGTTTTAGCTTATGTTGCCCTCCATCCTTTGTCAGGGAATAGTTATTTGCACGACCATCATGTACAACACATCTGTCAAACTGCCATGGTCTACCCAACAACATATGACATGCATCCATAGATATGATATCACACAATACCTCATCTTGGTATCCGCCAATCTTGAACTTCACTATGCATTATTCATTGACCATGACCTTGTGGTCATCCTGTACCCAGGCAATCCGATATGGATGTGGGTTTTTCTGTCTCTTGAGCTTCAACTTTGTCACCATCTCTTCTGACACCAAATTGTCAGTGCTTCCACTATCAATAATCACATCATAATATTTACCTTCACACTTGCACCTGGTGCGAAATAGGTTCCTCCTTTGCTCAGGTTCATTCTCACCACTCAATAGGACTCATCTATTAATCAACGTTTCTCCTCTTTCAGCATCTTCAGAATTTGATGATCTGGCATCTTCATCTACATGTCCAACTCTAGCCTGGCCTTCATTTCTCCTGTCCGTTCTGCCTTGGCATTGAGGACATTCAAATGCCCTATGACCTTCTTCTCCACAGTGAAAACATGTTCCACAGAAGCCACCTCTTCCAGATCCTTGTCCTCTTCCTCTTCCTCTCTGATCTCTATTATTCTGATCCTGGAAGCGATTGGAATTATTTCCTCCCTGATTTTTACTGCTACTGGCCTCATCCTTCTTTTTCGGATCTTCATTTCGGCCACCATATGACCGTCCACCGCGACCTTTTCCATTTTGTCTGCTCTCAAACTTTTTGTTCAGCTTTTCCTCTACTTTTAGGGCAAATTGGTATGCCTCCTCAATACTGTTCATTCGAACCAGATTCAACTTCTCCTGAATGCTTGGCCTTAACCGATTAAGGTATCGGGCAACTTTCTCCTTATCAGCTTCAGCATGGCCTGTTCTGATGGGGAGTCGATAGAACTCATTTGTATACTCCTGAACAAATTTTCTTGCTTACTTCAAACTTTGCATTTTCTTCAGTATGTCAAGCTCATAATCAACAGGAATGAACTGTCACTTCAATTTTTCCACCATCCGATCCCATCTTGTGATTTTATCTTTCCCTCTTCTATTTCGCTCCAATTGAATTTCTTGCCACCAGATCTTCGCATGACCTTTCAGTCTGGCCTTCGCAAATTTGACCCTATCAGGATCCTCAATATCTTCATACTTAAAATACTCCTCACATTCATTGATCCAGTCGATCAATTCCTCTGGGTTAAGATTTCTAGAAAATGTAGGAACCTCAATCTTAGGTCTTTTCCCAATCTTGGAAATCGCCCGAAAAAGTATTTCTTCCTCCTGGTTCACAATTTCAGCTTCTCCTTCTTGATATTCTTCTTCGGCTTCATCCTCACTTTAATCTCTGACATTAAGATTCATTCCTCTGCGAATCTCTTTTTGCAATGCTCGCACTTGTCTCTGCAGCTCTCTAACCTCAGGTGTTACAACACCAGCTCTTCCGCCACATTCCCTTCGTGGAGGTATTTTCATGATGCGCACTGAAACCCTAGCCATGGTCCTGGTGCAAATTGCCTCACAGTTAGCGATCTGTTTACACACTCAAGAACTCCTGCTCTGATACCACATGATGAAGGGTGTTCCCCTTAATACCACAAACACATAACAGAAAAAGAGACACAACAACAATAATATGCAAGAATAGCAAAATTGGCTTCTTATTATCTCCACAAATGTGGAATTACAAACTTTCAGAATTACAATATGCAAAGCCACATGGGCATTCCCTTACAACATTCTGTAGGACAAAGCCTCGAACTATTACCCAGAACTATTCTGAACTGCCTAAGACAATAATACAGCCTTCCTTATGTAGGCAATTATCCACCGCTTAGGAAGGTTCCAGAATTTTAGCCAATAAGGCTGACCAAACTTAGAATTATTTTATTTTACATTTTATTACATCATAGTCGGCTCAAGATAACCTTTGAAACCCAAACAGAAATTTTGAAGAAAATTATTTTTCGCCATTTCAGGTGGCCCAACTTTCGAAGACCATAAGTCATCACCAGTTGACCCAATCGACAATTATAACCCCATTTCAAAAATGCCACGAAGCGCTCTATAGGCTTGACCGGCGCAAGCGCCCGTCACCCAAATTTTTGACCTCATCCCGGGCCTCTAAAGCCTTCAAAACTGAGTTCAAAGTTTTTGTACCCTATTGCCAATACCGAAAATCTTCAATATCTTTCAATATACACTTGATTTGGCAATGAAACTTTACTGGCAGACTTACATGACCAAAATGAACCTCCAAAAAAGAAATCAGATCATTCTGAGCACATGCAAAAATTACCAAAAATAGTAACTTTCCATAAATAGTAGCTCTGCACTAAAATAGCCCTTATTGAATATAAAAACAGAAATATTTTTGGGTGATGCAAGATTGCTCTTACACTCAGGATGCTCCTGCATCAGACACCCAAGGTAATTTGAGAAGTGACCCTGTCACGACTCAGGTGTGCAGAGGAAAACCAAGATGGTTAACCTCCTCCTTTGTTAGCCACGATGAATCTTCTATAGGTCATCCTTTCCATTTGACCAAATACTCTTCATATGTCATATTCCTTGTGCTTCTACCAACATGACTATCCAGTATGTCTTCGATCTCCTTAGTGTCTGAACGAGTTGCTGGAATACTCCACTGTGCTGTTGTGATCTCATCTTCAACACCTCCTTCATGATACTCTGTCAGATCTGAAATGTTAAACACTGGTGAAATATTCAGCTCATTAGGCAATTCTACCTCATATGCATTTCCTGAATCATGCTTCTTCAATATCTTACATGGTCCAAACTTCTTCATTTTCAACTTGTTATATGTACCAACTGGAAACCGCTCCTTCCACAAATGAACCATGACTTCATCACCAACCTGAAATTCCTTATACCTCCTTTTCTCATCTGCCTTAGCCTTATACTGTGCGTTCATCTTGGTAATATGCTTCCTCACCTCCCCATGGATGTTCTTCAAATGTTCTGCAAAATCCTCAGCCTCAGTACTACTTATTTCTCCTTTATCTATCTTTCTCAACTCAGATGCATTTCTTGGACTACTTCCATATATAATCTGGAATGGTGATTTACCAGTGCTCCTGTTGAAAGAATTATTGTATGCAAATTCAGCCTGTGGTAAAATCAAATCCCATCCTGTTGGCTTATCCCCAACCAAACATCTCAGCAGATTTCCCAAACTCCTATTCACCACCTCTGTCTGTCCATCAGTCTGTGGGTGATGTGATGAACTGAACTTCAAATCTATCTTCAACTTCTTCCACAATGTTCGCTAGAAATATCCAACAAACTTAGTGTCCCTATCTGAAACTATGGTCTTTGGCAAACCATGAAGTCTCACTACTTCTCTGAAAAACAATTCTGCTACATGAACAGCATCAGTAGTCTTCTTGCAGGGAATGAAATGTGCCATCTTGGAAAATCTGTCAACTACTACAAAAATTTAATCATGTCCCCACTGTGTCCTCGGTAAACCAAGAACAAAGTCCATACTAATATCCATCCAAGGCTTATCTGGTATAGGCAATGGCTGGTACAACCCTGTATTCTGCTTCACTCCTTTCACCATTCGACATACTCTGCAACTCTGTACAAACTTCTTCACATCTTGCTGCAACTGTGGCCAATAATAATTCTCACGAACCAAACCAAGGGTTTTATCACAACCAAAATGTCCAGCCAATCCTCCGCTATGCTTCTCCTTGATGAGATTCTCCCTCATAGAACTTCGTGGAATGCACAACTGACTCCCTCTGAATAGCATATCATCATGGATGATGAAATCCAACCATTTCATCCTGTCTAGAGTAACAGGTTCTATACAAGCTTTCCAAGCTTCACCAAAATCAGGATCCTCTGGATACAAATTTTTGAGTTCCTTGAACCCAACCACTTCAATCTGTATTTCTGTCAGCAATAGTTGCCTTCTGCTAAGAGCATCTGCAAACTTATTAGACTTTCCACTCCTATGTTTCAAAACAAATGTATAACTCTGCAAAAACTCAACCCATTTCAAATGCCTCTGATTCAACTTTCCTTGACTATTCAAATATTGCAAAGCTTGATGATCAGTATACAAAACAAACTCCTTAGGAAGTAGATAATGTCTCCACTTTTTTAATGCCTGAACTATAGCATAAAATTTCTGATCATAAATAGAATATTTCATCTTGGCATCATTTAACTTCTCACTGAAATAAGCAACAGGTTTACCTTCTTGGCTCATAACAGCTCCTATTGCAGTACCACTGGCATCACAATCTACTTGAAACACCTTATTAAAATTTGGAAGTGCTAAAACAGGTTCTTCGGTAACTTTTTGTTTCAACAATTGAAAACTTTTTTCTGCCCCATTTGTCCACTTAAATTCTTTTCTATCCCCTCTCATTGTTTGAGTCAAGGGTCCACAAATACTACTAAAATTCTTGATAAACTTTTTGTAAAAGCTAGCTAGACCATGAAAAGATCTTACCTCAGTAGCACTCTTTGGAGTAGGCCATTCAAGGATAGCCTGTACCTTCTTTGGGTCTATTTTTTGACCTTCTCCTGAAACTACAAACCCCAAATACACTAACTCCTTCACAAAACTACACTTCTTCAAATTAATCAGCAATTTCTCTTTTCTCAACTTCTCAAATACCATACGAATATGCATCATATGCTCATCCAACATCTTACTAAAGATCAAAATATCATCTAGGTAAACAATGAGAAACTTAGCCAGAAATTCTTTCAGAACCTCGTTCATGAGCCGCATGAAAGTGCTCGGCGCATTGGTTAGCTCAAAAGGCATGACTAACCACTCATATAGTCCTTCCTTTGTCTTGAAGGCAGTCTTCCATTCATCTCCTTCTCTGATCCGAATCTGATGATATCCACTCTTCAGATCTATCTTTGAGAAATACACAGCTCCACTCAAACAGTCCATAATATCATCCATTCGTGGCAATAGAAACTTATACTTGATTGTGATCTTGTTTATTGCCCTAGAATCTGTACACATCCTCCATTCTCCATTCTTTTTTGGTGCTAATACCGCTGGTACAGCACAGGGACTCAGACTCTCATGGATCAATCCTTTCTGTAATAGTTCATGTACTTGTCTGTGATGGAATATGGATGAAGTGACTGAGAGGGGGGGGTGAATCAGTCAACCATAAAAACACTTCCAAATAATTCTTTGCAGATCCCTTAAGATATCTTAACAATGTTATTTGTTTTAGCACTCGGTAAATAGATTGCAGTAACTTTTGAAGATGCAGAAAGTATTAGCAAAATTATCTTTGTATATTCATCAGCACATGTATATGATTGAGAAAGAAATTAAGAACACAAGAAACACAAGATTTAAAATGGAAACCCAATATGGGAAAAACCACCAATGTATCTAGATATTAATTTTCACTTTTCTGAAGTGATGCCCGGTTAGAAGCCAACCCGGTAAAAGGTTACAAAACACACTGTTAGGTGTGACCTTGTTAGAGGATTTAAAACACCCTGCTAGGAGTGGCCTGGTAAGAGGTCTTGAAAACAATTCAATAGAATTTTCACCTTGTTAGAGGATTTACATTATGGTTGTTAAACCAACTCGGTTAAGAGATTTTAGAATTCACTGTTACAATGATAAGAAGGTAACAATGAAAAAGTGACCTGTATAATAATGCAATTGTCTTGCTGATTACAGATCTCTGTTCTACATAAGTCTGATCCTTTCTGATCGAATAAATCTCTGCTGCTCCTCAAGGATATCTGAACATCCTTTACAAATTCGCATATACCTTTCCTTCTTTTCTTCTGTAAATCTTCTGCTGTGTATATATTATTTTCACATTCGACCTTTTATTTATATGATTTTGGATTAGTCAAATTGACATTATTTAGTATAACAGTCGGCTGAATTAAGTAAACTCTATTTGCAAAAATCCTTCAGGGGCCGACAGTGCTCGGTGACCATAACTTTCTATAATCTTTCGGAGACCGAGGGAACTCGTTAAACACCGATAATCTTTTTCCTTCGATAACTGACTGAACTCCGTAAACAGTAAACTTTCTTCGATAACCGACTGAACTCGGTAAACACTATCTTTTCTTCGATGACCGACTGAACTCGGTAAACACTAACTTTTTTTTTCGATGACCGACTGAACTCGGTAAACACTAAACTTTCTTCGATAACCGAGTGGACTCGGTAAGCACTAATATTCCTGTCTGGCAGACCGACTGAGCTCGGTAGAAGCTGATTGCTACGGGCTATGACATTGTGTGACATCAAAGACAATACATAATTGAGTAGCAATTTCCTTCAGACAATTATTTCCAACAATCTCCCTCTTTGGCATTGATGGCAACACAATATGTCATAGCATAAGAAATTTGAAAGAGTTAGCTCGGTTTAGATTCAAATCTCCCTCTGTCAGCAAACTTCCTTTATCCTGAAAATTCTTCCTTCTAACTATTGAAAATTTCTTGAAGTAATAGCAAAGATATAGCAAACACTCCCTCTTTGACAACACATGCCAAAGACAATTCACATATTACCGGTGAAAATTAATGTACCTCAAGTACTGATTCATATGCAATGATTCCTTGAATATGCTACATCAACAGGTTGATTTTCAATCATGTTCTGGTTGATGCATCACTAAAACTGCATTTAGTGAGCCTCGGATAGGGAAATGACCCCTAACTTACCTCTTAGATACACAAATGCATCCTTAGGTAATGGTTTGATAAAAATGTCTGCAATCTATTCTTTTGTATGAATATATTCTAATCTGATTTCTTTGTCATGCACCAATTCTCTGACAAAGTGATATTTAATGGCAATGTGCTTAGTTTTGGAATGCATCACTGGATTCTTAGAAATGTTTATTGCACTGGTATTGTCACAAAATATAACAACTGGTTCTTTGATTTCAACCTTCATACCTTCTAATAGCTGTTTAAACCAAACAATATTTGAATAGTTTACTGCAGCAGCAACATATTCTGCTTCGGCTGTGGATTGAGATGTACAATTCTACTTTTTACTAGTCCAGGATACCAGTCTTTTTCCAAGAAAAAATGCTCCACCACTTGTGCTTTTTCTATCATCAATGTTTCCTGCCCAATCAGCATCAGTAAACACTTTCAAGTCTAGATTGCCTCCAAATTTATACCACAAACCATATTCTTCAGTTCCTCTTAAGTATCTTAAGATTCTTTTGATTGCCATCATGTGATTTTCCTTAGGTTTTGCTGAGAATCTAGCTACTATACCGACTGCTAAGGCAATATCAGGTCTTGTATGTACTACATACTGCAATTTTCCAATCATAGATCGGTATAGGGTCTGATCAACTTCTTTTGAATCATTATTTTTGGTAAGTTTCAGTCCAGTACACATGGGTGTACCAACTGGTTTTGAATCTTCCATACCAAACTTCTTAAGTATCTCCTTAATGTATTTGGATTGAGTAATGTATATACCATTCTTGCTTTGCTGAATTTGAAGACCAACAAAGAATTTTATTAAACCAAACATAGACATTTCAAATTCTCTGTTCATTTGCTCTGAAAATTCTTTGCACTGATCCTCATTCCCTGTAAATATAGTATCATCCACAAATATTTTTGCCAATACAATTTTGTCATCCGGTCCTTCTTTGATATACAGATTACTGTTATCATTAGCTCTGTTGAAATTAATCTGGATCAAATAGTTATGGAGTCTTTCATACCATGCTCTAGGAGCTTGTTTTAAACCATACAATGCTTTGTGTAACCTGCAGACCATGTCCCTTTTATCTGGATCAACAAAACCTTCAGGTTGTTCAATGTAGACTTCTTCATCAAGAATTCCATTGAGAAATGTAGATTTTATATCCATCTGATATACCTTAAATCCTTTGTGTGCTGCATAAGCAAGTAGAGTTCTTACACCTTCTAATCTTGCAACAGGAGAAAAAGTTTCTCCATAATCTATACCTTCTTCTTGAGAATAACCTTTACATACCAGTCTAGCTTTTTTTCTAGATACTTGACCATCTTCATTCAGTTTATTTCTGAATACCCATTTTGTTCCAATTACATTCTTATCTTTAGGTCTAGGTACAAGAGTCCAAGTTTTGTTCTTTTGTATTTGTTCTAATTCTTCATTCATTGCTTCAATCCAACTTTCATTTTCCAATGCATCTTTGATATTTCTAGGTTCAAAATCAGTAAGTAGACATGTACCTTTTAGCTTGCTTCTTGTCATAGTACCATCTGATTTGTTTCCAATGATTTGATCTGGTGTATGATGTCTTCTGATATATTTGGCTAGTATAGGTTCCTTGCCTTTTGAATGATTCATGCTGTTGTCTTCTAGGGTCTCTTCTTCAGGTTGCTCGGGCTCGGTAGATATTTGCTCGGTAACTTCAGGCTGAGACTCGGTCTGAATTTCTTCTTGTGACTCGGTTTGAACTTCTTCCTGTGACTCGGTAACTGTGCTCGGCTCGGTAGATATAGCTTCCTTATTGATAGTTGTGTCTGTCAATGTTTCAGGTTCAATGTAAACGAATCTTCTGTAGTTCTCAGGTTCCCTTTTGCTTTCTTCCTCAGTCTTTTCTGCAAACTCATCAAATTTTACATGTATACTTTCTATGACTTTGTGAGTAGATAAGTTCAAACATTTGTATGCCTTGCTTTTGCTAGAATATCCTAGGAATATTCCTTCATCACTTTTCACATCAAATTTATTTCTTCTGGATTCTTTTAAGATATAACACTTGCTACCAAATATTTTCATGTAACTTACATTAGGTTTATAGCCATACCATAATTCATAGGGAGTTTTGAATGTGTCTTTCTTCAGTTGTACTCGGTTCAAGGTATGAACTGCAGTGCTGATAGCTTCCTTCCAGTACTTTATAGCGATGTTCTTTTCTATCATTAGAGTCCTTGCACAATCCACAATAGATCTGTTTCTTCTTTCTGCTATTCCATTCTGCTCAGGAGTTCTAGGAGCTGATACCTATCTTTTGATTCCTCTTTCAATGCAGAAGTTGTTAAAATCATGGGAGATGAATTCACCACCTCTGTCTGATCTTAAGCATTTCAATCTTTTCCCTGTTTCTTTTTCTACTCTTGCTAAGTACCATTTGAACTTTTCAAATGCTTCTGATTTTTCTCTTAAATACATAACAGTCATCATTCTAGAATAATCATCAACGAAAAGAATAAAGAATTTATCTCCAGTATAGCTTTGTATTCCAATAGGTCCACATAAATCAGTATGCACAATTTTCAAAATTTCTTTAGACTGATAGTTCTTACTCTTGAAACTAGTTTTACTCATTTTGCCAATCTGACAATTCTTACATAGACCAGTGTCAGGTTTCTTCAAAGTAGGAATGCCTCTAACCTTCTTGAATTTGCTTATTTTTATCATGTTATCAAAATTCACATGACATAACCTTTTGTGCCATAGCCAACTTTCTTCTATTTGAGCAATAAAGCATGAATATTCATTGAGATCAAGATAAAATAAGTTACGTTTTGTTTGTTTGCCTGATCCAATGAGTTTTCCTTTTCCATCCAGCAGTCTTTCTTGACCATTCATGAATTCAACCTTGAAACCAGTGTTGATTAGCTGTGCTACACTTAGAAGATTATGTTTTAGTCCTTCAACCCGGTAAGCATTATCACATATGAGTTCTTTAGTTAATGAGATTCTTCCTTTTCCTTTTATACAACAAGGTTCATTGTTTCCAAATCTTACATTACCATTGTCACAGTCTTCTAGATATTCAAATTTTGTCTTGTCACCAATCATGTGGTGTGAACATCCGCTGTCTATTATCCATATATCATCTTTTCTTATATGAGAAATAAGTGCCATCTTATCTTCATCATCGTCAGATTCATCTTTTATAGCAATAAAGACAATTTCTTTTTCACTATCATCAGAATCTTTAGCCATAAAACATGATTTCTTACCTTTATCCTTGTATGATTTGAAATTCTTTTTGCCATAGTACTTGTGACTTCTCTTCTCTTCCTTGACTTGCTTGTTTGGGCACCTAGCTGCAATATGTCCAATTTCTTCACATGAAAAATAGATTAAAAGAGTTTTACCTTTATACTTACCTTTCTCTCTAGAGTACTTCTTTGCAAGTAATGCTTCTACAATTTCAAGATCACTATCAGAACTTTCTTCTGATTCTTCTTCACTTTCTGACTGAACTTCTTTAATTTTCTTGTTCTTCTTTAGTGAAACCTTGGCCTCAAATGCTGATTCAATATTTTTGGAACTAGGAACATAGTTGTCATAGTTGTCTAATTCAAAATCTGTCAATCTTCCAACTAAAGCATCCAAAGTTATACTGTGGTTTGCTTCACATCTTCTTTCTTGAATAGCTGATACTCTTATTGCATAGATAGGGAGTAGTGTTCTGAGTACCTTACTTATAACAGTCTCATCTGAGATTGTTCCTCCAGAAGCTCTAATTGCACTTACACTTGCTTTGATTCTTTCAACATATTTTGCAATGTTTTCATCTTCCTTCATATTCATCTTGTCAAACTGTCCTCTTAGGCTTTCTGCTTTGGCTCTTTTCACATTTGCATCACCACCATATATTTTCTTCAGTGCCACCCACATTTCATATGCAGTGGTGCAGTCTTTAATATCATCAAATTCTTCATAGCTACGAGCAGATGCAATGTCTATCATCATGGTGTTGTGAGTCTTTTTATCTGCAATGTCTTCAACAATTAATGCACCATTAGGAATTGTGTACTCTTCATCAATGTATTTGCATCCTGAATCACCAATGGAAGCCAGATGAAGTCGCATGAGACCTTGCCATGCTGAAAAGTTATCTCTGTTGAGCTTTGGAATTTCCCTCTTGTAAGACATCCTGATCTTTAGCTTAGGTCTTTGAAACCCTTCCTGCAAGCACCAAAAGCTCTGATACCAATTGATGGAATATGGATGAAGTGACTGAGAGGGGGGGGGTGAATCAGTCAACCATAAAAACACTTCCAAATAATTCTTTGTAGATCCCTTAAGATATCTTAACAATGTTATCTGTTTTAGCACTCGGTAAATAGATTGCAGTAACTTTTGAAGATGCAGAAAGTATTAGCAAAATTATCTTTGTATATTCATCAGCACATGTATATGATTGAGAAAGAAATTAAGAACACAAGAAACACAAGATTTAAAATGGAAACCCAATATGGGAAAAACCACCAATGTATCTAGATATTAATTTTCACTTTTCTGAAGTGATGCCCGGTTAGAAGCCAACCCGGTAAAAGGTTACAAAACACACTGTTAGGTGTGACCTTGTTAGAGGATTTAAAACACCCTGCTAGGAGTGGCCTGGTAAGAGGTCTTGAAAACAATTCAATGGAATTTTCACCTTGTTAGAGGATTTACATTATGGTTGTTAAACCAACTCGGTTAAGAGATTTTAGAATTCACTGTTACAATGATAAGAAGGTAACAATGAAAAAGTGACCTGTATAATAATGCAATTGTCTTGCTGATTACAGATCTCTGTTCTACATAAGTCTGATCCTTTCTGATCGAATAAATCTCTGCTGCTCCTCAAGGATATCTGAACATCCTTTACAAATTCGCATATACCTTTCCTTCTTTTCTTCTGTAAATCTTCTGCTGTGTATATATTATTTTCACATTCGACCTTTTATTTATATGATTTTGGATTAGTCAAATTGACATTATTTAGTATAACAGTCGGCTGAATTAAGTAAACTCTATTTGCAAAAATCCTTCAGGGGCCGACAGTGCTCGGTGACCATAACTTTCTATAATCTTTCGGAGACCGAGGGAACTCGGTAAACACCGATAATCTTTTTCCTTCGATAACTGACTGAACTCAGTAAACACTAAACTTTCTTCGATAACCGACTGAACTCGGTAAACACTATCTTTTCTTCGATGACCGACTGAACTCGGTAAACACTAACTTTTTTTTTCGATGACCGACTGAACTCGGTAAACACTAAACTTTCTTCGATAACCGAGTGGACTCGGTAAGCACTAATATTCCTGTCTGGCAGACCGACTGAGCTCGGTGGAAGCTGATTGCTACGGGCTATGACATTGTGTGACATCAAAGACAATACATAATTGAGTAGCAATTTCCTTCAGACAATTGTTTCCAACAGTCTGTTCAACTCCTCACTTTCTGCAGGTGTCATTCTGTGTGCTGCCTTATTCGGCAAACTCGCTCCTGGGATCAAGTCCATCTGATGACTGATCTTCATGACTGGTGGTAATCCATCAGGCACGTTATCGGATACAATATCCTGAAACTCATTCAACAAATCTTCAACTTCTACAGGAACATCTTCTACTTCCTCTTTACCAACTTTTGGAATTAAAGCAAAACATACATGCTCATGCCTCATACCATCTAGGAAATTTCTTCCATCAACAAAAGTTATCCTTGCATTACCACATACCTTTTCTTCAGTCTCCTTCAATGGTTTTAGCTTATGTCGCACTCCATCCTTTGTCAGGGAATAGGTATTCGCACGACCATCATGTACAGCACATCTGTCAAACTGCCATGGTCTACCCAACAACATATGACATGCATCCATAGATATGATATCACACAATACCTCATCTTGGTATCTGCCAATCTTGAACTTCACTAGGCATTGTTCATTGACCATGACCTTGTGGTCATCCTGTACCCAGGCAATCCGATATGGATGTGGGTGTTTCTGTCTCTTGAGCTTCAACTTTGTCACCATCTCTTCTGACACCAAATTTTCAGTGCTTCCACTATCAATAATCACATCACAACATTTACCTTCACACTTGCACCTGGTGCGAAACAGGTTCCTCCTTTGCTCAGGTTCATTCTCACCACTCAACAAGACTCTTCTATTAATCAACGTTTCTCCTCTTTCAACATCTTCAGAATTTGATGATCTGGCATCTTCATCTACATGTGCAACTCTGGCCTGGCCTTCATTTCTCTTGTCCATTCTGCCTTGGTGTTGAGGACATTCAAATGCCCTATGACCTTCTTCTCCACAGTGAAAACATGTTCCAGGGAAGCCACCTCTTCCAGATCCTTGTCCTCTTCCTCTTCCTCTCTGATCTCTATTAGTCTGATCCTGGAAGCGATTGGAATTATTTCCTCACTGATTTTGACTACTACTAGCCTCATCCTTCTTTTTCGGATCTTCATTTCGGCCACCATATGACCGTCCACCAGATCGTCCACCGCGATCTCTTCCGTTTTGTCTGCTCTCGAACTTCTTGTTCAGCTTTTCCTCTACTTTTAGGGCAAATTGGTATGCCTCCTCAATACTGTTCATTCGAACCAGATTCAACTCTTCCTGAATGCTTGGCCTTAACCCATTAAGGTATCGGGCAACTTTCTCCTTATCAGCTTCGACATGGCCTGTTCTGATGAGGAGTCGATAGAACTCCTCTGTATACTCCTGAACAGATTTTCCTGCTTGCTTCAAACTTTGCATTTTCTTCAGTAGGTCAAGCTCATAATCAACAGGAATGAACTGTCGCTTCAATTTTTCCACCATCTGATCCCATCTTGTGATTTTATCTTTTCCTCTTCTATTTCGCTCCAATTAAATTTCTTGCCACCAGATCTTCGCATGACCTTTCAGTCTGGCCTTCGCAAATTTGACCCTATCAGGATCCTCAACATCTTCATACTCAAAATACTCCTCACATTCATTGATCCAGTCGATCAATTCCTCTGGGTTAAGATTTCCAGAAAATGTAGGAACCTCAATCTTAGGTCTTTTCCCAATCTTGGAAATCACCTGAAAAAGTCTTTCTTCCTCTTGGTTCACAATTTCAGCTTCTCCTTCTTGATATTCTTCTTCGGCTTCATCCTCGCTTTCATCTCTGACATTAAGATTCATTCCTCTGTGAATCTCTTCTTGCAATGCTCGCACTTGTCTTTGCAGCTCTCTAACCTCAGGTGTTACAACACCAGCTCTTCCGCCACATTCCCTTCGTGGAGGTATTTTCGCGATGCGCACTGAAACCCTAGCCACGGTCCTGGTGCAAACTGCCTCACAGTCGGTGATCTGTTTACACACTCAAGAAATTCTGCTCTGATACCACTTGATGAAGGGTGCTCCCCTTAATACCACAAACACATAACAGAAAAAGAGAAACAACAACAATAATATGCAAGAACAGAAAAATTGGCTTCTTATTATCTCCACAAATGTGGAATTACAAACTTTCAGAATTACAATATGCAAAGCCACATGGGCATTCCCTTACAATATTCTGTAGGACAAAGCCTCGAACTATTACCCAGAACTATTCTGAACTGCCTAAGACAATAATACAGCCTTCCTTATGTAGGCAATTATCCACCACCTGGGAAGGTTCCAGAATTTTAGCCGATAAGGCTGACCAAACTTAGAATTATTTTATTTTACATTTTATTACATCATAGTCGGCTCAAGATAACCTTTGAAATCCGAATAGAAATTTTGAAGAAAATTATTTTTCGCCATTTCAAGTGGCCCAACTTTCGAAGACCATAAGTCATCACCAGTTGACCCAATCGGCTATTATAACCCCATTTCAGAAATGCCACGAAGCGCTCTACAGGCTTGACTGGCGCAAGCACTTGTCACCCAAATTTTTGACCTCATCCGGGGCCTCTAAAACCTTCAAAATTGAGTTCAAAGTTTCTGTACCCTGCTGCCAATACCGAAAATCTTCAATATCTTCCAATATACACTTGATCTGGCAATGAAACTTTACTGGAAGACTTACATGACCAAAATGAACCTCCAAGAAAGAAATTAGATCATTATGAGCACATGCAAAAATTACCAAAAATAGTAACTTTCTATAAATAGCAGCTCTGCACTAAAATAGCCCTTATTGAATATAAAAATAGAAATATTTTTGGGTGATGCAAGATTGCTCTTACACCCAGGATGCTCCTGCATCACATATTAAACTTTTCAACATTTCCTTCATATACTTTGACTGAGATAAAAACAATCTATTTTCAATTTGAGATGTTTGCAACCCAAGAAAGAAGTTCAGCTCTCCTAAAAGAGACATTTCAAATTCAGACTCCATGATAGTAGAAAATTGTTTGGATAGTTCATCATTATTTGAGCCAAAAATGATATCATCAATATAGATTTCAAGTACAAGGATATCATCTCCTACAACCTTTGTACATAGAGTGATATCTACCCCATGTCGTGTAAAGCCATTTTTAATCAAATGTGTGTCAAGACAAGAATACTAAGCTCTAGGAGCTTGTTTTAAATCATATAATTGTGCCTTTTTAAGAAGGTGTAAAAAATTTGGTTTATGAGAAGACTCAAAGCCTTCAAGTTTTTCCATATATACTTCCTTCTGAAGATATCTATTAAGGAATGTTGTTTTAACATCCATTTCATAAATAATAATTTTTTTATAACTAGTATATGCTAAGAATATTTTAATAGACTCCATTCTTGCTACTACTGC
Source organism: Chamaecyparis obtusa (assembly GCA_027943335.1). Lineage (NCBI taxonomy): Eukaryota > Viridiplantae > Streptophyta > Pinopsida > Cupressales > Cupressaceae > Chamaecyparis > Chamaecyparis obtusa. Next base: position 405,804 of record BSBK01001361.1, on the reverse strand, counting down.
AAAGGTTTCACCAAAATCTATATCCTCATGTTGAGCATAACCTTTACAAACAAATCTAGCCTTATTCCTTACCACTTTACCTGTTTCATCAAGTTTATTTCGAAAGACCCATTTACCTCCTATGACATTTTTATCAAGTATAGGCACTAATTCCCATGTTTTATTTTTCTCAATCTGATTTATTTCATCTTGCATTTCTTTTAACCGACATAAATCATTTATTATTGAGCCACAGTTTTAGGTTCAAATTTTGATATTGAACAATAATATTTAGCAATTTGTGCTTGTTCTTCATGTCTTGCTTTCCTTCTTGTAAAAATAAATGCCTCTTTATCCCCTATTACCAAGGATTCAAGATGCCTATTTTCAATGATCCTATAAGGTGTTTTCAAGTCAGTGTCCACCTTGGTATTTGGCAAAATTTCTTGCTCATTACAATCTAGTGTTGTTGTGTGTGATTCAACAACATCAAAATTTTTGAACATCAAAAACTTGTCCAAAACCTGAAGTGGATGCTTCTTCAACATTCTTTTTATTCAAACATAATTAGATAACTAATTACTAATATAATTAAGTTAATCTAACAATTACTAATCTAATTAGTTCAAACATAATTAGTGAACATAATTAGATAACATAATTAGTGAACATAATTAGATAATTAGATCTAACTTAACTAACAATTACTAATCTAATTAGTGAACATAATTAGATAACTAATGTTATTTCATCTTTTTAACTAACGTAAAATTAACTAATCTAACTAACATAATTAGATAACTAATCTAATTAGTGAACATAATTAGATAACTAATGTTATTGAACATCTTTAACTAACGTAAACATAATTAGATAACATAATTAAAGATAACTAATTACTAATCTAACCGACATAACTAACTAATCTAACTAAAATTTTAACATAATTAAAGTAAAACATATAATTAACTAAAGCATGATTACATACATACATACATAAAAACATATTTGCTATATATATGAGCTCAAACATGAAACTTCAAGCTAGATAGAGTTCAAATATGAAAGTACAAGAGCTACAAAAGGAAGTTTATTCAGAAGCTTATAGAGTTCTAAAGCTCCTGATACATATAGTCTGGATCATCTCTATCTTTTATTATCTCCAAAAGTTTTTCATGTTCTTCAATAGACAACCTCCACTTCTGAATTTTGACACCTCATTTTTTTGGCAATGCTTCGAATTGTAGCTTTGTTGCTATAACCAAGTGACTGTAATGTAGAACTTTTTTGTCAGACATGTATTCAACAAATTGAACACCATTTTTGTTAACCTTTTTTTGCTGATAATAGGTTCCTTCAATAATAACTGAACCAGTTGGATATGTCTGTTCATCATCATCTACAATTTGTTCTGTCAACTTGTATTTTGCTTTCGTGCATCTTAGTAGATAATAATCTACACTTTCTATATTGTCAGGCTCCGCAACTACAGCAAAAATATCACCTAAATACAAATGGATTCTATTAAAATTAAACATCACTTAAATATGATAAATTAAAATTAAATAAAAGAATATGTATGTGCATGCACCTGTAACAACTAGATCAGAGACACGCTCATAATCAGCTGAATATATAGGATCATGAATGTTTATGTTAATGTCATCATCTTCATAAGGAGGCATTCTGATTAACTCCTTCATATCCCATCGTGAAACATATCCATTTGCAATATTCTCACATTGACTTAATGGATTTTCCTCAATGCAGTGAGCACAAAAACATGATTTTTCTCTAACTTGAATCAAAATAGGCTTGTGTTGTCCTGTAGTGATCAATTGATGTAAACTTCTAATACCAACAATTCTTTGACAATTTTAAGGATTAGATCGGTCTATATCTGTTACAAATATGAAATAAAAGTTGTACATTTTTAAATCAATTCAATTGTGAAAAGATTGACATGAACACAAAATTAAAATTTTATGTAACAAAATATAAATTACCTTTCACTTCCCAAAAATAACGTTTGTTGTATTTGGTGTCCCGAGGAGCAAAATGACTTTGACACCATTCAATAATTTTCTTTGAATTGTCTATCATGTTACCTATGTATATTTTTGAATTATCAGTTTAAAAAAAATACATCTAAGCTAAAATTTTAAATTATTTGAAATTCATATATATATATAAAACTATTGAACATCATGTGTACCTGCAAGTTCATGTTGGCGAAGTGCACACTTCACACATGCTCCTGCTCCATCGTGCTCTCCTTTTCCATGTCCACTTTCAAAGAAGTTCCACAAAAATTTAACATTACGTCTAGCATGTTGCATGGCTAGCCAATTAAAGGCTTTTGCAGATTTAAATTGTCCTGCAAAATTAAGTTGCACATGTGCATACATACATGTCATCTTTTAATGATTTAAAAAAAAATGAAATGAAAATAAAAATAAATTGAAGTATCAATACACATACTTGCACAACCATCAGACCAAATCCAATGTTGCGAAGCCTTTATCCCCCAATTTGCAATGTCTTCAAAAAACATTGCAAAACAATGAGCCACATAGCTCCTATCATGAACCTTATCATTACTGATATAGAAATGAACCTCCTTGATGATAATGCATTCATTTGGATCGGGACTTTGTACCTCATTCAAATCATATTGTGCATGTCTATAGGTCACTTGCACAAATATTGCAACCTGATCAGAATGATAATATTGAGCTTGAAGCTCTTTTTGAGGGGAAAATATATAGTTCTCAGCAAAATCTACAATTGAAAGAATACAACCAGGTGGAAAACAATCTTTCGAATCACAAAACTGTTTAGCTTGCCATCGTGCACCATGACAATGCTGGATATGTGGATAAATGAGAGTACGAAATCTGGTCATAAACTCAAGGTAGGGAAATTCACTCTCCTTCAAAATAATTTTTTTGGATTCATCTCCGCTCCTTGTTTGATATGTCTCATATTCAAATCTTTTCCACAAAACTAGTGTTGAAACATTAATATTGTCAATTTGCAATGGAAATTTATGCAAATCTCCACAATCACTGCATGCATTCTTTATGCACTATACTTTGAACTCATCTGAATCTTCTAATTTATCACATAAAATAGATTTCACAAATTGTGTCATACTTCCAGGGATGACCATATTTGAATCAAGAACTGCCATAAATTTTTTATATGATTGCAGGTATAGATGAAACTCAACATGATTTCGACAACAACAAGTTTCACGAACCTTATTTATGCATACAAAGCAAGGGCGCAACCTCTCAAACATTCTTTGACATATTTTCACATCTGAAAATTCTTTCTTGAATTCTTCAAATAATTCACTTTGTGTAAATCTATAAAATGTTTTGGATGTGCAATTTTCATACCAGTCTCTTCATCTTTCATCTGTATTGTATCTCTTCTATTAGAAGAAACACGAGAGTGAGCGGTCCAATATTTAATGACTAGTTTTTTTACATCTTCAGAAATTGTCTTTTCGAGGAAGCCTACAAATACTTACCCAATTGTGTTCAATGTTTTCATCTAACATATTTCTCTTCCTGATATATCTTTGAATAGTTTTTCTAGATACATTCAGTAAATCAGAAATTGCATTCACTTGCTTTCTCTATGTCAACCTCGTACTAGATAAAGTAGTCATAATTGCTCTACGTACAACACTTAAATCAACTCCTCGACTTGAGTTATTAATGCTATTCTATGCATCTTGCAAATTTTGAACTATTGTTCGATTTACATTGTCTCTTGAGTTTTTCTTGTTGTCAACACCCAACAACTCCAAAACAGGAGTCATTTCTTTTTTCCTGAATAACTTAACAAATAATTGAGCTCTTCCAACCATACTTTTATTTTCAAAGTATTCATCCCAAAGTTTTTTGCAATGATTTTTAATTGTACTTTCAGATAACATTTCTTCTAATAAAAGTTGACTGAAAAGTGAATCCTCATTCATCTCATTCAAATTGCCCATGCCAAAAGATATATTTCCACCTCTGGAACTACCAATTTGTTCCCCTGTTTCAGTTGCATCTTCTTGAATATCAATAGGTTCTTGCTGATCTTCTTGAACTTCAATAGGTTGATTTTGATTATCTATTTTCTGATATTTTTTGTCATCCTTTGTTCGATCATATTTTTTGATTCTCTTTCTTTTATTCCCCATTTGCAAAACTGTTCATATTCAAGTTTTCCAAAGCTTTCACAATTCTTCAATTCAATATCAGAGCTAAAATCTGTAAACCTGTATATCAAATACTGACCAAAATCCTGTTAACAAAAAAAATTGAATAAAATTAAAGTCATAAAAATCATTAATAAATATAAATCTACAATAAATTTCACATGCAATACCTAAATATCAAATAAAAAGCATTAATAAATTAAAAAAAAACTATTAAAAAACACTTAATTTAAAATAAAAACTATTTAAATCTTACAAATAAAATTAAAATAATTGTTAAACAAAAAAAATTGAATAAAATTAAAGTCATAAAAATCATTAATAAATATAAATCTACAATAAATTTCACATGCAATACCTAAATATCAAATAAAAAAATTAATAAATTAAAAAAAATATTAAAAAACACTTAATTTAAAATAAAAACTATTTAAATCTTACAAATAAAATTAAAATAATTTATAAATCTCAAAAAACTTTTTAAAAAAAAATAATTTTATATAAAAAACTAAAAAATATCGATTTTATTAAAAAAGGCGGGTAAAATTAAAATTTAGGCGCTTAGCTCACATGTGACCGGGTTTGGTCGCGAAACCGTCCGTTGGTTCGGCCGAACTTAAGAGGTTCGGCCGAACCCTGTTAGGCCGAACCATGCTCGACCGAACCTTGTTCGGCCGAACCTGTCAATGTGGCCTCCCACATGGCAGCCAAGTAAGGAAAAATTGGGATGACTCAGAAGTTCTCACTTTTGGGCTTCGATTCTCTATCAAAATTTACCTTTCTTTAAAATCTAAAAATAGTGTTTTCTAGAGCTCGGAGTCAGGATTATAATCATATAATTTTTATCATGTTTTGATTCCATATAATATATTATAAATTGAAATTACTTCAAGTAGGTATTTTAACATTTAAGAACACATTCATTCAAAAAATATTAAAAATATCAAATCATGTCAGAAAAATTAAAACTTTATATTTAACACTAGAGGAGAGAGTCCTCTTCAATAATATGTAATTTTTTTTTAAAATGGTGTAGATTTGATAGGAAAAAGTTAACGCGGACTAAAAACTATTGATTTCGGGTAACACCGACTTTGGATAGTTATAACAGACAAAATATATACTAAAATGAAATCTTTTTTTTTTTATGCACTAGCTATATATGTCATCTAAAACATATTATGAAATCGGAGTAAAAAAATATTATTTGCTTAAAATTTGATAATGCGGACTAGACCCTAGATTTTCAGCATATTTCAGCAATAAAAAAATGGACTTCAAAAATTAAAAAACTATGTCAAATTTTGTTCAAATTTTTTTAATAAAATTATACGTATAAACTTCATCAAATTTTACACATTTCATTAGTTTACATCATCTTTAAATTCTAAACACAAATGCCACTTTTATATCGTCAAAGTTTAAAAATTTGTATGTTGTTGTCCATTTCCTTTATAAAAGTGACACAGGTTTGTACTTTTACCCACATGTATTGTGGAGAATGTTGGTTTAGGGCTTCTATTAGGTGCATTGTTAAAACCCCTTTCCTATACCATCATACTTTCTCACCTTACAAAACTATATAGTTCATTTTGGTGTTTGCATACCATGTTTGTGTCATTAGTTAATGAAAATCCATCTGGTTTTTCAATGTAGATCTCTTCGATTCTAGAATAATATTCAAGAATTTTGATTTCACATCCATTTGATAGACTTTGAATTTATTGAATGTAGTATGAGAAAGTAGTATCCTGACGCCTTCCAATCTTTCTATTGGAGAAAATGTCTCACCATAATCTAGACCTTCTTGTGCATAACCTTTACAGAAAAGTCTTTCTTTTTTTCTAATCACTTCACCATCCTCATTTATTTTTTTCCTAAAAATCCATTTTGTACCTATCACATTTTTGTCTTTAGGACTTGGCACAATAGTCCAAGCTTCATTCTTCACAATCTAATCCGATCCTTCATGCATTACTCTCACTGAAACATCATCTTTAACTGCTTCCTTTACTGTTATGGGCTCAAATTTTGATATTAGATATGTATTTTCTCCTAACTTTACTTCTTTTCAACACACTTGAATTCTTATCACCAATTATTTGATCAGAACAATTATTTATTTTCACATACCTTGGGATTACTGGTTCAATCCTAGGAACTTCTCCTTCTACCGGTTGCACTACTTCTTCTTAATTCTTCTTCTCTACCAATCTAGGCTCTTCTGATTTAATAAATTATATTACCTGACCATCTTCTATCTCCTTTTTACTTGTTTCCTCAAATTTCTTAGGAAATTCATCAATCTTAATATTAACACTTTCAATCATTTTATTAGTCTTTTTACTAAAAAAAATTTAAGCCCTGTTCTTAGTTGAATAACCCAAAAATGTGCCTTCATCACTTTTTGGATTAAATTTTCTAAAAATTTCATCTATTTTTATAAATAACATTTACTTCCAAAAACTTTAAAATATTTTACACTGGGAGAACAATCGCACCATAATTCATAGGTTATTTTATCGGTTCCCTTCTTCACTTGCACCCAGTTCAAAGTATAAATAGTAGTACCAATTTCTTCTCTCTAGTAGGTCTTCAATACATCTCCTTGTATCAACATAGTACTTGCAACATCAACAATTATTCTATTCTTTCTCTCTACAACACCATTTTGTTGAAGAGTTCATAGAGTAGATGTCTATCTAATTATATCATTTTCTTCATAATACTTAATGAACTCATCTGATGTGAACTCACCTCTTCTATATGATCTTAATCACTTTAGACCTTTTCCTAATTCCTTCTCCACCAATACTATCAAAGCCTTAAACTTACTAAATGCATCAGATTTATCCTTGAGAAATGGAACCTTCATCATTCTTGAATAATAATCATTAAATAAGATAAAATAGCTATCACATTTGTAACTCATTTATCTCATAGGACCACAAAAATCAGTATGAACTAAATCAAGTATATAATCTGATGAATATGGTTTTCTTTTGAAATATGTACTAGTTAACTTTCCAATTTGATACTCTTTACACATCAAATTGTCTAGTTTCAAAAGTTGTAGCAATCCTCTTACTGCATTAGTCTTGCTTACCTTCACCAAGCTATCAAAGTTGACATGGAAAAACCCTCTATGTGATAACCTTCTAGGCATCATTAAGCTAAAGGGTCATCTCACAGTCTCATAATAGATATACAAAATCAAGCATCGAAAGGAGCCACAAAAGGTCTGAATAGAGCATATAGAGAATAATTCACATCAATGATAAAGTAACATTCATAGATTCAAAAGTACAAACAAAAGGTACATATACAACACACAGAGTAAAGTGTAAAATCTTGTTTTACAAGGAAAAGAACTCCAAAGGAGAGGTCAGATGAAATGCTTACCTATTAACACACAATGATCTGTCACAATGTCTTTGAGGGTTTGCACATAATCTCTATTATGAGATGACATCAAAGCTTCATTTCAAAATTCAAACCCTAATGACTGTAGAAATGTCTGTAAAGGAAAAATGTGAAATGAGTGAGAATTAGGGTTCCAAATCCTTAATAAACTCATGGGTCAAGTTCTATGGACTTAACACTTTTGTATGAAGTGTATTTTTATTGAGTGCCCATGGGCCTTTATTTGTAGTATGGACTTATTTACAAATTTTCACAAATTTAATATTTAATTTATATTTAATAAAATATCTATCATTTTCTATTTATTAAATATAAAGAAAAGATTAAATATGTGAATTATATTATTATTGTTTTTTTTTGGTGAAATTTTTGATATTCATATTAATAAAACTAGTTTAAAAAGGGCTCTCGGAGAAAAGAACCAGTGAAGAAAAACTTCATTCGTTACCCATAATATAAAAAGTAGAAAGATCTACAAGTTTTTCTTATCTTCCTGACCCTATCCACAAAACCCATCAAAGACCTATTACATTTAGATAGAAATAACCATAAGCCCCATACCCCTACAAAAATAAAGGGACGGATATATGTAATAATCCAAACCCCCCTTTCTTTTCATTTTACAATAATACAAAATTCCAATATGCAGCCATGGCATATTGACAAAAATATGAGCAAATTAAGAGTTAAATCATCATAATGAGCCAAAAATTTAATAATCCCCCAGCATCTTTGGAAGAAGATAGTCTTTAATGTACTGAGACCAAAAGAGGAATCCTAGCAGAATGAAGGCCAAAGAGACCACAAGGATAGGGAACCCAAATGATCCAAATGAGAGCAAGAAATAACCTGTATCAAAATATGAGTAACCGAAGACCTGCGTAATAAGATAGTACAAAAAACCAAGAAAGAAAATCATCCCTGATAATGCATATTCTCATCCTAAAGATGAGGTGGATGAGAAAAGAACAAAGATCTCCAAAGCCTGTCAGCTTCAACATGAATAGAAAAAGAGGCCCTAGAATCACCAATTACACATTGACGAGGAGAAGAAAGTTCACCTCTAACCGGTTCTACTGGATTTAACAGCTCTGTTTCCATCAAAGGAAATGATGAAACACAGAGCCAAATTAGAGGCTCTTTCCTCTAATGTAGATGAGGTCAAGTGAGAGAAAATATTAGCATGAGCTACTGCATTAGAATGTGCCATAAGACCCAAGATAGCATATGTCTTGGCAAAAGTTTTCCCTCGATAACTGACGTCAATTGAATTCCTATTTAGAGTAATATCCAAAGGCATGATAGAGGAGGAGGATATGAAATCTTTAATTTCCCCAAAGATCGTAACCAACTTATTCAAATTTAACAGCAAATGTCATGGGAAAATATCACCAACACTTGCTTCCCCCTCCCAAAGATTATAACCTTCGATAGAAAGAAACAACTTATTATTTTGAAGAAACTTGCACCTAATTGTTGCATTCTCCACATGAAATAACAGAGACCAAGATTGTGAGAGGTCAAGAAAAATTGAGCAAAAGACAGATACAATTTGAGATGGGAATATAACTCTCTTAAATCACGGAGAGAGGATGGATTCCCCAATGAGCCGATGAATTCTCCTGCGACACTTCAGACAGTGAACACAAAACATAGAGTCTAAAAGATCATTAGTTATCTTATTGTCAAATAGAAGTTCAAAGCCATCATGAGTTAAAGAAACCCTCAAATTTAAAGGCCTAAATTCATCAAAAAATCTGGAGACATCCATAATAAAAAAAAATAGAGGTGGGCCGAAATTTCACCAAAAACAACACCAATACATAGTAGAAAGGGGCACAAATATATAGAGAAAAATACTAGATGAAAGAAGAGAATGAATCATAAATACTATTGAGATGGTGAATGATATAGAAAGCATGCCAATGTACAAGCTTATTAAGACACATAAATAAACAGATATTAGAGATCATAGGCATGTGAGGAGTTATGGCCATGAGATTGCCACAGAGACAACCATATTTTATATAATTATTATTATGCCTTATTAATATATTTAATATTTATTAAATAATGTGTTTCATATTATTTATCAAATATCAAATATATATTAAACCAATAATAATAATATGACTTGGTATTTTGAATATCTTGTGTGAGCTTAATATTGTAATTAACAAAATTTAAGTGTTAGCATTATAAAATTCTTAATTGTTATTTATTTTTAAATACAAGGAGATTGGGGATTAGCCTGACATGTGAAATTGGGCAACTTTGAGTATTTGGAGTTCTTTTTACATGGAGGGAGGCATTTTTTTAGTCTTGTGGTTCTATTATAGGCATAAGGGAGATTTCATTTTATTTAGCAGTGTTGGGCCAATTTGAGGCTATTTTTGGACATTTATCAAGTAGTTAGGCTCCAGTTGACTATTTAGTTCATGTACACATGAATTTTGTGTTGAGATTATGGAAAGGTGTGTTACTAAGAGGAGAAGGGTGAATCCATAATCTCAAAAAATAATTCAACTCAATCCTTATAACTATGTAATTCATTAATCGACTGACATGTTATCTTTTCATCCAATAATAACATTACTGAAAATAAGAAATGCTTCCTAATCTAACATGTTAACAACCATAAAACTTCATACATCATACACAAGTATTTTGGTATCACAAAAACCCTTGTAATAAGGTAAAGCTATGGTGGGGATGACACCCACAAAGCTTCACTAACTGCAGTAATAAAGTTTGTCAATTAAAGCTACAATGTTTGATCAATTATGATGATATTACCCTATTAGGAGTAACAATAAAGACTTGTAAGGATATACTTGGTTAAAGGATTTAAGAAACACAATTAAGTGTACACTCGGTTAAGAGATTTACAAAAAGACTTGTTAGGTTTACTCTATTAAGAGATTTAAGTTCTGTCACAATTGTTAGAAAGTAATAGTAGAAATGATTTGTATATAGAAACTAACTTTTCCTAATTTTAGATCTAATAAATACATAACTATTATCACCTTGTTGTGATATATCTCTTCTCTAAATTCTGCTTGGTAGCCTTATGATCTAATATTGATTCAATCCTTGAATGCTTTGTCAAATAACTCTAACTTCACAATTGTGTCTAATCTTTAGTTATCTATATATGCGGCTACTTCATGTGTGGTACCTGTCAAAATGACATCTTGATAGTTCTTATATCAAAATATTTTGACCTAATTAGGGTTATGGAATCATCTAGAAAACCTAAGATCTACAATCCAAATGAATAACCTAAAACATCATTACATAGGGATCATCAATCATTTAATAATTACATATGCATTTAATCTTTACCTAAATCTTTGTAAGCCATTTTCTAGCTCAATGTAAACCATATACATTGTATTATGTTTCATTACAAACTTCTATGTCATTCCTGGCTTACTCGGTATATACTGCATTCATCAATCAGTAATTACTGATGCTTGGTATATATGAATTCTCAATTATAACTGTACTCATTAATCATCTGACTCGGTATATGTGCTGGGTCAAAAATGTGTTCTGTTACTATTTCATTCTTCCTTATGCTATATTTGGTGTCTATGCTTAGTGTTGGATGCAGACCAGGTAAGGAGGATGCAATTAAGGATAGTCCAAACAAGAAGCCAAACACCACAATGCAGAATAACACAACAAAATAATATTTTCAACTAAATTTTCATTAACATGTCCAGCTATAAGGCCCTCCAAGTTAGGGCCAAATACAATCAAAAGTATTTATGCAATATTCTAGCCAGTCCATCCCTGAAACAATTAGAAACTGATGGAAACACTAAGGAAGACCTGAACTTGACCTCACAAGCCTCTAAGAAATCTCCTTGTCTCCAAGCATACAAACCACTAGCTTTGTTATTAAAAAACTATCAAATAACAATCTATTCTTCAAGATCTCATAGGATCCAAGTCTATCTTTCTATGTTCCCACTCTACTACTTATCTCGACTCCTAAACATCTACCCAAGAACTCCTTAAATACTAATCTTCAGCCACAAGTCGGATGGAAGAAACAATGAACTCCTAAGCCAAGTCGGCTTCTACTAAAAATAAATATTAAATGCAACAACAATCAGCTCTCAAATATCCTTACAAACATTTAATTCTCCATGTCAGCCTCTAGATCTACATAGGAGAATACAACAAAAGCTACCAACAATAAATGCACCAAGTCAGCCAACCAAATCTCCAAGAACTCCAATCAGTAAACCAGAACTATCAAGTGCTAGAGAAACAACCGAGCATCAATGAAACAACTGACCATGCCAATCATCACTGAGCAACACACGTATCACTGAGAAATCACATCGATCGAGCATGACAAGCATCATTGAGTACAAGTTCCACCGAGCACAAGAGGTTTCATTGAGTTCCTTCAGCGATCGAGCTTCCTTCAATAACTGAGACTGTCAGTTAAAGCTACAATTGAGTAACACAGAACCAAAACAACACACCACAATGGAGATTTTTCAAGTACCCTATAATTCCCCTGCATCAGACACCCCAGGTTCGAAAAGATGTTTTGATAGGCTGGAAGAACATCTTTTGGGATTCAGCACATAAACCTCAAACTAGCTCTTTACATATAAGCCCTTCAACTCTTCACCTTGCATACCTTTCCACTTATATTTCCTCTATCTTTTTAAGTCTTTCCTTGATAACATATAGGATTATTTTCCATACCGATCCATCCTTTTAGAATTTCTCAACTCATCTTGGCTACCAAAGCACAGGTTTCTCCTACCAAGTGTTGTATCTAGCAAAGGCATCAGGGAAAGCTTCATGTTATTCATCTCAACAGTAAATACATTCTTGACACAATCATACATAGATTTTAAATCATATTTCCAAGGTTTATCAAGAAATATATGACAAGTATTCATCTCCACAATGTCACACAACACTTGATCCTTATATTGGCCAATCTTAAAATCTGCAAAGATCTGCTCCCTCACTTCCAAACCATGAACATTTTGTAAACAACCAATCCTATAAGGATGAGGATGTCTCATTCTCTTCAAATGAAGTTTCTGAACCATGTCCTCAGCAACAAGGTTATCAGTACTACCATTATCAACAATTACATCAAAAAGATTATCTCCAGACTTGCACCAAGTTATGAACAAATTACTCCTTTGACAAGGTTCCTCCTTTGCACTGAGGAATATTCTCTAAACCAGCAAGTTTTCAGGTTTAGTTACATTCTAAATGTTATTATTTACCACATCAATCCTTCAATCACCAAATTTCTTCTATGTACACTCAAAAGATCGATATCCTTCTTCACCACAATTATAGCAAGTTCTCTTTAAGATAACCCTATCTATCTTTTTCGATTCCATAGGTTTTGGTTCATCTTCAACAGTCAATTTATCTTTCACCAAGTGATCAAGATTTTTCTTCCCTTGGGGATTACCATGTTGTCTCCTCTTCAACTTATCTTATGCCTTCAGGGAATATTGATAACCATCTTCAACTGAATCAATCTTTAGCATACCAAGCTCATCCTGAATATTGAATCTCAAACCATTCACATACCGGGCTACCTTTTCTTTACCAAGTTCTCTGTGTCCAGACCAAATAGTCAACTTATAGAGCTCCTCGATATAGTCTTCCACAGTCAAATCTTTGTGCTTCAGATTCTGCAACTTCTTAAACAAGTCAAACTCATAGTCAGCAAGTATGAACTTAGCTTTCAATTTGGTCACCATCAACCTCCACCAATTGATCTTCATTTCACCTTCATCGTCTCTATCTCTTTGTAATTATTTCCACCAAAGAGCAACCTATTATTTCAACTTAGTCTGTGCCAATCTTACTCTAAGAGGATCTTCAATTTCTTCAAAAACCCAAAGCAATAAATCACCAACCAAGGTCCTGGTGTAAACAGCCCCAACTTGGAGATCGGTTTACACACTCATGATCTTCAAGCTTAAATACCACCTGATGCAGAACATGTAAGGAGGATTCAATTAAGGATAGTCCAAACAAGAAGCCAAACACCACAATGCGGAATAACACAACAAGATAATATTTTCAATTGAATTTTCATTAATATGCCTGGCTGCAAGGCCTTCTGGGTGAGGGCCAAATACAATCAAAATTATTTAGGCAATCTTCAAGCTAGTCTAGCCCTGAAACAATCAGCAACTGATGGAAATGATGAACTACAACTGATTTAGAACCTAATTGAAGATCAGTGATTAGAGATCACCAAGTTGCTGATTAGATATGTAAGATGATTAAATCAATAATATGTTGTCATTGATATCAACTATTTTGATAGCACTTATCTTGTAAGTTACAATACCTAAACATTTGTAGAAAGGAGAAAAAGAGATGAAGAACATAAATATCTACATGAGAAAGATGTATGTGATAGATGAGGATAAGGAATACATTGGGTAACTTATTGATGAGTCTATGACCTTATGTTAATGACTTGATTATGTTGCATTCATCTATGATGAGGAAAAGAGCTGAAAGACACAAGGCAGTGTGGTTAGTTGATGAAGCATCATAGTATACACCGAGCAGTGTAGTGTATATCAAGCATAGTATAAACCGACCTTGTGTTCACTCACACATTTCTTTGTTAACCGAATAGAGAACAAAGGAACTGAATGATCAATTTAGTTGATAAGGATTGGTGAGATGTAAAGTGTATGATCACGAGGTTGGAGATAAAGTTTGTTACGAAGATCAATGAATAACAAAATTCAAGGAAGATCTAAAGGATGGAAACAAAATGTGTTACTAACACATCAGTCGAGGAAGGTTTAAGCAGCAAAATGGATGAAGGAGAATAAGTGACAAAATCTAATGGATGAGAAGAAAATGGTTTACATGTCTATTTAAGAGACTAGGGTTTCATTATGAAACTTATGCTGGAAGAAGGAGACTGTAAAATTATTGCATGAACAAGCTTCATGCATGCCTGATCAAAATGGTTAAGGAGAACCGAATTGCAAAGATTACCGAGCGTCAGATTGCTATTACCAAGAGATAGTAAGTCATTGATTATTGTTGAAACATAATTGATATATTGATCAGAGGAAATGATTGAGCATAATATAGATCTGAACATCTGCAATAGAAGTTGTATTGTAATCAAATCACCTACTGTTACAGTTTAACCATTGTAATCAAATAAATCTCTTAATTGAGTGGACTTGAAAGTCTTGTAATGTCATTCATAGAATGTACATTTGTTATCCTATCAACCCCTTAGTGAATGCTAGTTGGATGATAAATGTTGGTCTAAAATCCTCTAACAAGGTTACACCTTACAGTGTGTTTTGTAACCTTTAATAGGGTTGGGTCTTCACTGACCTCACTTCAGAAGAGTGAACAATTTTGGGTTGTTGGTCCCAAGTGGTTTTTCCCTTAGCAGGGTTTCCACATTAAATCTTTTGTGTTATGTGTTCATTGTGGTGATTGTTTGATTGTCATACTTTACATATTGCATATTGGATTTGATCGGTAATCATTATAAGTTATTGACTGGTAATCGGTAAAAGCATAGACAGTATAGTATTTTATCTTACTAAGCTAGAGAAGTTTAAGTAAATTATTTTTGGTTATACATTTTTAATTGGGACTATGGATAACTGATTCACCCTCCTCTCAGTTATTCCAACAAGAAACATTAAGGCATATTTGAACTTGAGCTCACAAGCCTCTAAGCAATCTCCTTGTCTCCAAGAATGCAAACCACTAGCTCTATTATTACAAAACTATTAGATAACAATCTGATCTTCAAGATCTCATAAGCTCCAAGTCTATCCTTCTATGTTCCCACTCTGCTACTTCTCCTAACTCTTAAACATCTACCCAAGCACTACTTAAATACTAATCTTCACCCACAAGTTGGATGGAAGAAATAATTAACTCCTAAGATAAGTCATCTTCTACTATAAACAAATATTAAATGTAACAATAGTCAGCTCTCAAATATCCTTACAAGATTAATTCTCCATATCAGCCTCTAGATCTACATAGGACAATACAACAAAAGCTACCAACAATAAATGCACCAAGTCGGCTAACCAAATCTCCAAGAACTCCAATCGGTAAACAAGAACTATTGAGCGCCAGAGAAACAATCGAGCATCAATGAAACAACTGACCATGCCAAGCATCACCGAGAAACACAGGAATCACCAAGAAAGAATGTTGACTGAGCACCACAAGCATCACCGAGTACAATTTCTACTAAGCGCAAGAGGTTTCACTGAGTTCCTTCAGCGATTGAGCTTCCTTCAATAACCAAGACTGTTGATTAAAGCTGCAACTGAGTAACACAAAACCAAAATAACACACCACCATGCAAATTTTTCGAGTACCCTAGGATGCCCCTACGTCAATGTGTTGACCGACTAGTCTATTAACTTCCTTTACCAACTTTATGTGTGACACTAATGACTTTATATAAACTAAAATTCTCCCCCTTTGATATTAGTGAAAAAAACACATATGTATGCCTCAATCAAAATTTAAAAACTTCAAAATTGTATACATTATAATTGTAGACTCCCCTATCTATACTCCTCCTATGTATATGCCTCGGTAAGTATACAAACCTTCTCCCTTGTAAGCATACATATCTTCCCCCCTTTTTTTAATAATGCCAAAACTTGTATATACTTATAGCTTATAAAAAATTTGATGGTTTTTCTTCAAGTTGGCTAAGAGATTTTCCCATTCCTCTTTCAAACTGTATAAGGTAATTTGTTCCAATCCAGCTTTTGCATGCATGTTGAATATATGATCTACTACATATAACTCAGGAGTAGCTACGATATCCTTAGCTTTCTATACATGCCTCAACATCACCTCAATGTGGAGTAATAAATTTTCTTGAAGCTCCCAATTGTTTGACCCTTCATCTTGTCCTCTTCTCTTTTGAGCTCATTTCTTAACCCATGTATATGCTTTATTTTTGCATAGTGTGATTTAAATGCATTGGGTTTTGTGAGTAGGCTTTTTGCACTCTTCTGTAAATCATCATTTAATTTCTTCAACTTTTATGTTATCTCTATAGTAAATGACTCCGTAGTGCAAAGCTTCTTCAAGGTGGTGAGTATCTACTAAATTAAAGTTTCAATTTTAGTTATAGTTTCAGATAAATTCACCTTATGAATGGCCACTGCTTGGCTTATTTTATTTTCTATCTTGAATTGAATCTTAGATTCATCTTTCTCTTCAATCTTCTATTCAACATTAATATTTGTAGAATTGATGTGCCCAGTAAGTGTTGCAAGCTGGTCAATGATGGGAGTTGCCTCATTAACATTAACATTAGGTACAACCTGCATTAAGATCTCTCTCACATCTTTGAACACCTTTTTATGCTTACTCTCTTGCCTCAACTTCTCCTGAGCTGCTTTCCTGGTGCATAATTCTCCATATCTCCAGAGAGCTTTAGGGTCTAAGGTTCTTGGGTCACATGAAGGTATCTTAATGACTTCATCTAAGGTGACCAAACCTTTACCATGTTTCTTCTTGTTTTTCTTCTCCTTCTTACTTGATGTGGGGGATTTCCCATATGGTACTAGAGCCTTCTACTCCAGATTTGATTGTGGTGGCTCAATGGAGACACTTTCCTTGTCTTTCCCTTTTATTATTCCCTCATTCTGAGGTCCTTGGGATTCTGGCCTTTTACCTATAGTAGAATCTTCTATATTTTTTTTAGTTTCTGTCCCTTTGTCTTCTATCTCTTTAGTTTTAGGCTCAGCGGTCTCCTTGTTTCCTTCTTCACCCTTCACATCAATAGTATCCATCTATTTCTCAGGTTTTTTCTCCTTGGATTTCTCTTGAGTAGCAGTATCTATGGATTGCACCAAAATAGGTAAGTTTCCTGGTATTTGTACTATAGTTGCCTTAATGGATTTGTCTTCCTTAGTGTTATCTATAGCAATAGTAACATCTTCATCTTCTTTTACTTCATCATCTAGATCACCTTCGATGATATCCTCAATTAACACTCTATCATTCTCGATAATGACTAACCACTCGGGAGTATCTTCTTTCTCTTTCTCATTGTAGCCAGCAAGATAGAAGTCTTCTAAATATGTTTCATCTTCTATATTCTTGGTGTCTGATATGTGGATAGGACCTTCAATTAGCCCCTGTGAAATAAGATCAACATCATCAAAGTGTACACTTTTGCCATGTCATGTGATACCTTTCTTGAGGATAACTACAGGTGCAGTTTGTTCCGCTTCAGCCTTGGACTTTGAAAAATGTATCCATTTTTCTTTACTTTCTTCATCTACTTCTTCAAGTTTTCCCTGCAGAATGTTTAGCGCTCTTCCTTTCATCAAATTTTTTTTGGCATATTGTTTCATCATATCCTCAACTTTTGTAACAAATAGGTTTGGCATTGCCAAAATTAGTGATCTTTCCCTCATCTTCTTCTTAGTATGGAAGGCATAGGTCCATCTTGTTGATACCTTATCATATAGCTCTTTTGGGATATAACTTGAAAATTCAACTAGTATTCGTTTATACTTAATCATCATGTTGATGATTGCTTCCTCCATTTTTTCCTCATCCTTGGTAGACATATGTACATGATGGGTTGTCCCACAATAGTGTATCCCACTTTTTGGCCAATTTTGGTCCACTGAGATCAACATTCTGGAAAAAACTTCACTTTCAAGCACCTATTGTCGCAAAACTATAATGAATTTGAAGATGATATAAACTATAGTCTTTTAGAATTTTCTTTCTAGTTTCTAAATATATTTTTATTAAAAAAATCAAAATTGATTTGAGTCTATTTTTTTCTCATTCGAAAAGTGGTTTTTGTGTAAAATCAACATTTTTAAGGAGTGATTGTAACCATGATTAGCATAATGTTTTTTTCAAAAATGATAACGATGTAATTATTTTGTTGTTATATTTTTAACTTCAATATCTAATGGATGGAATTGGTTTCTTTCATTTTGGTTCAATATTTCATACTTTATTAAGTTCTAAAGTGAGAGTAATTGTAATTTAGACATAGGTTCTTTTGGATTGCTCTAACATGATTTGTATATATCGAAATTCATTTTTTCTTTTTTTGATAGAAAGATAACACAAATACTCTTTTTCTACATATTTTTCATATTTTTTTTGTGTAAGTTACTATTTTTTCTTGAAGCATCGACGAGATAGGTTGTTGAATGACTGAACAACCTACATTTAATTAAATTTAATTTTGAAAGTAATAATGAACTCAATATGTATTAAAATTATAGTCATTAGAAAGCTTACTTGAAGTAGCATCATCTGGTATTTTTTATTTTATAAAATCATCTTGTGTGGTCTTTGTATTAGGCCTTGAAAGCCATCTTTTTTATTTTTCATCCTCAAAACAAATTTCAAATTTAGGGTCTTCAGGTAAAGACCCCATTCGCACAAAGCCATCCCAGAGGCTTCACGTGAAGACCCCTTGCAAAAAATCTAGTGGAAACAAGCCCCACCAAACTTTTACCCGACCTACTTCCCCCAAAGTCAGTCGGCTAATTATGGTAATTTTTTTTGGCATGGTATAAAATAATTTTATTTTTTTCATTTTTCATACTATTACAATCAACTTAATTCACACTTTTTACCATTGTTGTGATTTTTTGAAGGCATTTTCTTGGAGGATAATCGCTATAGGTATATCAAAGTCATTTTCGGAGGAGAATTTCTATTGGTGTTTTTATCATAGATATTTTTTTTAAGAGAAGAATTACTATTGCCAAATTTTTGGAAGACATTTTTTTGGACAAAAGAAATGGGGAACAATAAGGGAAGACAAAGTAAATCTGCAAAAAAAAGGTCACCTAGTACCGAAAAAAGAAATTGTGAATTTACATTGACATATTATTATAAAACCAAAGAAGGTATGGACCTATCTACCTCTAGTTTTGCATGCATAAATTTTATGGACCTATGCTCTATTTTATCTATTTTGATTCATTTTTGTGCATGTAGCTCGCAATCAACATTGTCAAGGTGAAGAAGAAGCTCAAGTAGAGAGAGAGAGAGGAGTTTGGTGAAAGAGTTGTAATGGGCACATGGGGAGAGACAAAGTTTTTAAATTTTCTAACATTTTCTAATAACTTTCTAATTTTTTCAAAGGTTTCAAATTTTTCTAAATTTTCCTAAAGTTTCAAGTTTTTGTAAATTTTCTTAAGGATTTAAACTTTTCTAAATTTTCTTAATTTGTTCTAAAATTTTCTAATAAAAATAATTTAAAACTAACATTTTAACATTACTAATTAAAAATAATTTAAAAAAAGCATTAAGACTACTAAAATTCTAAAATTTTCTAACATTTTATAGTATTTCTAGCATTTTATAGTATTTTCTAGCATTTTCCAATATTTTCTAACACTTTCTAGTATTTTCTAATATTTACTAACATAATTTTGTAACTTAAACCTAATTTTTAAAATTAAAAATTACCAAAAAAGAAATAACTATTTGAAATTGAAAATGAACTAAAATAATTTATAAACATATAATTTAAAAATAAAAAATAATTAAAAAAGAAAAAGAAAAATGTGTGTACTTGGAATATACAACGGTTGAAGGAGGTGGAATATAAGGCAAGGAAGATGAAGTCAACGAGGTCATCATGAAGTCGTTAGGGGGTTCACTCGAACACTAGGGTCTACTGCTCTCTATGAGTAGTAAATGTGAAAATGACACCTCCCTGCTGAAAATTTGTAGTAAATCTGACTTAAGGGGTCTTCGTGCGAAGGGGGTCTTTTCCTGAAGACTTGATGTAGGAGCATCCTGGATGTAAGAGCAATCTTGCATCACCCAAAAATATTTCTGTTTGCTTTTCAATAAGGGCTATCATGTACAGAGTTGCTATTTATGGAAACTTACTATTTTTAGTAAGTTGGTCATATGATTTCAAAATGTTTTGATTTCACAATTGGAGGTTCATCCTAGTCATTTCAGCCTACCAGTTGAGTTTCATTGCCACATCATTAGTATTGGTGAAGTTATTGAGGTTTTTGAGTATGAAATCTTTCAGGTCAATTTTGAAGGCCTTAGAGGCTTTGGATTGTGATCGATCCCTAGTTGACTAGTGCTAGTGCATGTCAGGTACTGTAGATCTCATCGTGGAATTTTCGAAAAGAGGTTACAATAGAAAAATAGAGCTACGGTTAAAAAGTTATGGCCTCCGGAAGTTGGGCTACCTAAAATCATATTTTGTATTTCTTTTGAGCCGACCTTATTGTAAAAATTGAGAAAATAAAATAGTTCTGTCTAATCGGCCTTAAGGGCTAAATTTCTGGAACCTTCTCGGGTGGTGGAAATTGCCTATATAAAGAAGGCCCGTAGTGTTGTCTAGGTAGTTCTGGGTGGTAGATCTAGGTAATAATTCAAGGCTTTGTCCTACAGAATATTGTAAGGGAATGCCCATGTGGCTTTGCATGTTGTAATTCTGAAAGTTTGTAATTCCACATTTGTGGAGATAATAAGAAGCCAATTTTTTGTTCTTGCATATTGTTGTTGTTTCTTTGTTTCTATTATGTGTTTGTGGTATTAAGGGGAGCACCTTTCATCAAGTGGTATCAGAGCAAGAGTTCCTAAGTGTGTAAATAGATCGCTGATTGTGAGGCAGTTTGCATCAAGACCATGGGTTAGGGTTTCTGTGTAAACAGATTGCCGACTATGAGGTAGTTTGCACTAGGATCGTGGTTAGGGTTTCAGCGCACATCACAAAAATGCCTCCACGAAAGGAACGTGGCGAAAGAGCTGGTGTTGTAACACCTGAGCTTAGAGCGCTCCAGAGACAAGTACAAGCATTGCAAGAAGAGATTTGCAGAGGATTGAATCTTAATGTCAGAGATGAAAGTGAGGATGAAGTAGAAGAAGAAGATCAAGAAGGAGAAGTCGAAGTTGTGAACCCGAAGGAAGAAAGACTTTTTCGGGCCATTTCCAAGATCGGGAAAAGACCTAAGATTGAGGTTCCGACATTTTTTTGGAAATCTTAACCCAGAGGAGTTGATCGACTGGATCAATGAATGTGAAGAATATTTTGAGTATGAAGATATTGAGGATCTTGATAGGGTCAAATTTGCAAAGGCCAAACTCAAAGGGCATGCGAAGATCTGGTGGCAAGAGATTAAATTGGAGTGAAATAGAAGAGGGAAAGATAAAATCACAAGATGGGATCAGATGGTGGATAAATTGAAGTGATAGTTCATCCCTATTGATTATGAGCTTGACCTACTGAAGAAAATACAAAGTTTGAAGCAAGCGGGACGATCTGTTCAAGAATATACAGAGCAGTTCTATCAAATCCTCATCAGAATAGGTCATGTAAAAGTTGATAAGGGGAAATTTGCCCATTACCTTAATGGGTTGAGGCCAAGCATTCAGGAGGAGCTGAATCTGGTTCGAATGAATAGTATTCAAGAGGCATACTAGTTTTTCCTAAAAATGGAGGAAGAGTTGAACAAGAAGTTTGAGAGCGGACAAAATGGAAGAGGTCGCAATAGACGATCTGGTGGATGGTCATATGGAGGCCGAAATGAAGATCTGAAAAATAAGGATGAGGCCAGTAGTAGTCAAAATCAGAGAGGAAACAACTCCAATCATTTCCAAGATCGGAACAATAGAGATCAAAGAGGAAGAGGAAGAGGACAAGGTTCAGGAAGAGGAGGCTTCTGTGGAACATGTTTTCACTCTGGAGAAGAAGGTCATAGGACATTTGAATGTCCTCAACACCAAGGAAGGACGGATAGGAGGAATGAAGGCCAATCCAGAGTGGCACATGTAGATGAAGATGCCAGATCTTCAAATTTTGAAGATGCTGAAAGAGGAGAAACGTTGATCAACAGAAGAGTCTTGTTGAGTGGTGAGAATGAACCTGAACAAAGGAGGAGCCTGTTTTGCACTCGATGCAAGTGTGAGGGTAAATGTTGTGATGTGATTATTGATAGTGGAAGCACTAACAATTTGGTGTCGGAAGAGATGGTGACAAATTTAAAGCTCAAGAGAAAGAAACACCCACATCCATATCGGATTGCCTGGGTGCAGGATGACCACATGGTCATGGTCAGTCAACAGTGCCTAGTAAAGTTTAAGATTGACAGGTACCAAGATGAGGTACTATGTGATATTATATCTATGGATGCATGTCATATATTGTTGGCTAGACCGTGGCAGTTTGACAGATGTGTTGTACACGATGGTCATGCAAATACCTATTCCCTAACAAAGGATGGAGTGCGACATAAGCTTAAGTCATTGAAGGAGACCGAAGAAAAGGTATGTGGTAATGCAAGAATAGCATTTGTTGATGGAAGAAAATTCCTAGATGGTATGAGGCATGAGCATGTGTGTTTTGATTTAATTCCAAAAGCTGGTATAGAGGAAGTAGAGGATGTACCTGTAGAGGTTGCAGATTTGTTGAATGAGTTTCAGGATATTGTATCTGATAATGTACCTGATGAACTACCACCGGTAAGGAAGATCAGTCATTAGTTGAATTTGATTCTAGGAGACAATTTTCCAAACAAGGCAGCACACAGAATGACACCAACAAAAAGTGAAGAGTTGAACAAACAAGTACATGAGTTATTGCAGAAGGGGTTGATTCTAGAGAGTCTGAGTCCTTGTGCTATACCAACGGTATTAGCACCGAAGAAGAATGGAGAATAGAGGATGTGTACATATTCCAGAGCAATAAACAAGATCACAATCAAGTACCAGTTTTCATTGCCACGAATGGATGCTATTATGGATTGTTTGAGTGGGGCTGTGTATTTCTCAAAGATAGATTTGAAGAGTGGATATCATCAGATTCGGATCAGAGAAGGAGATGAATGGAAGACTACCTTCAAGACAAAGGAAGGACTATATGAGTGGTTAGTCATGCCTTTTGGGCTAACCAATGCACTGAGCACTTTCATGCGGCTCATGAACAAGGTTCTGAAAGAGTTTCTGGATAAGTTTGTCATTGTTTACCTAGATGATATTTTGATCTTTAGCAAGACATTGGAAGAGTATATGATGCATATTCGTATGGTGTTTGAGAAGATGAGAGAAGATAAATTATTGATAAATTTAAAGAAGTGAAATTTTGTGAAAAAAGAGTTAGTGTTTTTGGGATTTGTAGTTTCAACAAAAGGTCTGAAAATGGAGCCAGAGAAAGTACAGGCTATCCTTGAATGGCCTACTCCAAGGAGTGCTACTGAGGTAAGATCTTTTCATGGTTTGGCTAGCTTTTACAAAAAGTTTATCAAAAATTTTAGTAGTATTTGTGGACCCTTGACTAAAACAATGAGAGAGGATAGAAAAGAGTTCAAGTGGAGCAATGAGGCAGATAAGAGTTTTAAACTATTGAAACAGAAAGTTACAGAACAACCTATTTTAGCACTTCCAAATTTTAATAAGGTGTTTCAAGTAGACTGTGATGTTAGTGGTACTGCAATAGGAGCTGTTATGAGCTAGGAAGGTAAACCTATTGCTTATTTTAATGAGAAGTTAAATGATGCCAAGAGGAAATATTCTATTTATGATCAGGAATTTTATGCTATAGTTCAGGTATTGAAGAAGTGGAGACATTATCTAATTTTGTATACTGATCATCAAGCTTTGTAATATTTGAATAGTTAAGGAAAGTTGAATCAAAGACATTTGAAATGGGTTGAGTTTTTGCAAAGTTATACATTTGTTTTGAAACACAAAAATGGAAAGTCTAACAGGGTTGCAAATGCGCTTAACAAAAGGCAACTATTGTTGATAGAGATGCAGATTCAGGTGGTTGGGTTCAAGGAACTCAAGAATTTGTATCCAGAGGATCCTAATTTTGGTGAAGCTTGGAAAGATTGTAAAGAACCTATTACTCTAGACAGAATGAAGTGGCTGGATTTCATCATTCAGGATGATATGCTATTTAGAGGGAGTCAGTTGTGCATTCCAAGAAGTTCTATGAGGGAGAATCTCATCAAGGAGAAGCATAGCGGAGGATTGGCTAGACATTTCGGTCATGATAAAACCCTTGCTTTGGTTAGTGAGAATTATTATTGGCCACAGTTGCAGCAAGATGTCAAGAAGTTTGTACAGAGTTGCAGAGTATGTTAGATGGCGAAAGGAGTGAAATAGAATATAGGGTTGTATCAGCCATTACCTGTACTAGAGAAGCCTTGGGAGGATATTAGTATGGACTTTGTTCTTGGTTTACCAAGGACATAGCGGGGACATGATTCAATTTTTGTGGTAGTTGACAGATTTTCAAAGATGGCACATTTTATTCTCTGTAAGAAGACTAATGATGTTGTTCATGTAGCAGAATTTTTTTTCAAAGAAGTAGTGAGACTACATGGTTTACCAAAGAGTATAGTTTCCGAAAGGGACACTAAGTTCATTGGATATTTCTAGTGTATATTGTAGAAGAAGTTGAAGATAGATTTGAAGTTTAGTTCATCACATCATCCACAGACTGATGGATAGATAGAGGTGGTGAATAGGAGTTTGAAAAATTTGTTGAGATGTTTGGTTGGGGATAAGCCAACATGATGGGATTTGATTTTACCACAGGCAGAATTTGCATACAATAATTTTGTCAACAGGAGCACTGGTAAATCACCATTCTAGATTGTATATGGGAGTAGTCCAAGAAATGCATCTGAGTTGAGAAAGATAGATAAAGGAGAAATAAGTAGTGCTGAAGTTGAAGATTTTGTAGAACATTTGAAGAACATCCATGAGGAGGTGAGGAAGCACATTACCAAGATGAATGTGCAGCATAAGGCTAAGGCAGATGATAAAAGGAGGCATAATGAATTTTAGGTTGGAGATGAAGTCATGGTTCATTTGCGGAAGGAAAGATTTCCAGTTGGTACATATAACAAGTTGAAAATGAAGAAGTTTAGGCCATGTAAGATACTAAAGAAGCATGATTCAAGAAATGCATATGAGGTGGGGTTTCCTACTGAGCTGAATATTTCACCAGTATTTAATGTTTTAGATTTGACAGAGTATCATGAAGGAGGTGTTGAAGATGAGGTTACAGCAGCACAGTGGAGTATTCCAGCATCTAGTTCAGATATCAAGGAGATTGAAGACATACTGGATAGTTGTGTTGACAGAAGCACAAGAAACAGGACATATGAAGAGTATTTGGTCAAATGGAAAGGATGACCTGTTGAAGATTCATCATGGCTAGCAAAGGAGGAGGTTAACCATCTTGGTTTTCCTCTGCACACCTCAGTTGTGACAGGGTCAGTTCTCAAATTACCCTGGGTGTCTGATACAGGAGCATCCTGGGTGTAAGAGCAATCTTGCATCACCCAAAAATATTTTTGTTTACTTTTCAATAAGGGCTATCTTGTGCAGAGCTACTATTTATGGAAACTTACTATTTTTAGTAAGTTGGTCATATGATCTCAAAATGTTTTGATTTCACAGTTGGAGGTTCATCCTAGTCACTTCAGCCTACTAGTTGAGTTTCATTGCCACATCATTAGTATTGGTGAATTTATTGAGGTTTTTGAGTATGAAATCTTTCAGGTCAATTTTGAAAGCCTTAGAGGCTCCAGATCATGATCGACCCTTGGCTAATTGGCGCTAGTGCATGTTAGGCACTATAGATCTCGTCGTGGCATTTTTGAAAAGTGGTTACAAGAGAAAAATAGAGCTACGGTTAAAATGTTATGGCCTTCAAAAGTTGGGCTACCTAAAATCATATTTTGTATTTCTTTTGAGCCGACCCTATTGTAAAAATTGAGAAAATAAAATAATTCTATGTATAGTCGGCCTTAAGGGCTAAATTTCTAGAACCTTCTCAGGCGGTGGAAATTGCCTATATAAAGAAGGCCCGTAGTGTTGTCTAGGTAGTTCTTGGTGATAGATCTGGGTAATAATTCGAGGCTTTGTCTTACAAAATATTGTAACGGAATGCCCATGTGGCTTTGCATATTGTAATTCTGAAAGTTTGTAATTCCACATTTGTGGAGATAATAAGAAGCCAATTTTCTGTTCTTGCATATTATTGTTGTTTCTCTATTTCTGTTATGTGTTTGTGATATTAAGGGGAGCATCCTTCATCAAGACCTCATCATCCATTTGCGCAAAGTACCCCATGTCAAGGTCTTCATGCAAAGAGGTGGTTTTTATTCATGCGAGGACCCCTTCTTGGGATGAAGACTTTAAAATTTAATTTTTTGTGCCTGACCAAAATTCATTCATCCCCAAAAGTGGGACTCACTTTTGTGGGACCACCCTTCTATCTATATTCATTGTATTTCTATAATAGCTACCATAAGATTACCCCTAACCATAACTCTAACCTTTAACCCCTTCTGTAAGCCTAAATGTAATAGTAACTATTACTAATCTTGACCATATTACCAACCCTGGTGCTAACCCTAACCCCTTACCCTAATTTTTACTATTAATGTGAGAGATGCAAGTCCAAAACTAATCTTCATACACAAACTTGGTGTGACACAATAATCTTTGTACTAACTATAGTTGTAATTGTAATCGTCCACATAATACTACTCCTAAGGTTAAAATTAAAACATAATTGTAACCATAACCCTCTCGATTACCATATGTAAAATGGTAAACATGATAGTTATACTAACCCTTAATATGATAGTGTTAAGATTGTAGGATCGATGCAAACATAATAGCATTGCCTAGATTGTCTATGGTTTATCTTTCAAATACAACAATCTCTCTTTTATTTATATTAAGAAAGAGGCTAGGAGAGACATGTCCCTTCATGAGACATGTCTATTCATTTGAATAATATAATTTTTCATAATATATATTAATAATATATATATATATATATATATATATATATGCACCAATACAATATATTATTAATCAATATCTAAGTATTATATCTATTGTAAATGATTATACGACTCAAGCTACAAACATTAACACTCCCTCCTAGCTAAGGAGGATGATCAAATAGAATGTGTAGAGGTCTTCCTTATCAACACTTATTATCCTCACCATAGCTACACAAAAGTGCTATAATCATTAACACTCCCTCTTAGCTAGGGAGGATAAATATATTACCATAATGTAATATGTGTGCATAGATAATAATTTAAAATTTATATCATTTTACTGATATCATGAGCAATGGTCTTCAAGTATCAAATCCATGATACTCACCAAGTACTTAGAGAAATGGTCTCCAAATATAAACTCACAAGATATTCACCAAGTGCTCAAAAATGATTATCATGAGTAATGGTCTCCAAGTATCAAATCCGTGATACTCACCAAGTTCTCAGAGTAATGGTCTTCAAATACCAAGTCAATGATATTCACCAAGCACTCAAGATGTCTTGTATAATATGTGCACTAGTATCATATATGTGATACTTACCATATAGACATGATATTATATAAACTGATCATGGCATGTCTACAGATATTACATCACATAATATCCACCATGAAGATCTCTAAATCATCTATGGTTTATTTAAGGATATTAGCATTATGATATTGACCATGATGTCTAAGAGATCCTAACCATCATGACATGTCCATAGATATCAAGTCAAATGATATCCATCATGATGGAGATGTTGTAAAGTTGTCACCTCATGTCATGATGGATATGTTGAAAAGTCATCACCAAGTCACCTCACATCAAGGATTTCTTGAATGCCCAACCATCTATCTAGGAATATCATGACATATATATCTACATAAAAGCCTTCTAGCTCATATACATGGAACTACATCATTTGAATCACAATTATTTTTTCTTTTATAGTTTCATGGTCACTAGGGAAACCATCTTGATATGGTTTACTCCTTCTGAATCAATATGACCAAGTTCTTGGCAGAGTATGAAATATTCTTTTAAATTGTTTTGTAAGTTGTGTAGTTGTTGGTATTGACAGAGTGGTTTTGAGAAGAATGGCTCCCCCATAGAATCCAATTGTGGAAATTACTAGGGTTTGGATGAATATGTTAGGGGAGCCTCTTTACATTGTAAATATGCTGGTAGGAAGCAAGAAGAACTAGATAGCTATTTTTAGCATCATGCCCTAGGCAAGACCAGTGTACTCGACTAGGTGTATGACAGTGAAGATTTGATGTGCATTTGCAGGGGAAAGAATGAAATATTGAACCAAGCATGGTTTTAGAGAGATAAGAGTCCTATTGATATTTGGCAATGAGATTAGGCATTGGCTAATCCATTTAGACATATTACTAGGTAGAAATCAGTGGACTAAACTATTATAGCCCTATTTGCCCTATAATATAGGAATCTACTATACGAAGACCCTAGAACCTTAAGACCACCAAAATATTTAAGGTTTTCCAAAAGCGTATCTGAATGTGAAGTTAGTTTTTGGAGTCATTTGGAAGTTTTTAGGAAGAATTGGGAAAAACGCCCTTTCTAGGACTACTAGACAAATTAGGACTATTAAGCCAAGAGCGTAGTGAACCTTGAACCTGATGGGAGAATTCTTGAAACCCTATTCAAATGGAATCATTAGGGATTCAAAAACATTTTGTAAAGAAGAATGGAACCCCTGTAGCACTTGTGAGAAGTTTATGGTGAATTGGCACTTGGAGACATCCAAAGAGGAGTGAAGAGTTGAAGCACCCTTAATGATAGTAATTCCTCAAGGTGAAGCACAAGAAGATCAACTCATAAGGTGAAGCACAAGAAGATCAACTCGTAGAGTTGGGTTGGAGTAGTCTTAGGAAAGAAAAAAAAGACTATTAAGGTCCTGGAAGAGAGCTTAGGATCTTGGAAGATTAGGACAAATAAAGTCTTAGAGAGAGTTTGTGCAAGCACACCTTGGAGTGTTTCTATCACTACATCAAAGTTTCAAATTTGTAATTGTACAATTCCCCAACACAACATCTCGATCAGGAAATTTTTCAAACACTTCAATGGTCCCATATTTCTCATGCATGCCTATACTTTGTTTGGAATTATTGCATTGATACAGGCAGAGAGGACGCTTGTATTTTAAAATAGATTCAATAACCCAATTTGGTGCACTTTCTACAATCATTGAAAGCATGAGGTGACAGGATTTTTGAGGAATTCTCATTCGCGTGCCTCAAGCTTGCCCGCGCAAACTCAGCTCTCTAAGACACTATCAAATAGATCACATTTGTTGGAATCTCCCTTCATTATGCTTCGGCGGACGTCTATACTTTATTCGATGGTTTCCATTATGATACTCGCAAGCAGAGAAGATGTTGGAAAAGGAAAAACTAATCTTTGTATTCCAACAAGAATCTACTAAAGGTCTCGAGATAGAACTCGGTAGATTTTCTCATAATGAATACTTCGTAAGAGGATTCTATCTTCACGAATGGTGCCAATAATAGCAAAAACATTATATCATTTTGCTATGTCTTCAAAAGTTCACGACAAGCTATATACATCCTCCGCTATAAATGATTCGATTAATATTATCACCTCTGGATATATATCTCAACCGATTACAATATCATCTCTTTGATATACATACAGACCTTATGTGAATTGCCTCAAATTAGACTTGGGCGTGTAATATTGCAAAGCTACAACACTTGATTGCAGAGGCATCCTTCATTTAGGGATTGATCATGATACCCATGATGCCATAATTGAAGGCGAACATATCTAACCACGGAGATAGCACAACGACAAGATTTTGCATCAATTTATTCTTTGGATACACTTACCAGTGAATTGTAGAGATCAACCACCTCATTGTACAGAGAGATCGTATCTTTCCCATTGGCGATATACTAAATTTGAATATCATTCTCAATGCAAGTACTTTAGTGCATTGGAAAACTCTATTCACTTTTGCGCTATCATTGAAGAGGCCTGTGATACTCATATATTAAGTGACGAATGCGCATACATTGGAATAGAATTGCAATTCCCATAGGAATTATCAATAGACTTAAATACTGTAACCAACATAGATTATTTTGTAAGTCAGATATCTCCCCATATTCGACAATCTTGTCTTGGCACCCATCGCATCCTCCTTGGTATTGAGAACAGTCAGCAAAAGTGGTCAATTATATACTGCTACCGTCGATAATACTACTACGGGTTTCAAATTTGGCAAAGAGTCAGACACAAGCATTGTATAAGGCTCATATTTAGTTTGGGCTCATAGCTCAGCTCGATCCCAACACAACAGATATCAAGCAGACCCAGATCTGCCATTCAGACAACCAACACTTAATCTTTGCGATCATACACAGGACTCTTGATAATGTGTCGAGTGCAGGAAATGCTAAGAATATTTTATAGTGCACGTGTCGTGACCATTTCTCTGAAACACAAAGCAGTGCATTAACGGTATCCCCATATTTTATTTATCGACCGCTATAATTTTTTTTATTGAACTCTTACCATAAATAGAATCTTTCTGCTCTGATACCTTGTTAAGATTGTAGGATTGCTGGAAATATAATAGTACTGTCTAGATTGTCTATGTTTATGTCTTTCAAATACAACTATTTCCTTTTCATTTATATTAAGAAAGAGGCTAGGAGAGACATGTCCCTTCACGAGACATGTCTATTCATTTGAATATTATAAGTTTGCATACAAACATTAACAAAGAGTAATCTTAAATGTAAACATAGAATCCTATCCCTAATCATAACTCTAACCTTAATTCTAATATGTTATCATTACCATTATAGTTACAGTTGTAATACCTCAAAAATGGGCTATAAGTTCATTAACCTCCTACATCGACAATTCAAACGAAATCGACATCAAAGTCCTAATCTAAGGCACATCTAAACATCATCGAATCATAATTGATTATCTTAAATTCTGCATCGGGGAATATTTCTAGTAATATTCCTAATTATCTTAATTATCTTTAATTTAATGATTATTTGGCGATAAATCACATTTATCCTAAGTTTGATTAATTGAATATTTTCATATTTAATTAATTAGATTTAATATTTGCCACTTAATTGTGTAATTAAATTTAATTTTATCTATTATTAATTGTATTATTTAATTTTGACAATAAATCAAAATTCCTATTTTTAATTGATTAAATTCTTATTTAATTAATTAAAGCATGTTGTCATTATTTAATAATATAATTTTTAATAAAAGTTTAATAAAATAGTTAATTAACTCATAAATTAATTATTTATTTTCAAAACTCAGTTGAGTTGAGGATAAATCACTTTATTTATTTATTTAATTCTTAATTATTATGCATATTCAAAAGAAACAGTTAAACTCCAAATCAGAAAATCAATGCAAGTTATTGACTTTTTGGAACTCAACATCCTTTTGGAGTTCAAAAAGCTGATCTAAACTCTAATTTGAGTTAAAAAGCTGTTTTTGCATATTTTTGCATGATTTTGAGAATTAACTATCTTTCATGATCAGATAACTCAAAAATCAAGATGAGTTTATTTGAGTGATTTATGGCTTTTATCCATGCACCTCCAAAGCCCTAGATTTCTATAAATTAAAAGCTTCAGCTCTTCACAAATCATCTCATATTTTGCACAATCACGCTGGAGAATTGGAATTGAAGAATCAAAGCTCTTGCGAATCGACATTTTTGTGAGATCAATCTTATTTTTGCATTCATATTTCATATCATTGTTAAATTAGCATAGCATACCAGTTTTCAATAGCATTCATATCATATTAGTTTTTATCATTCTTATTGCATAGAAAATTCAAAAAAATAGAATAATTGCATTCAATCTCATATCTAGATCAATTTGCATTCAAATCCTTCATTTAGGTGTCGTCTAGGTCACTGATCTCGATTACAGTCTAAGAACATTAATCTCGCACCTATTAGAAGGCAGTAAATCGCTTGGTTAGATAGCTTTCAATTTTGCACGATTTTGATTATCACTAACCTCTAATGTTTTACTGAGTGTTGTGTCTACAGATCAGGTACAATTTTCACACACACATTTCTGGCGCCCACCGTGGGGCCCTGAAATGGGTTTCCCTTCATTTCTATCAATTTTCTATCTTTTGAGGATAAGGGTTTCAAGGGTCCTGGTATACTCTGTAGGACATTATTTTTTGTTTCTTTTTTGCCTGCAAAAAAGAAATTTTTTTTTTTTGGCACTTTTT
This sequence comes from Chamaecyparis obtusa, assembly GCA_027943335.1. Taxonomy (NCBI): domain Eukaryota; kingdom Viridiplantae; phylum Streptophyta; class Pinopsida; order Cupressales; family Cupressaceae; genus Chamaecyparis; species Chamaecyparis obtusa. Next base: position 373,048 of record BSBK01001361.1, on the reverse strand, counting down.
CTATCAAAGTTGTCCGTACACATCGATTTTTATCATTTTGTCCGTACTTCTGTACATCTCTGTACAAATTCTCGCGCGAGATTTCACTTGCGTCGCGCGAGATTTCTTTCTGTGTCGCACGAAATTTCACTATTATTTTTTTGTGCGCGAAAAATCACTTTCTGGCGCGAGACTACAGTTCCTTGCGCGAGACTTTATCTTTTATCGCGCGAGACTCCACTTCCTCGCGCGAGTCTTCATATTTTTGTCGCGCGAGATAGTACTCCCTCGCGCGAGACTTCATTCTTCATCGCGCGAGACAGTGTTTCCTTGCGCGGGACCGCATTCTGCGTCGCGCGAGATTTTGCTACAGAGACACATAATTTGCAGATTTGTACTTTCATATTATTGATTTCTAACGCTTACAATTTACTGTTGATTGGTCTTGATTTTATACTTTCGGATGTGTGCTAAATTCTGGATTGCAGAGCGTTGGACCTAAGGTATTCTTCTCAAGCTGATAATATTTCAATTTGGATCCTAAAATAAATCTCTTATGTGTCTGACTTGTGTGCATCCTTTCATGCTTTTATCTATCTCTACACACTTGCATAATTGATACTAGGTTGTAATCCCTTAAGGATTCATTAAGTAGTCTTAGAATACTTGTGATTGATCTTGATTGCTATCTTGGATTATTGGACTCGCTAATCTGCCGGCCCCTCATTTCCGCCCCGTGGTTGCAATTTCAGTGCCATAAAGGGGAGGGGTCAACAGGACAGAAGCGTTAAATGTTCCACTTGGCAACCCTTTTGTGCTTTTAGGAACTCACTTGTTTTCTAAGTTGGGGACTCATTTTTAGCTTGTGTGAGGTGTTAAGTGTTCCACCTTGTGGACTCATCTCATATTTGCTTTAAGCGTTGAGTGTTCCTCTTTCTACTTTTTGAATGCTTTTGGTAGATTTACTTTCGGAACATATATCTGTGCTCACATAGTAATTAGGCCCTATGAACACTATTCGTGATTTTTGAAAGATTGGATTCCTAGCGAAATCCTTCTTGACGATAGAATCCTTGTAGGTAGGGAGGATACTTAGTGCGTTTCACATTCAACTTGGTTAGTGCATCTTCTCTTATTGATCAACACATTCTCTCTCCGAAGAGGTTGATAGATCACGTAGGGTTGATATCATAAGCTTTGGTGAATCAAAATTGGTTAGTGCATCTTCTCTTATTGATTGATACATTCTCTCCCCGGAGAGGTTGATAGATCACGTGGAGTTGATATCACAGACCTTGGTGGAACAAAACTTTGTCTTCGCGTGTCGGATTAATCTGCTTGCTTTGTTTGGGTTAAAAGTGAAGAGGTGTCAAAACCTTGAATCTGGAGCCAAGTCCCCTTGTGGTATAAATTTGTGAGTCATCTTTAGAGAGGGTTAACCGTAGCGGACAATCCCTTCACAGGGCAAACTGCGTTGACGGAACCTCAAGCGGTAATAGCCATTTTTGCCATGGTAGTGACAACCGCTATATAAATATCCTTGTGGAAGAAATCTCCACGGGTATGGTTCATTGTTGGGTTGTCAGATCTCCCTAGCAGCTCTTGAAGATTAAGTTGTCGGACTGTGTCAAAACCCTGGTGCGCCGGGATTGGAGTTCACCCCTTTGAATCATAAAAGTTGCAGAGTCAAACCATTACTAAAAACCCTAGAGAGGCCAATTTTTCATTCTCAGGTATATGTGTGTTATTGCAAAACTTTTCAGAACATACACAATTAGTACTCTCAGGGATTAGCACAATTTGGTCACTTGATTGTTCATGTGCAAGGTTGCTTTTGCCCTTGTTCATTATTTTCAGACGTGCTTGGAATCACTTGCTTGCTGTTCTGCGTGCTTATTTATCTACTTGGCTATTAAAAATGATCAAATCTGGTATAACCTTCAAAATCTGGACAATACAATTTGTAAACAATCCAAAACTGAAGACCTTACATTTTGCAAAAATTGACGTAAAATCTTTTCTGGAGTCAAAAGTCATTTCAAGAAGTCAAAAGTCATACGAGTTTTGTCAAGTGTCATTTCAGTATTACCCAACTATCGTATGAGTTTAGCAACTATCGTTTCATAGACTACCCAGTGTCGTACAAGTCTACAGAGTGTCGTTTGGAAAAATTTGAGAAAGTTGTCAGAAATTGTCAAATTGCAAGATATCCAATGTTTCCAGCCTAGTTCCAGAATCTGTCAAAAATATCATTGTGTCAGGAACAGAGCAGTAGCTATTGAGCATTCTACCATTTTCTGAGTTTGATCTTTTGAATCCGATCTAGTCTTCTGTTTGATCAATTTGAGTCCTTTTTATCTCGTGTCAAAACCTTGTCATAACTATCAATCTTCAATCAATCAATCTTCAAAAACAAACTAAGTGTTGAGAACTCGTGTCCGCTATCTTTTGGGCGATCTATCCCATACATCCAGGGCACAGTTTCCTTCACCCACATCTCATCAGATCTTCAAAACTATCATAATCTTGACAAGGTTGTGCCATCTGATTTTCTCGAATCAAATTGTTCTTCAGTTGTCTTCATCCTTTTCTTCTGTTTCATTCAAAGTTAATGGTGGAGACCAGAGCTTCTTCACACAAGAAATCAGAAGAAACATCTCAGAACTTACTTTTGACCAATACCCCGGGTCCAACTCTTGAACAACTCATCAAGTCAGGTATCTACGAAGACGACGGTCTCGGTAACTTTCGATTAAAAACTAGTTAAATACCTCCTCTATCAACTCACAGAGGTAATCAACAAACTCCTCCTCAATCTATTCCAGGGAGCCCAAAAAGTCCTACCATGTCTCAAGCAGGGACAAACCATGGTTCTCTAGGAGGAGGATCCCAGGGACACCATTCTCAACATAATGCCGACCAAGACCCTACACCCTCTGAAATCCATCGGTGTCAGAATGACGATGAATTCAAAAGAATGATGAGGCATTTCTTGAAAATGGATAGAGAGGCATACTTTTTGCAATTAGCCCAAGAAGGAGCTAAACTTCCTCCTCACTTCAATGTCGAAGATATCATCACGCATGAGGAAGAAACTCTGATGACGGCCATAATGAACCAGCTGCACGCTATGCAGGTCAAAATGAATAAAATTGAGAAAGAGAAGGAACCCAAGGAATTCTCCATGGAGGCCCTTTGTCCTTTCCCTTTTGACAAAGACTTGTATATGCCTCCATTCCCAAAAAGAGTGGAGATACCAAAGTATGACAAATATGACGGACACTCTGATCCTCAAGATCATGTCAGAGAGTTCTGTACACAATCCATGGAATTCATGCATGAACCGACTTATCTAATGCATCTTTTTCCTAGATCCTTGGGAGGAGCATCCATTCAGTGGTTTTCAAGATTACCTTCTACGATCAAAACTTTTGAGGAATTGATTAAATTGTTTTATCAACAATATTCCTACAATATTCAACATCCGATTACCATGATCGATATCTGTAACCTCAAGCAATATCCAGGGGAATCATTCCTAACTTTTCTCAAGAGGTGGTGAAAGAAGTTTTCTTTATATGCTAGACCAATTCCCGAAATGGAGAAACTTGAAATCTTTATCAATAACCTTGTTCCAGAGCTCAACTATCCATTGCAAATGCAAGATCATGTATCTTTTGATAAAATGGTGGATAATGTAATCAAGATTGAGAAAGTACTTGTCAAGAAAGGAGAAATCACACTTCAAAAGGACAAGTCTGAATCGGGATCTAGCTCAAAAGATAAAAACAAGACCTGGAATAGAAACAAAGGTATCATCTCTGACGGTGTTGTTGACACTATCCACACCCCATCAAAGGCACCGGCCTACAATCTCACCCTTGCCACCAAAGCCATTGAAGCTTCAGAGAAAAAATCTGTTGAACCATCTCCAAAGAAGCCATTCAAACGATGGGATAATAAATGAAAGTTTACTCCCCTGGGAGAATCTTTGGAATCTGCTCTGAGGACCCTGATAGCTGATAACATGATCTCTTTACCACCAATCCGAAAACCTGATCCAGATCCAAAACCATGTTGGTGGAAAGATAATGAATTTTGTGCTTTCCATCGAACTAAAGGCCACAGAACTAATGGATGCTTCCATTTGAAGCATACCATTCAAGACTTGATAGATCAAGGGGACATCACAATCGATAATCCTACCAGCAATAATGATCACACAGCATTTACAGAACCTTTTCCACAACATGGCAAGGGAGTTTCCACTTCTCAGCCTAACATGGGGGCAAAAGTCAACTATGCCTACCCTGGAAACGATGCTGTCATCAATATGGTGGAACCATGCCTTTCTGAGAGCTGTAATGTCATCATGATTGTACGAAGAGATAGAAATCATTCCTCAGCTAATGCAATTACCAGATCACAAGCTCAGACGCATCTGAAAGGACAAACACCAAATTCATTTGATGTCCCTAAGATACCTTTCGATCTCACATCTGCTTCTAAACAGAAGGTTGCCTCAAAATCTTCCAATCCAAAGGATACCAGACCTACATCTTATAGCATCGTACAACAACTCCAGCATACCAATGCCAAAATCTCTATGTTTGAGTTACTTCGAATATCTCCAGCTCACCGAGATATCCTAGACAAAGCTTTGCTCAGCTCTAATGTTCCTGATGATCTAGATCTCGATAGGTTCCAGACTATGGTTGGTCATCTAACATCTCCGCAATATATCTCCTTTTCAGAAGAGGATGAAAACTCCCTAAGTCACCCACACAATCAGCCCTTACACATAGAAGTCTTGATCTAGAACCGTCGAGTCAAACGTGTGTTGATAGATGGGGGCGCAGGCCTCAACATTTGTTCTTACAACTTAATCACACAGTTGGGATTCTCAGAGATGGCTATTGATCCTCGAAAGAAGATCACCATAAAAGCCTATGATGAACAAGAAAGAGCTTCTAAAGGCACCATTGTCTTGCCCATCCGGGTGGGTCCAGTCATCAAAGATACCACATGTCAGGTGCTTGATCTACCATTGGCTTACAATATCCTTCTAGGGAGACCCTGGATACATGAAATGCAGGCTATTCCTTCAACATACCATCAATGCTTGAAATTTCCCTATGAAGGAGTGGAGGTTACTATCCCAGCTGATCTGAGTACAACTTGCAATACATTGAAGGAAAGTGCCGATAAACTTGTTCCCAATAACAGAGAATCTTCCATCAAGCAACAAAATGTGGCTTCCACATCTAAGATGGATGACATTGCTAAAGAGATCAATATCAAAGAAAATGGGATGGGAGAATACACTATAGAGCTAGTCTTGTCTCTGACATCTCTCCCAATCTCACCTAAGTCATATGGCCAATCCTTGAAGCAGTCTAAATCAGAACCTAAGGAACCTATGGAAGCATACAAAAGACATTTTGTGGTGGAGCAAGTATCTAAACAAGAATTTGAAGAGGATGAAGCTGTGCTGGCATGGCTATATAAAGAGGATTCTGAATCTAAAATTGTTCAACCTAGTGAATCTATAGCACCTACAGTCCCTTCTAATTCATATGGTCCAGGAAACAAATTGATAGCCAAGATGGGATATTCTGGTCAAGGACCTCTAGGAATTAGGGGAAAGGGTCTTGTGACCCCCATTTCACATATTGGTCGAGCCAAAAAAGATACTGGTGGCATAGGGTTTAAGAAGAAACCCTATCATCTCAGAGGTGGTTGTTCTCATGTCATAGAACAAATTGCACCAGGAGAACCCCTTCTTAAGAAAGAAGAAACAGAACCCTCTGATGATGATTCAGATAGCTCTGAGCTTATCCCCTATGAAAAATTGCCTAAAGAGATCAAAGATCTTCTTGATGATACAGATGATCCTATCAGAAGAATTAATGTAGTAGAAACACAAGAACCTACTGTAGCGCAAGAGATGGTTGTACCACAAGAACCAGCCAATCTCGAAGGCAATCAAACTGATCAAGAAGTAGGGGGTAGTTATTCTGACACTGATTCCCATGAATATGAATTCAAGTCAGAGACTGAGGGTAATCCTTCTTGGGGTATTCATCCTGATTTCACCCACTTTCTAAGATTTCCTAGAGATTCTGAATCAGAAGATGAGTCAAATGATTATGAATGGGGTGCCATTCTAGAAGAAGATGAGCTTATAACAAAGAAATCTATTGATGTTATTCACCAATATGTCTCTCAACCCAACGTAGGTCTAGAGCAAAACAATGAACTTAACGTGTCTGATCCACCTATGGCTGAAGAGAACTCCTATGATGATGTTGAGCCTATTCACGAATTGAACATTCTGAGCTGTAATATCACCTTTGAACTTGAGCGTCAGGTTATGACCAATGATGACATATCCACATCTGTGAACACCATATCCCAAGCCTTTCCCACTTTGACTATCCAACGCCCTAATCTTATCGACCAAACTTCCACCAACCCAAACCATGGTATGTATACCTTCCCAAATGACTATGCCCTTGCCTGCTACCTCAATGCAGTTGAGCCTATGAGTACTTCCATCAGTGAACTGAGTGTCAGCATGACCGAGTCGGACATCAAATATCTTAGTCAGAAAAACAAGAGTAAAAAGAAAAAGAAAAAGAGTTCTGAGGGTGAAAACCACTTTGTGGCAGTCTCAGAACCGACAAAAGTAAAAAGAAAAGACGTATCTGAAGGTGAAAACCTCTCTGAGGCACCTAAGGATGAGATATTTGATGTCCTTCCAAGTCATTTACAGGATAGATCTCCAGTTCTGATTGAGCCAACTCAATCCATCAATTTGGGTACAACAGAGGAACCACAATTGGTACATGTAGCACAATCTCTATCAAACGAAGAGAAACAAAACTTCACTACCTTCTTATCAGAGAAAAAGATCAACTTTGCATGGAAATATTCAGATATGCCAGGATTGGATCCCAATCTCATTATGCACCATCTATCCATTGCTCCCGGAGTAAAACCAATCAAACAAAAATTGAGAAAGATGCATCCTCATGTTGCACTCTTAGTCAAAGCAGAACTAGAAAAACTCCTAAAAGCTGGATTCATCCGTGTCATAGACTATGCTGAGTGGATTTCCAACATTGTACCTGTTTCAAAACCAGATGGTTCAATCAGAGTGTGCACGGACTTTAGAGATGTGAACAGAGCATGCCCTAAGGATGACTTTCCACTACCTAACATTGATATGATAGTGGACATGACTGCGGGCTATGAAATGTATTCCTTAATGGATGGCTTTTCTGGATACAACCAAATCAAAATTGCTCCAGAAGATCAAGAGAAAACAGCTTTCACATGTGTGTGGGGAACTTTCTGTTGGAATGTTATGCCATTCGGACTCAAAAATGCTGGAGCTACATATCAAAGAGCAATGACATCTATTTTTCATGATATGATGCATAGAACAATGGAGGATTACGTAGATGATACCTTGGCAAAATCCATGATTAGAACTGAACATCTAACAGACTTGAGCATGATCCTCGACAGAATGGAAAAATTTAGTCTTCGACTAAATCCTAAAAAGTGTGCTTTTGGAGTCACTTCTGGAAAGCTCCTAGGATACATCGTCTCCAAGAAAGGCATTGAAGTTGATCCAGCTAAGGTCAAGGCTATAATAGAGATGCAACCTCCCACAAATATTAGTCAAATGAGGACGTTGCAAGGCAGAGTTCAATCTATCAGAAGATTCATATCACAGCTAGCGGACATCTCACAGCCTTTTACAAAAACATTACATAAAGGTGTGACCTTTGCATGGAATGAAGAATGCGAGAACAACTTTAAACATATCAAGAAGTATCTATCAAATCCACCTATATTGATGCCTCCTATTCATGGGAAGCCATTAATATTATATGTCTCCGCAACAGATACATCACTAGGGGCATTGCTAGCACAGCATGATGAGAACAAGAAAGAAAGAGCCATCTACTATATCAGCCGAACTTTAGTGGCCTATGAGAAGAACTACTCAATGATAGAGAAGGCCTATCTCGCTGTGATCTTTGCATCACAGAAATTGAGACACTACATGTTAGCTCATACTACTCATTTGGTAGCTAAAATTGATCCACTGAAATATCTCCTAAGCAAAGCTGCCCTCACAGGTAGACTAGCTAAATGGGTCATGCTCTTGAGCGAATTTGACATTGAATATGTTGAAAGAAAAGCTATCAAAGGACAGGTCATTGCTGATCAATTAGCTGAAGCACCACTGTTTGATGATACACCCATGCAAATGGAATTTTCTGATTCCTCTATCATGCACCTCTCTTCTAGAGCATGGCGATTATTCTTTGATGGCTCCTACACATAGAATGGATCTGGAGCAGGCATATTGTTCATTACTCCTCAAGGATACTCGATACCCAAAGCATTCAGATTAAAGTTTCCTTGCACAAACAATATTGCTGAATATGAGGCACTTCTCAATGGTATGAAAATGGCAATACAGTGGAGAGTTACAGAGATTCACATTCATGGAGACTCACAACTGGTCATCCACCAGGTCAATGATGTGTACCAAACCAAAGATGAAAAGCTCATTCCTTACAAGAGAATGGTCGATGATCTAAAGAAATACTTCATCTCTATCACATTTGAGCAAATACCCAGAATGGAGAATAAGGCTGCTGATGCAATGGCAACATTATCTACTCTTTTACAACAGCCTGAACATGAACTACGCTACGAGTTCCTGGTGGAAGCCCTATCCTATCCTGCATATGACTCCCCTGAAACTCGCATGATCTGCACTGTTGTAAGTTATGACTCATCTCGCTACAAAAATTTATTCTCCTATCTCCACGACCAAATCATCCCTGAGTCCTTTAACCGTTTTGAGAAACGAAACCTTATCCGATCCGCATCCCGATATGTCATCATTGGTAATGATCTGTACAAATGAGGTCTAGATGGTACACTACTTAGATGTTTAGAATGAGAAGAGTCTCAACGTGCATTAGAGGAAGTCCACGAAGGTATATGTGGGTCACACTCGAACGGGTTAACGTTAGCTTGAAAACTTATTAGGGCTGGGTATTATTGGCCTGAAATGGAAAAAGAAGCTATTAAATTTGCTAAAAACTGTCAACAGTGTCAAGTACATGGCAACTTGATTCATGTTCCAGGGAGAGATCTGATTCCCTTTACTACATAATGGCCTTTTCAACAATGGGCATTTGATCTCATAGGTGCTATCCATCCGCACTCTTCTAATAGACATACCCATATAATCACAGCTACAGATTATTTTACAAAATGGGTAGAAGCAGTTCCTCTAACACAAGCAACGGGGAAACAGATCTCTATGTTCATCCTGAATTACATCATTTGCAGATATGGGATCCCTCACTCTATAATCACAGATAACGGGGGACAATTCAAAAACAAGGACCTAGATGACTTATGTGCCAAGTTCAAAATTACTCAACATTGGTCATCTATCTACTATCCTCAAGGGAACGGACAAGCTGAGGCTTCAAACAAAAATCTCCTGAAGATCTTGCACAGAACAGTGAATAAAACAGGAAGAGACTGGCATCTGATGATCAATCCAGCTCTTTGGGCATACAGAACTAGTATCAGAATGCCTACAGGGGCTACACCTTTCGCTTTAGTTTATGGGTCTGAAGCGGTACTACCTATTGAGGTTGAAATCCTATCACTCAGGATCAGAATGCATGGACTTGTCACTGATGAAGACTACAGAGTGTCGAGGTTACAAGAATTTGAACTACTAGATGAGCGCAGACAAGCATCGTATGATCATCTCAGAGTGTATCAGAAAAGAATGTCTAGAGGCTACAACAAGAAAGTCAGACATAGAGAATTTCAGGTTGGCGATCTAGTGTTGAGAGAAAATCCTAAAAATCAATCACATCGAGAACGCAAGGGGAAGTTCGAACCCAATTGGTTGGGTCCCTTTGTAATCACTGCTACTTTTGGCTTTGGTGCCTATCAACTCTCAACCACTGAAGGAGAACAGCTCTGAGAACCAATCAACGTTCTCCATCTAAAGAAATTCTATGCCTAAGGCATTCAGTGCTTGGTAAATATCCTAAAAAAAATCTTAAAAATCAGAAAAAGTCCTAAAAAAATGAACATCTTGGTGAAAACCTAGCAATAGGCGCCTTGATGATTCACAAAAAAATTAAAAAATATCAAAAGTACAAAAAAATAAAAAAAAATCAAAAGTACAAAAAAATTGAAAAATTGAAAAATACAAAAAAAATGAAAAAGAAGAAAAAAGTGCCTTGGTGAAAACTTGGAAACAGGCACCTCGGTAGCAAAAATAGAATCTCTACCAAGATGGTGAAAACCTGGCAAACAGGTGCCACTTGTTCCAAATGCTCCATCTATCAGCACAATCTTGGTCTTTCCCAACTTTCAGTCTTGCTTTAGTTTGTACATATCTCCCGGTTTGTTTCTGCATATCCTGGTTTCAATAAGTCGGTCTGTACACCAATCAGCTTGCGCATCTGTATCCTATCAATGTTCAAACTTGGGGGGCAATCAATGTCATATCTTATAGTCTCCAATGTATCTTAGATGTGTCATATCTAGCCAGAGTCCTTTGAAGCTTCATTTGAGTCTATCTGTCTGTCTCATCTCCAGAAAGGACTTTGCATCTACAATAATCAAACATCAAAACTCAACTGAAAACAATCTGTGATTTTCATGCTTTTATCTCCTTGTATGCTTACTGATCCGCATTGAGATTTTTGCATATTGTGTCCCTTCGAGCTCTTCGATGATGTCCTTTATAGGATTTAGAGAGTGATGATTGGGGGCATAATCTTTTCTTGATCTTCTGCTTGTATGTGAAAATCTAACAGCTTTGGAAATTTTGGATTGAAATGGTGTCCGACTGTAAGAGCCTCTATCTCGAATTGGATGGCCATGCGTACCTCGACCATTGATACCCAAAAAATTCAAGGAAGTTTGATCTAACTATTATCTTTTTGAGTAAGTTCTTTCTCCTACTGTGGAACGCAATCTTGCCTAAGGATGTGAACGATAAAGGGTCACTACGGGTAATTCACATTGGATTTAGAATGATCTCTTGACTGTTTGATGTGTTTGTAATGCAAGGCGTACTCAGATCATCACAACGTTTATGTTTTGATGCTTGTACAAATTGCTATATCAAAATGGACATGATATTCAGGTCATCCTGGCGCTTGTGCCTTGGTGCTTATATCTAATCCGACATTTCAAAAACAAAATCAATATTCATATATCCATGGTTGTTGACCAGTGGGTGTTGTATTGATTCTTGCGCATACAAATCGATATTCATATGTCTATGGTTTCATGGCTAGTGGGCATTATATTGATTTATTCGGTTACCTAAAAGTTCAATGATGATAACAAATCGACACATGATCAGTGACTAGGTCCTAGGTCTTAGGTTACATTTCATCTTGCATGTCTCTTTGCATTTTGCATGTTGCATGATCTCATAATGATTAAACGAACTTCAAAGCTTAAACAATTCTTCATATCAATTCTTCAAATCTAACAAGAGCTGAATCTCACACGAAGGTTCCTCCAATGAAATAGCAAGTAGAATCCTTTTTCGGGATCAAAATTCAAATCTGAGATCAGTCATATTATTAACTACTTTCATAATCAACCTTTAATCATCACAGAAATCTAGTATTCAACTTAACTGATTATCTTACATCAAACTATCGACATTTCAACTATGGTCACCTCATGGTTTAACCTAGTCAAATTTGGTCTTTTGGACCTTCCAACGATGTAGAATGTATTCTCAAATGTAAATAACCACTTCTCAGATCAATTAACATGCTTCTAAACTATCAACGCTGACTTTTCTTGTCAGATTTCAATTTTAATCCCGAAGGGGGCATGGTATTGCACATCATTCAAAGTCTGTAAATCAAATTCTATCGATCAAGTCTATCAATATCTTTCATCAGTGATCAAGACAAACAATCACGTCTAGTTACTGATTCATCAAAAGTCCTCATCGCTCGGGGCAAATCTATCATCACTTGGGGCATATCAGATTCATCGATCCATATCAATCTGGTATTCTCTTAATCTTGTAATCTGTGTCAGTTTTTGCAACCATCAGATCATAGCGTTATTTCCTTGGTTCTTCGGCAACTGAAGGATTCGGATGTGATACCTGCTAGTTTTGCTAAGACAATCGAGTCTAGAACGGGTCACTCACTTCTTATCAATCCTAAGGTTCAGAATCAGACATTTTGACACTTTTTCGCAATCATAGGTTCATTTGCTTCTACAGTGAACATTATCTTTGGTCATTTAGGACCATTTATCTCCATATTAATTCAATATCAATCAGCTTTTATCTCATATCAATTATCAATTTCAAACATCAGTTTCATATCTCTATCAAACACAGACTATCTTTGAACCACTGCGCTTCGCACAGTAATTCAAAGAGGGGCAAAATGTAATACCCCAAAAATGGGCTATAAGTTCATTAACCTCCTACATCGACAATTCAAACGAAATCGACATCAAAGTCCTAATCTAAGGCACATCTAAACATCATCGAATCATAATTGATTATCTTAAATTCTGCATCGGGGAATATTCCTAGTAATATTCCTAATTATCTTAATTATCTTTAATTTAATGATTATTTGGCGATAAATCACATTTATCCTAAGTTTGATTAATTGAATATTTTCATATTTAATTAATTAGATTTAATATTTGCCACTTAATTGTGTAATTAAATTTAATTCTATCTATTATTAATTGTATTATTTAATTTTGACAATAAATCAAAATTCCTATCTTTAATTGATTAAATTCTTATTTAATTAATTAAAGCATGTTGTCATTATTTAATAATATAATTTTTAATAAAAGTTTAATAAAATAGTTAATTAACTCATAAATTAATTATTTATTTTCAAAACTCAGTTGAGTTGAGGATAAATCACTTTATTTATTTATTTAATTCTTAATTATTATGCATATTCAAAAGAAATAGTTAAACTCCAAATCAGAAAATCAATGCAAGTTATTGACTTTTTGGAACTCAACATCCTTTTGGAGTTCAAAAAGCTGATCTAAACTCTAATTTGAGTTAAAAAGCTATTTTTGCATGTTTTTGCATGATTTTGAGAATTAACTATCTTTCATGATCAGATAACTCAAAAATCAAGATGAGTTTATTTGAGTGATTTATGGCTTTTATCCATGCACCTCCAAAGCCCTAGATTTCTATAAATTAAAGGCTTCAGCTCTTCACAAATCATCTCATATTTTGCACAATCACGCTGGAGAATTGGAATTGAAGAATCAAAGCTCTTGCGAATCGACATTTTTGTGAGATCAATCTTATTTTTGCATTCATATTTCATATCATTGTTAGATTAGCATAGCATACCAGTTTTCAATAGCATTCATATCATATCAGTTTTTATCATTCTTATTGCATAGAAAATTCAAAAAAATAGAATAATTGCATTCAATCTCATATCTAGATCAATTTGCATTCAAATCCTTCATTTAGGTGTCGTCTAGGTCACTGATCTCGATTACAGTCTAAGAACATTAATCTCGCACCTATTAGAAGGCAGTAAATCGCTTGGTTAGATAGCTTTCAATTTTGCACGATTTTGATTATCACTAACCTTTAATGTTTTACTGAGTGTTGTGTCTACAGATCAGGTACAATTTTCACACACACAACAGTATGGTAACTGTTCAAGTTAGTTGTTACCATATTCCTACCATTAACCCTATGTTAAATGGTAACATTAAATGTGATACTAATGATAATTATCATGTTATATTATTAGAGTATGATACTTTAATCCTAATTCTAAAACTTACATCCCATCATTAACTACGTCCATAATCTTACTCTCTCGCAAACCCTAATGCTAACCCTAACGGCCCCTTACCCTAATCTTTACCTTTAATGTTTGTAAACATAACATCCTAACTCAAACCATAACCTTAGTATGACACACTAATATTGATATTAAGTGTAATTGTAATTGTAATCGTTCACATACTACTACTACTACTAAGGTTAAATCATAACCCTAATCGTAACAATAACCCTGTCATTTACCATAGGTAAAATGGTAACCATAATGGTTATACTAACCCTTAATAGGTTAAACCATAACCCTAATTGTAATGGTAACCTTACAAGAAATACTACATATGAAACCCAACCCATATTACTAATTTGACAGTTGACAAGGAACTAAACAGATTATCTAAATCTAATATTCTAAATCTAATAAATTTATATAAAAACTAAATCTAATAATTTATTAGATTTATTAGATCTAGATAGATCCATTATATCTAATAGATCTAATAAAACTAAATCTAAATCTAGATTTGTCATATAAAATATAATACTTGTAACGCCTCGCCAGGCAACCCAAGAGGACAAGACATAAAACCTCTATAAAATGAAAGTAGTGAATTTTTTATTTAATTAATTTATTTATTTTAATTAGAATAATATTCATCATTACAATTCATATTTCTAAAAGAAGAAATAATTTTCTACTACTTGAATGTAAGATTTATACAACTTAAGTCCTCCCGGGTTCCCTAACGTCGCTACCTAAGCAACATCATATAAACCATTTACATGCATAAGATATTCACAGAATCATGAGCTTAAAAGATCTACATTCATTTTAATGCACCAAGTTAAATGTCCCTAACTTATTTCTTTTATTAAACATAGGTTAATCATCCAACATCATTATTCCTTTTATCAACTTGTTCCATAAATTCATATTGATTTCATCTACATCTACTATCCTTTATATCACTTTTCTCTAATAATTTAGGTAAGAGATTAATATTCATTAAGGTAGGCATTATCCTAGGTATTTCATTAACATGAACCAAGTATTCACATTATAATTAAGTTATTATTTTATTGCATTGTTTCATAACCATTCATTGTTAATAATTCCAATCACTAACCTATCATTTCTCAATAATTTCCTTGGATCCTTTCATCAAGAGAGAATACATTATTTTTGTGATACATCATTATATATAACTATATTTAAGATTATTTCCTTTACATATGGACAACATAAGAGGATAGGAGAAATAACATAAACACTTTCTTTTAATGCTAGTAACATGTCTAATAGTCCACATTATTTTCCCTTTCTTTTACCTAGAACTACCCATTCCCTTATGCATTGCTTTGAATTGAGATTACATCAATACTACAAGACTCCTTTTAGGAGATTAAAAATTACATGAATTCAAATACATAAGTACATCTCAACATATTAAAATATCCAATAAGAAATCTTCAACTGCAGATCTGAAAAGGAATATGTGCTAGGATCATCCAGAGAATCAAGAACAATACCTCGATATAAATATTAACCACCCAACCACGTGGAACCAATAGGCCCACTCCCCTGAGCTAGGAGATAGAACCAAAGGCCCATACAAGGGGTAACAACTAGAAAATTCCTAAGGTGGTGATAAAAGTTCCCCAAAGTCACAACAAAAAGGAAAAGACAAGAAGACCACAAGGAATACCAGAGGCATGATCAAATTTGATAGAGACTCTAAGCTACAAGCTAGGTGAGTGTCATCGCATAGCCCTCACCCCTTGGGTTGTCCTGGTACTAGCCACTCTTGGCCCCGGCCCCCAAGTAGGCACATGCGGAACTGAATGCCTCTCGTACAGACAAGGTCATTCAGTTGTACCTACGCATAGGTACCTTCTCCCACTCCCATCCTTAGTCTTTACTAGCACTAAAGGCATGGGCGAGGCACAATTAATCTTGATTAATGTGTAATTTTCCATTCCAATAATCTTCCATTCCCAATTCATTTATTTAGGTTATCACTTGATTAAATAACTCATAGTAGGTTATCCTGGTACTAGCCACTTAGGGCCCCGACCCCTCACTATGAGCCACTCACCTAGTGTACTTAGGTTCCCTAACATATATATAAAAATAATAAGAACATAATAGATTCATCATCAAGAATTCATATCAATTCCATAACAACATTTGATTGAGTTTAGGAAAACATATGTTGTCCCTAGTCCACTTGACAACCCTAAACCCAATATGACATTCAGAATGTTCCAAACATATAAGAAGACATCCAAGTGCTATTATAAATATATTCAGAGTATACATAGATCCAATTAACCAAAATCAAATTCTAATAGCCTCTGGTAACCATACGAAACCTTAAAACTTAATGATGTTCTTAAATTGAATTATTTCAAGCAAGGATTAAATGCAAAGAATAGTCATCATAGAACAGTCATCCATATCTTCCACAAAACATAAAATAAAGGAAATCTCTTCGGTGGAGATTTAGATAACATAATTATGGACTTTTAATTTTATTTTTAGGAAGATCCAACGGTGGAAAAGAAAGTTATGACTTCTGGTTTAAAATAGAAAATTTTGGTTATGGTTCAGACCTGCCTTCACTAAAACGGTTGTAATTTTCACAAAACATAATTAAAATTCACCAAACCAATTGAAAATAAAAGATAAGACTTAATAGAATCTTTGATATCAAATTTAGACTTTTATATAATCATATCAGCCTGTAGCATACGAATACATTTGACAGAAAATTCGGAATCAAGAATGGACAGGCATAGTCTACCAAAATGTCAAAAATAAGGCATTAATTCGACCCTAAAAATAAAATCAGAGAGATACCCATTTGAGATCTATGAATTTTACTTCCATAAAATCAATTTAATAAAACTATAGATGCAATTTAAATTGTTATAATAATAGATCTCCAAAAATGGGTTGCTAAAAACACTAGGAAAACACATGCCAATTCTTACAAACAAAAACTCAAAACTTTAAAATAACTATACAAATGAAAAGTAAAGATATAATAAATAATGATAATATATAAATAGATCTATAATCTATCAGATACATCAAGTAACTAAAATATTCAATCCATACCTCATGTCCTACGAAGGTTGAATCGAAGAAGGAAGGAAACAAAAGAGAAGACAAATCCAAATTTGAGATGCATCCTTCAAACCCTATCCACTTTCAGAAATCTCCATGAAAGAAAGAAATAATTCCACAGCAAAGAATCCCTCTCTCAACTACTGAAATTCTCACAAAAATGTCTCTCTCCCAAAAGCAAAGATAACCAAAAATTCTTAAAGACATATGCTTACAAACTCTCCTTCACATCTCCAAGTTTTCTCTCCAAAATCTCCATGAAAAGTAAGGCCATCCTCTCCTCAATGCTTCAGCCCCAAAATCCCCTCCCTTCAAATGAGAAAGTAGTGCATATAAATAGATTTCCAAAGGTTGAGAGGAAAAGTAACCAATTCCCAACTAACTCTTAACTAAAGGGTATTATAAAATAACTTAATATCATACAACTATATTACTCAAATATACAATAAAAGATTATTTGTATTCATTCATACACACATGTAATATTATCCTAACATATATGCATATGCCATCATTAATTACATCAATATCTATATATATAACCTATCCTCATTATTAATAATTAACAATTGAGAATAATATACCTCGCATTATTTAATATTTGATTATTAATAATATTATACTTTACATTAATCTCGAAATATACACCATCAACAATATCTACAATAATTAACATACAATCACATATAAATTATATATATATAAATACATATATGTGTGCACCCATATATATATTTCCATATATATATATATATATACATGCCAAATACCAAACACTATAATCTATAAGATTATGAAGTAATAGATCACAATATTATTACCTATTTATAATTACTATAGGATATAACACTGAGGTAGAATAAAATCACATGCCTCAAAATAAATCTAATCATCGAAAGAGGCCATAAAAATCAACTATGAAACATATTGAGAAAACTATAAGGTCAAACAAGGTCAACCAAAGTCAACAAGGAAAGTCAAGCCAAACTCCTGAAACACAACATAGAAAGATTAACTAAGAATCATACCAAGAAGGAGAAATAAATAAAATGAGTAAAAAAATCATACAACCAAATGGATTCAAGTGGCCAAAAGGCACTAACTACAACCATGCCCAACCGGGTGCGTTGGATCTGGGTTTTTGACCCAAAGGTTGACTGACAAAGAAGGAACCCTAATATTTCCAAATTGGAATAATGACAAAGGAAGACTCATGTAGGGGCCTTAGTACTATCTCCATAACAACAACCATCAAGGATTTGAGGGCATGCTCAGACCTGTGAAGCCAGGTGAAGTCGATGCCCGGTACCTGCAAGCCTGCATCACAAAGAAGAAATACATATGCACGGATATACGTATAAAAGAAAACATTGTAGACAGATGACCAGGATCGATACATCGTGTGGACCTCAGCTATGTGAGTAACTACGACTTCGTCCTGAATCATGAAAACACATCATGTATATATATACACTCAAAGCGTGTAGCATCATCATAACGAAGGTTAGAATCTCAAGCATTGTGTTAGTCTCTTATCAATACTAATAATAAATCAACATAATCAAATCATCAAGTGAGATACAAAATTCATCCAAAGTAACCTTAATAGAAGAAAATATAAATAACCACTTATATATATCTATCAAGTACATATCATATAACATCCTAACTATGTTCATAAAGGTCTTGTAGGTACTCAATACATACATGGAGATAAATACATACAAAAGTGATACCTTTAGATAGTATGTCTGATATTAGAATCATTGAGTACTAGCTTATGAAATTATTATAAACAACTATAGGAATAGATCAAACAAGTATCGTGTACAACTTAAGCTATAAGAAAACATTGATGGATCTTAATTCTTTCAAAAACACAAAACTTATATTAGGGTTAGAGGGGTATTACATCTTCCCCCACTAAGATTCGACTTACTCCTGGAAGTCGGGAAGGTGAACTATATATCGCACATTAGCTAACAGAATTGTAATATTACTATTCTAGAACCTCATTTAATGACTGCACACATACTTCTCCTATCAAGAGTTTTGGTAAATTCTATCTTATTACAACTTTAGTGTAGATTAACTCAGTTCAATTAGTAATGACTTTTAAAAAGAATTAACTATGTGATTCTATCACTTTATGCAGTAAGTTTGTTAACAAGATACTTGAAATTACATAAAAATTATTGTTATCAAGTTGAAACTCTAAGGTATTCATGTTTACTCACTAATATCAATATATTATGAAATTGCATGTTTTACTAACTGAGATTATCACTTCCTTTCACAATATCAAAGTTCCTATCTATTGTAACCAGTATAAAAAGAAAGAAATAATTTATGATATATTTTCCCTTTTGAGACATAATCTAACCCTACATAATACAACCTGTGAGACCTTATTACAAATAGGTGTGTGTGTGAAAATTGTACCTGATCTGTAAACACAACACTCAGTAAAACATTAGAGGTTAGCTATAATCAAAATCATGCAAAATTGAAAGCTATCTAACCAAGCGATTTACTGCCTTCTAATAGGTGCGAGATTAATGTTCTCAGATTGTAATCAAGATCAATGACCTAGACGACACCTAAATGAAGGATTTGAATGCAATTGATCTAGATATGAATTGAATGTAATTAATCTATATTTTTGATATTTTCTATGCAATAAGAATGATAAAAACTGATATGATATGAATGCTAATATGAAAACTGATATGCTATGAATCTAACAATGATATGTAATATGAATGCAAAAATAAGATTGATCTCACAAAGATGTCGATTCGCAAGAGCTTTGATTCTTCAATTCCAATTCTCCAGCGTGATTGTGCAAAATATGAGATGATTTGTGAAGAGTTGAGCCTTTAATTTATAGAAATCCAAGGCTTTGGAGGTGCATGGGAAAAAGCCATAAATCACTCAAATAACTCAACTTGATTTTTGAGTTATTTTTAAATAAAAGATAATTAACTCACAAAAACATGCAAAAGCTAAGTTTTAACTCAAAATAGAGTTTAGCTTTAATTGATAATTGATAGTTGTTTGCTTTTATGATTGTGCATGTTTTATTTATGAATTAATTTAATAATAAAGTGATTTATTTCCAACTTAACTGCTTTTAAAAATAAAACAATTGATTTATGGGTTAATCAATTATTTAATCAAAATTTTATTAAAAACTATATTATTAAATAATGACAACATGCTTTAATTAATTAAATAAGAATTTAATCAATTAAAGATAGGAATTTTGATTTATTGTCAAAATTAAATAATACAATTAATAATAGATAGAATTAAATTTAATTACACAATTAAGTGGCAAATATTAAATCTAATTAATTAAATATGAAAATATTCAATTAATCAAACTTAGGATAAATGTGATTTATCGCCAAATAATCATTAAATTAAAGATAATTAAGATAATTAGGAATATTACTAGGAATATTCCCCAATGCAAAATTTAAGATAATCAATTATGATTCGATGATGTTTAGATGTGCCTTAGGTTAGGACTTTGATGTCGATTTTGTTCGATTTGTCGATGTAGGAGGTTAATGAACTTATAGCCCATTTTTGGGGTATTACATTTTGCCCCTCTTTGAATTACTGTGCGAAGCGCAGTGGTTCAAAGATAGTCTGTGTTTGATAAAGATATGAAACTGATGTTTGAAATTGATAATTGATATGAGATAGAAGCTGATTGATATTGAATTAAGATGGAGATAATAAGTCTTGAATGACCAAAAATAATGTTCACTGTAGCAGCAAATGAACCTATGATTGCGAAAAAGTGTCAAAATGCCTGATTCTGAACCTTAGGATTGATAAGAAGTGAGTGACCCGTTCTAGACTCGATTGTCTTAGCAGAACTAGAAGGTATCACATCCGAATCCTTCAGTTGCCGAAGAACCAAGGAAAGAACACTATGATCCGATGGTTGCAAAAATTGATACAGTTTACAAGATTAAGAAAATATCAGATTGATATGGATCTTGATGAATCTGATATGCCCCAAGTGATGATAGATTTTCCCCGAGTGATGAGGACTTTTGATGAATCAGTAACTAGACGTGATTGTTTGTCTTGATCACTGATGAAAGATATTGATAGACTTGATCGATAGAATTTGATTTACAGACTTTGAATGATGTGCAATAGCATGCCCCCTTCGGGATTAAAATTGAAATCTGACAAGAAAAGTCAGCGTTGATAGTTTAGAAGCATGTTAATTGATCTGAGAAGTGGTTATTTACATCCGAGAACGCATTCTGCATCGTTGGAAGGTCCCAAAAGACCAAATTTGACTAGGTTTGACCATGAGTTGACCATGGTTGACCAAGTTGAAATTTTGATAGTTTGATGTAAGATAATCAGTTAAGTTGAATACTAGATTTCTGTGATGATTGAAGGTCGAATATGCAAGTAGTTAATAATATGAATGATCTCAGATTTGAATTTTGATCCCGAAAAAGGATTCTACTTGCTATTTCATTGGAGGAACTTTCGTGTGAGATTCAGCTCTTGTTAGACTTGAAGATGCGATTTGAAGAATCATTTAAGCATTGAAGTTCATTTAATCATTGTGAGATCATGCAACATGCAAAATGCAAAGAGACATGCAAAATGAAATGCAACCAAAGACCTAGGACCTAGTCACTGATCATATGTCGATTTGTTATCATCATTGAACTTTTAGGTAACCGGATAAATCAATACAATGCCCACTAGCCATGAAACCATAGACATATGAATATCGATTTGTATGCGCAAGAATCAATACAACACCCACTAGTCAAACAACCATGGACATATGAATATTGATTTTAGTTGTTGAAAATGTTGGATTAAATATAAGCATCAAGGCACAAATGCCAGGATGACCTGAATATCATGTCCATTTTGATATAGCAATTTGTACAAGCATCAAAACATAAACGTCGTGATGACCTGAATACGCCTTGCATTGCAAACACATCAAACAGTCAAGAGATCATTCTAAATCCAATGTGAATTACCCATAGTGACCCTTTATCGTTCACATCCTTAGGCAAGATTGCGTTCCACGGTAGGAGAAAGAACTTACTCAAAAAGACAATAGTTAGATCAAACTTCCTTGAATTTTTTGGGTATCAATGGTCGAGGTACGCATGGCCATCCAATTCGAGATAGAGGCTCTTACAGTCGGACACCATTTCAATCCAAAATTTCCAAAGCTGTTAGATTTTCACATACAAGCAGAAGACAAAGAAAAGATTATGCCCCCAGTCATCACTCTCTAAATCCTATAAAAGACATCATCGAAGAGCTCGAAGGGACACAATATGCAAAAATCTCAATGCGAATCAGTAAGCCTACAAGGAGAAAAAAGCATGAAAAGCATGGATTGTTTTCAGTTTGAGTTTTGATGTTTGATTGTTGTTGATGCAAAATCCTTTCTGGAGACGAGACAGACTGACTGACTCAACTTGAAGCTTCAAAGGACTCTGAGTGGATATGACATGTCTAAGATACATGGGAGACCATAGGATATGACATTGATTGCCCCCAAGTGTGAACATTGATAGGATGCAAACGCTTGAGCTGGTTGGTGTACAGGCCGACTTATTGAAACCAGGATATGCAGAAACAAACCGGGAGATATGTACAAACTAAAGCAAGACGGAAAGCTAGGAAAGACCAAGATTGTGCTGATAGATGGAGCATTTTGGAACAAGTGGCGCCTGTTTGCCAGGTTTTCACCATCTTGGCAGAGATTCTATTTTTGCTACCAAGGCGCCTGTTTCCAGGTTTTCACCCAGGCACTTTTTTTTTTTTTTTTTTTTTTTTTGGTATTTTTCATTTTTTCAATTTTTTTGTACTTTTGATATTTTTTGATTTTTTTGTGAATCATCAAGGTGCCTATTGCTAGGTTTTCACCAAGATGTTCATTTTTTCAGGACTTTTTCTGATTTTTAAGATTTTTTTCAGGACATTTACCAAGCACTGAATGCCTTAGGCATAGAATTTCTTTAGATGGAGAACGTTGATTGGTTCTCGGAGCTGTTCTCCTTCAGTCGTTGAGAGTTGATAGGCACCAAAGCCAAAAGTAGTAGTGATTACAAAGGGACCCAGCCAATTGGGTTCGAACTTCCCCTTGCGTTCTCGATGTGATTGATTTTTAGGATTTTCTCTCAACACTAGATCGCCAACCTGAAATTCTCTATGTCTGACTTTCTTGTTGTAGCCTCTAGACATTCTTTTCTGATACACTCTGAGATGATCATACGCTGCTTGTCTGCGCTCATCTAGTAGTTCAAGTTCTTGTAACCTCGACACTCTATAGTCTTCATCAGTGACAAGTCCATGCATTCTGATCCTGAGTGATGGGATTTCAACCTCAATAGGCAGTACCGCTTCAGACCCATAAACTAAAGCGAAAGGTGTAGCCCCAATAGGTGTTCTGATACTTGTTCTGATACTAGTTCTGATACTGATTTTGATACTAATTCTGATAATTGTTCTGATACTGGTTCTGATGCTTATTCTGATACTGATTTTGATAATTGTTCTGATACTTGGTATACTTGATAGCATCTTTTTCCATTTGCAGACTCCCAAGCAAGATCATATCATGCAGTCCCAATGTCTAGCAAGGTGGAGAACAAGAGGGATTGGCAAGCTGGTGGAAGAGATGGAAGACAAGAGAATGAAGGAAAATGAAGGGAAGAAATCCTCAAGGGGAAACTCCTCAAGAATACTCAAGCTAGGGAAAAATTGTCATGTAAAGCATATTTGGATAAGTAATGAAAGGCTAGCATAGGATAAGCACAAAATCATAATGCAAGAACAGGAAAGGATGCAATCCAAAGGAGTAGACATGTCAAGAGGCTTCATAGCACCGTGTTTTACTCTTTCTTTTTTTTTTTATTAGATCAAGACCAAAGGAGAAAAGGATAGTGATAGGCAAAAATGAATGGAGGAAGATGGATATGAAGGCTAAACATGGAAGGAATGAAAGCAAGATCATCGTAAGATAGCTCACAAAATAGTCAAATATTCATGTATAGATCAACATTGTCAAGATCAAAGAGAGAAGATGAAATGGATGAAATATGTAGAAGAACTACACATGATGCCTGATTGCCAGGTTTTCATCATGGTACTTATCCAAGGCGCCACAAGGGAGTGGTTTTCACCATAGGATGAATTTATTTCTTTTTACTTTTGCTACCAAGGTGCCTGTTTCCAGGTTTTCACCAAGGCACATTTTTAATTTTATTCATTTTTTTATTTTCTCTTTTTGGAAGAAGGCAAGCTTTTTAGATAATGCTCCTTGAAAAGATAAACCATGTTATGCCAAGGATTCAAAATGATATGCTCAAAGATGCTGATAGGGAAAGGGAGATGGAAGAGAAAAATGGAGGATAAGGTTTTATGTAAAGCGAGTGAGGTTGGAAGATAGGAGGAATAGGAAAATGAGGAAAAATGATAGAAGGTAAAAGGATAATGCATGGAAGGATTGTAAAAGGGTAGGTGGAAAGGAAGGCAAGATCAACGTCAACACATACCTTGAAGGGTGGTGAGAGGATGGAGGAATCTTGAATGAAGGAATACATGAAGGAATATGGCGAATGGATAGCAGAGGTTGAGGTTTGGGCGCATGAAATGGAAGAATATTTTTGGAAGGAGATGTAGTGGAAGCCTTTGGAAGCTTGAATGTCAATTTCACTTTTTGTTCAACATAAGACTCTCTTATGAGAGACTTTGGAATCCATATAGCCTTAGGCTTTTTATTTCCCTTTGATGACTTAGAGAGAATATCTTGAATGATGGATTTTGGAACCCATACTTGTCTTGTGGTTTTTTTCTTAGATATCTCTTTTGACTTTATGCTTCCATGTCTATGAGAGGAGACATGGTGATATTCTTTTTTTGATGGATTCTTGTATTGCTTCTTTTTCTTGTATTGAACATTCAAGTTACTTCCAAAAGACTTGGGATTTGTGGAAGAGGGAGGATACGACTGGTTTAGATGGGTGGGTGGATGAAAAGGATTCAAGGGTATGCATCTATGTTGATCTTGAGGAAAGATGGGAGATGGAGGGATGTAAGGGCCCAATATGGATGGTGAATTAGGAGAGTTAGGAGGGGAAAGTGAAGGGACATAAGGACCCAAGATGGAAGGAAGGCATGAAGATCTTTTTAGTGGTGGAAGAGGTCCAAGGATGGAAGTGGAAGACGCAAAAGGATAATCAATAAGTTCATCAGCATCTATATGACAACCAAGGATATCAGCATCTTTAGAGTGAGCATTAGGATCTTCAATAGAATCATGGACATCTTGAATAAGAGCATTTTCTTTGATAGGATCATTCAAAGCTTGTGAAGACTTAGGAAGAGTAGAAAGTGGAAGTGAACATGGAGTGGTAGAACAAGAAGATGAAAGACTTTGATCTTGACAAGGATCTTCGGATAGCACAAGTGCATAATTTTTCTCTTGATTTTCAATAGGCTTAACATTGGAAGTATCAACACCATTTTTAACAACCTTAATGGAAGTATCATCTTTAGAAATTGGAAGTGGGGTAAGGCTATTTTGATTTTCAATAAGCTCAACAGTGTAAGTAGTAGCTTGATCTTGCTTAGGCGAAGACTTAAGACATGGTGGAATGCATGAAAAAGGGTGTATAGGATCAAAAGAACCATGAAGCGGATAAGAGACATCGGGAAAAGGAGTGGATGACATGGAGGGTTCTTGATCTTGATCTTTCTTTATGTTCTTTTCTTTATCATTTTTAGAGTCCTCTTGACATGGAGCCACTTCTAAGGACAAGGAAGCATGTTGGGATTGTATGGATGATTTTGGAAGAGATGGTGAAGGACTAGCTGAAGTAGGGATTATAGCATATGAAGGCTTAGGCTCTTTAGATTTATCATTATTGAAAGTCTTTGCAGCCAAGTGAAGGTTAGCTTGAGTTTCTTTAAGAGGTAGCCCTGAAGGATAACTATAGGGAACCACATGAGAAGTATCAAGGCTTGTGTCGAATGAAGGTTCTGTGAAAGATTTGAAAGACTCAGAAGCTTTAGGAAATGTACGAGTATTGGAGGAAATAGGGGATGGAAGGGAACCATCACCAAACAAAGGTTCAACATTAACATGATCTTGCTTGAGAGTGTAATCTTTATTTTCAGCTGGAGAGTTCTGAGAGGAGAGATCCTTATAGTATTGACGTTTCAAGCTAGCACGATGTATTTTATAGTCCTCAGCAGTAGTAGATGGATCATCATCAAGGTATTGTCCACAAAAGCCATCAAAATCTCTTTCAAAATCAGAATCATATGGATCACCATCACGATCTATCCAATGTGACGGCCCATTTGTAGTAAGCAGGAATGAACGATGAGGAGGACTCTTAGGAACAGAGGTGTCATAGGTATCATTACATTTTCTGTCATCATAGTCATCATAGTCTTCAAAGCTAGATGTGTCACTCTCCGTGGAAGAGGTATCATATTGCTCAATTTTTTTCCGGGGGCATGGTGACATGTACAAGTCTTTATCAAATGGAAAAGAGTATAGAGGTTCCTTTTCTTTCCCAAGTTTGTCAAGCTGGACTTGCATAGCATGTATCTGTTTCATTATAGTGGCGATCAGAGCTTCTTCCTCTTGTTTACTGATTCTTTGAGACATGTGTACTGATTCTCAATAGCTACTGATTTGTTCTTGACACAATGATATTTTTGACAGATTCTGGAACTAGGCTGGAAACATTGGATATCTTGCAATTTGACAATTTCTGACAACTTTCTCAAATTTTTCCAAACGACACTCTGCAGACTCATACGACACTGGGTAGTCTATGAAACGACAGTTGTTAAACTCATACGATAGTTGGGTAATACTGAAATGACACTTGACAAAACTTGTACGACTTTTGACTTCCTGAAATGACTTTTGACTCCAGAAAAGATTTTACGTCTTCTTTTTTGGATTGTTTGCAAATTGTATTGTCCAGATTTTGAAGGTTATACTAGATTTGATCATTTTTAATAGCCAAGTAGATAAACAAGCACGTAGAATAGCAAGCAAGTGATTCCAATCATGTCTGAAAACAATGAACAAGGGCAAAAGCAACCTTGCGCATGAACAATCAAGTGACCAAATTGTGCTAATCCCTGAGAGTACTAATTGTGTATGTTCTGAAAAAGTTTTGCAATAACACACATATACCTAAGAATGAAAAATTGGCCTCTCTAAGGTTTTTAGTAATGGTTTGACTCTGCAACTTTTATGATTGAAAGGGGTGAACTCCAATCCCGGCGCACCAGGGTTTTGACACAGTCCGAGAACTTAATCTTCAAGAGCTGCTAGGGAGATCTGACAACCCAACAATGAACCATACCTGTGGAGATTTCTTCCACAAGGACATTTATATAGCGGCTGTCACTACCATGGCGAAAATGGCTATTACCGCTTGAGGTTCCGTCAATGCAGTTTGCCCTGTGAAGGGATTGTCCGCTACGGTTAACCCTCTCTAAAGATGACTCACAATAGTATACCACAAGGGGACTTGGCTCCAGATTCAAGGTTTTGACACCTCTTCACTTTTAACCCAAACAAAGCAAGCAGATTAATCCGACACGCTAAGACAAAGTTTTGTTCCACCAAGGTCTGTGATATCAACTCCACGTGATCTATCAACCTCTCCGGGGAGAGAATGTATCAATCAATAAGAGAAGATGCACTAACCAATTTTGATTCACCAAAGCTCGTGATATCAACCCCACGTGATCTATCAACCTCTCCGGAGAGAGAATGTGTCGATCAATAAGAGAAGACTCACTAACTAAGTTGAATGTGAAACGCACTAAGTATCCTCCCTACCTACAAGGATTCTATCATCAAGAAGGATTTCGCTAGGAATCCAATCTCTCAAGAATCACAAATAGTGTTCATAGGGCCTAATTACTATGTGAGCACAGATGTATGTTCTGAAAGCAAATCTACCAAAAGCATCCAAAAAGTAGAAAAAGGAACACTTAACGTTTAAAGCGAATATGAGATGAGTCCACAAGGTGGAACACTTAACACCTCACACAAGCTAAAAACGAGTCCACAACTTAGAAAACAAGGGAGTTCCTAAAAGCACAAAAGGGTTGCCAAGTGGAACATTTAACGCTTCTGTCCTGTTGACCCCTCCCCTTTATGGCGCTGAGATTGCAACCACGGGGCAGAAATGAGGGGCCGGCGGATTAGCGAGTCCAATAACCCGAGATAGCAATCAAGATCAATCACAAGTATTCTAAGACTACTTAATGAATCCTTAAGGGTTCACAACCTAGTATCAATTATGCAAGTGTGTAGAAATAGATCAAAAGCATGAAAAAATGCACACAAGCTTGACACATAAGAGATTTATTTTAAGTCCCAAATCAAAATATTATTAGATGAAGGAGAATACCTGGGATCCTTGCAACGCGCTTAGTAGATTTTACTTGATTTTTAGCAATTTTTGTTGAGCTTTTCCATGCAAGCAAGTGACGAACTCTCCAACAAGCAAACAAGCAAACAAGATATGCAAAATATATTCAACTTATGAAAACCATAGGGTTAGCTCTAAAAATCAATTATTATCAGTAATAATAACCAGCAATCAACCCAAATGACAACTCATATCATTCATTGAACCATGTAAAAAAAATAAGTGCATACCCATCACAAAACTTTATTTATTTTTTTTTGCATTTGACCTAGTCAACAAGATCTAATTTTTTTGATATGATTTTGGCCACAAAAATAGAAATTCAGAATAGAGACCCCTACTAAAAAATAGAGAGCTTTCCAAAAATGCAAAAATTTTAGAAAAACCTCTTCATTTGTGCCCTAGAGACCCATTTTATCAAAATAGATTAGTTTTTGTAAATTGACTATTTGGGCTATGATATCATATCCAAATTTAAAACACAAAGAATAGACCCCCTGTATAATTTAAAGAGATTTCCGAAAATATAAAAAATTTCAAAAAATATGCTGATTTGCGTCAGAT
Source organism: Chamaecyparis obtusa (assembly GCA_027943335.1). Taxonomy (NCBI): domain Eukaryota; kingdom Viridiplantae; phylum Streptophyta; class Pinopsida; order Cupressales; family Cupressaceae; genus Chamaecyparis; species Chamaecyparis obtusa. The sequence goes on along the minus strand of BSBK01001361.1, from coordinate 344,001 downwards.
ATTAATTTTTTCCGGAATTTCAAGAAAAAATTATTAAAAATTCAAAACATCTCAGAAAATTCTAAATTTTTTACTGTAGCTTCCATGACATGTCACCAACCTACAAAAAAAATTTCAGACCAAAATTGCAAGCTGTTTGGGAGATAAAATTAAATCTTTGAAACTTTGGGGTTTTAGCTCTCAAAAAAATCAAAACCAGCATGCAAAGGTGGGTTGCCCCACGGTGGGCGCCAGAAATGTGTGTGTGAAAATTGTACCTGATCTGTAAACACAACACTCAGTAAAACATTAGAGGTTAGCTATAATCAAAATCATGCAAAATTGAAAGCTATCTAACCAAGCGATTTACTGCCTTCTAATAGGTGCGAGATTAATGTTCTCAGATTGTAATCAAGATCAATGACCTAGACGACACCTAAATGAAGGATTTGAATGCAATTGATCTAGATATGAATTGAATGTAATTAATCTATATTTTTGATATTTTCTATGCAATAAGAATGATAAAAACTGATATGATATGAATGCTAATATGAAAACTGATATGCTATGAATCTAACAATGATATGTAATATGAATGCAAAAATAAGATTGATCTCACAAAGATGTCGATTCGCAAGAGCTTTGATTCTTCAATTCCAATTCTCCAGCGTGATTGTGCAAAATATGAGATGATTTGTGAAGAGTTGAGCCTTTAATTTATAGAAATCCAAGGCTTTGGAGGTGCATGGGAAAAAGCCATAAATCACTCAAATAACTCAACTTGATTTTTGAGTTATTTTTAAATAAAAGATAATTAACTCACAAAAACATGCAAAAGCTAAGTTTTAACTCAAAATAGAGTTTAGCTTTAATTGATAATTGATAGTTGTTTGCTTTTATGATTGTGCATGTTTTATTTATGAATTAATTTAATAATAAAGTGATTTATTTCCAACTTAACTGCTTTTAAAAATAAAACAATTGATTTATGGGTTAATCAATTATTTAATCAAAATTTTATTAAAAACTATATTATTAAATAATGACAACATGCTTTAATTAATTAAATAAGAATTTAATCAATTAAAGATAGGAATTTTGATTTATTGTCAAAATTAAATAATACAATTAATAATAGATAGAATTAAATTTAATTACACAATTAAGTGGCAAATATTAAATCTAATTAATTAAATATGAAAATATTCAATTAATCAAACTTAGGATAAATGTGATTTATCGCCAAATAATCATTAAATTAAAGATAATTAAGATAATTAGGAATATTACTAGGAATATTCCCCAATGCAAAATTTAAGATAATCAATTATGATTCGATGATGTTTAGATGTGCCTTAGGTTAGGACTTTGATGTCGATTTTGTTCGATTTGTCGATGTAGGAGGTTAATGAACTTATAGCCCATTTTTGGGGTATTACAATAGGGTCCAAAATTTGTGTCCCTTACAAGCTATGAATACCAAACATAGAGAGGTATGTAACATTTATATTTGTTATGATCATGAAGGGAATACATCAAATAATTTTTATTTACTTTTGTAATAATGAAAATAAAATAATCTAGATACTTGAAACTTACCATTTTCATTAACATATAGTTTTATAAGAAATATTCCTTTCCATCAAAGCTTTAAGTAGAATTCCAATGACATAGGACACACAAATTTTACAATATACATATTCTAAGTCATCTTTCACAATAGTTGTAGTGCTTGATTTCCAAAAACACATTCACACCCTAGAGGAGATCTAAACAATTTACAATTTATTGCACTATTATTCATTAAGTTGGGATCCCTTCTTAAAGCTTACTATTTATCTATGCACTTTTCCCTAATTTGCATGTCAGGAGGTTTCCATATAGCATTTACTTAAGAGTTATTTCAAATTCTTTATTTCATAATGATCATAGATCCATCAAGAGAGAAAGAAGTATACGAGTCCTACTACTATAACCACATCTAAATTAATAACATTAACTACTGTACATAACTTTAATTTATACCCTTTACCTATTTGAAACATTACCCTCATACACTTTAAAATTTTGAGATAACATCAGTTCTAAGTAGAAATTGAGTAAGGTACATTTCTATAACATTTATTTACCACAACTCCTTATTCATAGTTTTTCAATCACTTAATGTTGTTAATTTCTTACTGCTATGGTGTTGATCACAATGTATACAAAACATGAATTTGTTTTCAAAATACCCATCTAGGATCCTAACTATTCACTAGGCATTTTGCAAGACATATATTTAATAAAAACACTTCTATCATTAGTACAGATAATCCATCATCGCACATACTCTTCCCTAGAATTTCTTGATTATGTTATCTTAAATCCTTTTTGTGCAATTTAATAAGATATGCAGAAAGGATATAACTTCTTACCAAGATAGGGACAAAAATTCCTCTTCCTAAATGAAAATGTGAATTATAGCCTATGATAAAATCTTGGGGACATAGGTCCTTCACCCAAGGGTTTCCTAATTGAGTATTTACAAATTTTTCTAATATATTATTGCGTTGTCTAAACAATTTTAGTCATGCAAAACTTATTTCTTAAGAGGGAAGAGAGAGAGAGAGAGAGAAATACATATGACAGTAGATTATTTGTTCCTTATTTATTTATTTATTTTTTTCACTTCTTTCCTAGGTACATATTATTAGCCATGTAATTTAATTATTTCCCTTTTAATCCTATCAAGTACTACCACAATCATTTCTTTCTTTTAAGGATCCAAAAAAAATCTATTTCTAAGATACTTTGAGTAGGATAAAATTCAACTAGGTATTTGTAAGAAGATAGAGTGCACAACATTATATTATAGGTAGGATCAGGGGGTAATATTATCTACGACCATAATTAAGATTCAAAACATTTAGTATCCTTTAACTTTTGACCCTTCTAGGGATACCATTACCTTTTAAGAAAACAAACACAAGTCTCAAGAATTCTTCGCCATTCCATTAATATTATAGGAAACATACACTTAACACATCATTGATCTCATTATACAAAAACATAAGTAATTGTTAGAATATAACTCAATCATAGAGGAATAGGTGTGCCCTTGTAAGACAATACAACATGAGAACACGAAATGTAGCCTTCGTTTCCTAAGATTCAAGTTTTAGCATAACAACATAATCCAAAAAGAGACAAAGTGAAGATACTCAAGGTTATGCATAGGTGAGCTATGAGTCCCAGAGTTCCCAGTGTAGAAACCTAGGGCTCTGATACCAGATGTAACGCCCCGCCAGGCAACCCAAGAGGACAAGACATAAAACCTCTATAAAATGAAAGTAGTGAATTTTTTATTTAATTAATTAATTTATTTTAACTAGAATAATATTCATCATTACACTTCATATTTCTAAAAGAAGAAATAATTTTCTACTACTTGAATGTAAGATTTATACAACTTAAGTCCTCCCGGGTTCCCTAACGTCGCTACCTAAGCAACATCATATAAACCATTTACATGCATAAGATATTCACAGAATCATGAGCTTAAAAGATCTACATTCATTTTAATGCACCAAGTTAAATGTCCCTAACTTATTTCTTTTATTAAACATAGGTTAATCATCCAACATCATTATTCCTTTTATCAACTCGTTCCATAAATTCATATTGATTTCATCTACATCTACTATCCTTTATATCACTTTTCTCTAATATTTTAGGTAAGAGATTAATATTCATTAAGGTAGGCATTATCCTAGGTATTTCATTAACATGAACCAAGTATTAACATTATAATCAAGTTACTATTTTATTGCATTGTTTCATAACCATTCATTGTTAATAATTCCAATCACTAACCTATCATTTCTCAATAATTTCCTTGGATCCTTTCATCAAGAGAGAATACATTATTTTTGTGATACATCATTATATATAACTATATTTAAGATTATTTCCTTTACATATGGACAACATAAGAGGATAGGAGAAATAACATAAACACTTTCTTTTAATGCTAGTAACATGTCTAATAGTCCACATTATTTTCCCTTTCTTTTACCTAGAACTACCCATTCCCTTATGCATTGCTTTGAATTGAGATTACATCAATACTACAAGACTCCTTTTAGGAGATTAAAAATTACATGAATTCAAATACATAAGTACATCTCAACATATTAAAATATCCAATAAGAAATCTTCAACTGCAGATCTGGAAAGGAATATGTGCTAGGATCATCCAGAGAATCACGAACAATACCTCGATATAAATATTAACCACCCAACCACGTGGAACCAATAGGCCCACTCCCCCGAGCTAGGAGATAGAACCAAAGGCCCATACAAGGGGTAACAACTAGAAAATTCCTAAGGTGGTGATAAAAGTTCCCCAAAGTCACAACAAAAAGGAAAAGACAAGAAGACCACAAGGAATACCAGAGGCATGATCAAATTTGATAGAGACTCTAAGCTACAAGCTAGGTGAGTGTCATCGCATAGCCCTCACCCCTTGGGTTGTCCTGGTACTAGCCACTCTTGGCCCTGGCCTCCAAATAGGCACATGCGGAACTGAATGCCTCTCGTACAGACAAGGTCATTCAGTTGTACCTACGCATAGGTACCTTCTCCCACTCCCATCCTTAGTCTTTACTAGCACTAAAGGCATGGGCGAGGCACAATTAATCTTGATTAATGTGTAATTTTCCATTCCAATAATCTCCCATTCCCAATTCATTTATTTAGGTTATCACTTGATTAAATAACTCATAGTAGGTTATCCTGGTACTAGCCACTTAGGGCCCCGGCCCCTCACTATGAGCCACTCACCTAGTGTACTTAGGTTCCCTAACATACATATAAAAATCATAAGAACATAATAGATTCATCATCAAGAATTCATATCAATTCCATAACAACATTTGATTGAGTTTAGGAAAACATATGTTGTCCCTAGTCCACTTGACAACCCTAAACCCAATATGACATTCAGAATGTTCCAAACATATAAGAAGACATCCAAGTGCTATTATAAACATATTCAGAGTATACATAGATCCAATTAACCAAAATCAAATTCTAATAGCCTCTGGTAACCATACGAAACCTTGAAACTTAATGATGTTCTTAAATTGAATTATTTCAAGCAAAGATTAAATGCAAAGAATAGTCATCATAGAACAGTCATCCATATCTTCCACAAAACATAAAATAAAGGAAATCGCTTCGGTGGAGATTTAGATAACATAATTATGGACTTTCAATTTTATTTTTAGGAAGATCCAATGGTGGGAAAGAAAGTTATGACTTCTGGTTTAAAATAGAAAATTTTGGTTATAGTTCAGACCTGCCTTCACTAAAACGGTTGTAATTTTCACAAAACATAATTAAAATTCACCAAACCAATTGGAAATGAAAGATAAGACTTAATAGAATCTCTGATATCAAATTTAGACTTTTATATAATCATATCAGCCTGTAGCATACGAATACATTTGACAGAAAATTTGGAATCAAGAATGGACAGGCATAGTCTGCCAAAATGTCAAAAATAAGGCATTAATTCGACCCTAAAAATAAAATCAGAGAGATACACATTTGAGATCTGTGAATTTTACTTCCAGAAAATCAATTTAGTAAAACTATAGATGCAATTTAAATTGTTATAATAACAGATTTCCAAAAATGGGTTGCTAAAAACCCTAGGAAAACACATGCCAATTCTTACAAACAAAAACTCAAAACTTTAAAATAACCATACAAATGAAAAGTAAAGATATAATAAATAATGATAATATATAAATAGATCTATAATCTATCAGATACATCAAGTAACTAAAATATTCAATCCATACCTCATGTCCTACGAAGGTTGAATCGAAGAAGGAAGGAAACAAAAGAGAAGACAAATCCAAACTTGAGATGCATCCTTCAAACCCTATCCACTTTCAGAAATCTCCATGAAAGAAAGAAATAATTCCACAGCAAAGAATCCCTCTCTCAACTACTGAAATTCTCACAAAAATGTCTCTCTCCCAAAAGCAAAGATAACCAAAAATTCTTAAAGACATATGCTTACAAACTCTCCTTCACATCTCCAAGTTTTCTCTCCAAAATCTCCATGAAAAGTAAGGCCATCCTCTCCTCAATGCTTCAGCCCCAAAATCCCCTCCCTTCAAATGAGAAAGTAGTGCATATAAATAGATTTCCAAAGGTTGAGAGGAAAAGTAACCAATTTCCAACTAACTCTTAACTAAAGGGTATTATAAAATAACTTAATATCATACAACTATATTACTCAAATATACAATAAAAGATTATTTGTATTCATTCATACACACATGTAATATTATCCTAACATATATGCATATGCCATCATTAATTACATCAATATCTATATATATAACCTATCCTCATTATTAATAATTAACAATTGAGAATAATATACCTCGCATTATTTAATATTTGATTATTAATAATATTATACTTTACATTAATCTCGAAATATACACCATCAACAATATCTACAATAATTAACATACAATCACATATAAATTATATATATATAAATACATATATGTGTGCACCCATATATATATTTTCATATATATATATATATATATATATACATGCCAAATACCAAACACTATAATCTATAAGATTATGAAGTAATAGATCACAATATTATTACCTATTTATAATTACTATAGGATATAACACTGAGGTAGAATAAAATCACATGCCTCAAAATAAATCTAATCATCGAAAGAGGCCATAAAAATCAACTATGAAACATATTGAGAAAACTATAAGGTCAAACAAGGTCAACCAAAGTCAACAAGGAAAGTCAAGCCAAACTCCTGAAACACAACATAGAAAGATTAACTAAGAATCATACCAAGAAGGAGAAATAAATAAAATGAGTAAACAAATCATACAACCAAATGGATTCAAGTGGCCAAAAGGCACTAACTACAACCATGCCCAACCGGGTGCGTTGGATCTGGGTTTTTGACCCAAAGGTTGACTGACAAAGAAGGAACCCTAATATTTCCAAATTGGAATAATGACAAAGGAAGACTCATGTAGGGGCCTTAGTACTATCTCCATAACAACAACCATCAAGGATTTGAGGGCATGCTCAGACCTATGAAGCCAGGTGAAGTCGATGCCCGGTACCTGCAAGCCTGCATCACAAAGAAGAAATACATATGCACGGATATACATATAAAAGAAAACATTGTAGACAGATGACCAGGATCGATACATCGTGTGGACCTTAGCTATGTGAGTAACTACGACTTTATCCTGAATCATGAAAACACATCATGTATATATATACACTCAAAGCATGTAGCATCATCATAACGAAGGTTAGAATCTCAAGCATTGTGTTAGTCTCTTATCAATACTAATAATAAATCAACATAATCAAATCATCAAGTGAGATACAAAATTCATCCAAAGTAACCTTAATAGAAGAAAATATAAATAACCACTTATATATATCTATCAAGTACATATCATATAACATCCTAACTATGTTCATAAAGGTCTTGTAGGTACTCAATACATACATGGAGATAAATACATACAAAAGTGATACCTTTAGATAGTATGTCTGATATTAGAATCATTGAGTACTAGCTTATGAAATTATTATAAACAACTATAGGAATAGATCAAACAAGTATCGTGTACAACTTAAGCTATAAGAAAACATTGAAGGATCTTAATTCTTTCAAAAACACAAAACTTATATTAGGGTTAGAGGGGTATTACAATACTAATCCAAACTCCACACTCTTCATCCCATCATTAATCTTACTTTAATCCTATTTTTTTATTTGATTGTTGCCCTAGCAATTTGATTTGATTTGATTTTTCTTCCATATACATAAACAATAAAAATCATAAAATGTCTTCCATGTTGAGGTATATATATAATACACTGAGAGTAATCCTTCTCTAGACATCTATTTTCTTCAAATTACAAGACGCCTTGAAAAGGATTACTCTCCACGTATTATGTGTGTGTGTGTGTGCTAGTTTATGGTAAATTTATGTATTTTTTTGTAATATAATAATATGGGCATCATGTTCATTTTAAGTAATGCCAAATTAATTATCATATATAGAACTCTAATGTGTATAAAGAAGTCAATTAAAAATTTGTCATTATAAGTAGCAAAATGGCGAGTTATAATTTTTTTCATTTAACTAAAATAAGAATAAAATTTATTCTACACAAAGAAATAACAAAGTGAAAAGAGTCAAACCCCTAGCAGAGAAAAGAACACTATACAACTTTGTTATCCTGCATTTGATCAAAGCTCATTTAATTTATTTTTTATTGATCATAACTGATTACAAGAAAATAATGATAATTCATAATAGAAATCCAAAGTATATTTAAACATTATTGAAAATTAAAAAACATAATTAATTTTGAAAAATATATTATTTTCAAATTATTTATTTTGTTTCAGATCCATTGTATCAATTGCAGATTGTCTCCATTATCTATGCATTTTTAGATAATCATATTATATGATTTATATATTTAGATTTTGAGTATTGCATATTACAACCTGACAAATCTCTTGGAGCTAGCAATCGTAATGCGAATATTAGATCTCTATAAACTCCGTCGAAAAGTCTAAACATTCCCATTGTATAAAAGAACCGTTTCCATTGAAAAATGTACTCCACAACACTAAAATTATGGTAAACAAAAGATTTGAGAATATTCAATTGGTAGTGTAATTAGTAGTGCATTATGTGACATACATGGTAGTTTTAAATGTTTGCAGATTATTTATAAAGTAGGGGCTGGCCCATTTGAAAAGTGACTGGAGTGGCTCCAATTGTCGAGGCAAGAAAACTGCTTCAATTTTTTTGAGTCCAACCTGTAAGAGGTGTCACAAGTTCTATATTTTAAACCGTGAAAGAAAATGGTAGTCTAATGCTTGTGATTATAGTTATAGGACAAATCTACCTCATCTTTCATAATCTTGCTCAAAAA